>QRFJ01000435.1:0-299443 GCA_006176705.1 Cocos nucifera | reverse complement strand
CACTACTAAAAAATTCAAATAATGGTCTTTTATGAAATATATGATGACAATTGCTCATTCGACAATGAAAATATTTTGCCTATTTCGTTGATGATTGAGATTGTTATCAGATTATTGAATTTTGTGATGAATAAAATTTATCACTATATTGCTTTTTTTATATTAAAGGTGTGACAAAATTTTATTTTGTCATAGATTAATTATTCTGTTGTGATTTTGTTAACTCCTTTAGAAAAACGCGAATGGTTACCGTATAATCTAGACCCTTTGCTGAAACACACCACTGCACTACTTAAATGGCACCGATAACCTGTCATGATCCACTGTTATTCTACTTGGTGCCCAAAGCATTGTCTTAGTCATGATCATCCTGCTTAGCTATGATTGAAACGTGGACATGCAAGTAAACAAGCTCAGCTTTCTCTAATAAAATAGCAATGGACTTTTAAAGATGTTTGTTTTTTCTTTTTTTTTTTGAGCAAAAGAAGGAAAGCAAGGTTGCTTCCCTACTGAGTAATATTTATTTACAATAAAAGATACAAAAATAAGAATATACGGTAAGATTAGGTTTTGCATATGAAGAAGACATTAGAGGAGGGAAATGCTACCGGTGCTGTTATCGCTATCAGGATAGGATTTTTCTTTTCTTATTCTATAGACTGCCACTACGATACTCCGTAGACCTTTTTGTCTAATTGTTATGACAACCACCCTTTGAAGGAACATCATTTATTTTTTCTTTCGGTAACAAGGAACATCTTTCAAAGGACGTTTGTCGTTGCAAGACCAAAAAGCCTATGTAATATTATAATGGTAGTGTATTAATTATAGTCAAAGTAGCACCGTTGGTAGAAGTGGTAGTGTATTATGGTGGTAGTAGCACTGCTGGCAGAATAACGGAAGAAAAAACCTACCCCAGGAAGGGTTGGATGTATATTCTAGTTATAGATATTTAATGTGAACATTCTTTTATTTACTATATTATTGCTTAAGCATATTTTATTAGATAATTTAAATTTTTATATCTAAATTATGCTTTAATATTCATGTAAAATCAAAATAAAACATATTTTACACCATCATTTCATCAATACGATGATCACGTAGTCCGCAGAATTTTAGATCCATCTTCCATAAACAGCTGATCTTTTCTCTTCTCATCCTCCATCTTTATGCGGATGATTGATGAGAATCATCAGACCTTCTTGAGAGTTGGAGAAAAAATACTAGACCACCTCTATTTATATCTGCACTTGTCTTATTCCATCAGATGACTTAATCCTGATTAGAATAGGAATTTCAGTGTAAGTCTTATCAGGAATAGAATTCTTTAATTAATTGGACTCACCATAATTGATTCAGTATTTGATCCAATGAGTTAAACCTGACTAAGTGACAATTATGCCATATTAAGAAGTTAAACCTAATATTTTTTCACTTGGCCTATATTTTCACTTAAAATTAACTCTTTAGTTTTGCTAAAATATTTCAAAATTTAAAAAAAATAATTTTTTTAAATAATAATTTTGAATCAAAATTTTTAAATTAATCTGATGAGTATGTACTTATTTTATAAAAATTTATTCAATTATCTATTTCTTGAAGATTCTTTATACTTTGACTAAGTAAAAATTATTGATGCAAATCATGACAGTTATACATCTCAACTGACATACTTCCTTCCATGTATCATGACATCAATAATTCTCACTTAACCCAATCTTATATACTGAAATACATAGGCTATCAAAAATCATAATGCTTATGATAATGGTCCCACTGTCATGTCATATAAATGACACACTTCTGTTTACTTTAATTTTGATAAAAGTCAACCATAATGTACACAAATAATAATTAAATAGAAGCAATAGCAGTCATCAAATCATTAAGAGATCTCAAAATAAGTGTCTATTATAAATTAAATATTTCAATGACAAATGCCTATAACTTTTACATCCTCTTTGAAAATTTTGGGCACTAAATCTTTCGTTAAAGGATCAGCTATCATACAAGCAATACCAATAAAATCAATAGACACCTGATGACTACTAATTATCTCATTTACAGTAAAATACTTAACATTAATATGCTTATTTGCATTGTTCATCTTGCTACTATTAGAAAAAGAAACTACAGCAGAATTGTCATAATAAATTCTCAGTGGTTTGAAAATAGAATCTATAACTCCGAGTTCTAAAATGAATTTTGTCAACCATAGAGCATGTAAGGAAGCCTCATAACAACTTATATATTTAGCTTCCATAGTAAAGCAAGCAATAATGCATTGTTTTGCACTCCTCCATAAGATTGCTCCACCAGCTAATATGAAGATAAAATCAGATATGGACTTCCTATTATCAAGACAATCAACATAATTTGCATCTGAATAACCGATCACCTCCAATTGATCAGTCATCCTATAAGTAAGCATATAGCTTTTAGTTTTCTGAAGATATTGCATCACCTTCTTAACAGCTTTTCAGTGGTCCATACTTGGATCACTTTGATATCCATCAAATATTTTTAAAATAAAATTGATATCAGAACGAGTACATACTTGAACATACATTAGACTATCTACTACAAATGCATAGGATATATCCTTCATCTGATTTCTCTCAATCTCGTTTCTAGGATACTGAAATTTACTGAATTTATCATTCTTAACAATTGACACTTCACTTGATGAGCATCTTGACATTCCAAATCTTTTTAGGATTCTAGTAATATAATTTCTTTGAGATAAATTAAGTAATCTCTTATTTCTATCACGATGAATTTTTATACCAAGAACATAAGAAGCGTCTTTTATATCTTTAATGTCAAAATATTCGAAAAAAAAACTTTTAGTTTCATGCAAGAGATCCAAATTATTGCGGCTAGTAAGATATCATTTACATATAATATCAAAATATAAACTTACTTTCATTTATTTTCAGATATATACATGATCAACATATTTTTTTTTAAAATCTGAAGAAAATAATGAATGATTAAACAATTCAAACCCTTGTTGTGTGATCCAGTTAGGTTCAGTTCTGTATGGTAATGGGATATGTCATGATCTCTATCATCGACATCATCGAAACTCCTTTTGATGGATCAGAACTCTTCTGATTCGAACAGCTAGAATGATCGATCATCTAAATCATTCTAATTGCTCCCAAAATCCACCAGTGACACCTAGCAGTATATGGTGGCAACCCATCAGAGCTGAATGCGAACCTCTTGGTGCAGCTACCTGTGTGATTCAGTTCTTCTATCTTGAGCCCCGATCAGATTAGGGTTTAGGTGAACTCGTCAAACCCTAGTCTCTGTCATATGATGTAATCATTCGATTCGAGTCCAATGTGAAAATCTAAATAGAAACTCTTTCTATTATTTCACTCTGCCATGGCCATAGGCTTCTGGACTTGATTCTCATGATTATCATAGGGCTGCTCCTCTACCACCGAGGTAGATAGATTCCATCTTGATGCCATCCAGTTCCTACAATGAACATGCTATAGCCAACATACACCTCAGGGTTCCATATGGCTAGGAGACCGAGTAATGGTGTAGTCAAACTATAACACCCTCAAGGTGAACTACCGATGCACCTCAGGTCAAAGAACCAGACACACTACTGCAGCATCGAGTCAGTCATTGACGAGAAGGTAGACTCCCTAATGACTACTCGAGGTGGTCATGCTCAGTGCCCTCGTTCTCTAATGAGTACCTATACTCTCGCTCCGGTGTCTCCACACCGTAGACTTAAGACTCATCTATTAAAGAGAAGCGATTGTACACCAACCTTCCGGATTAATCATCATCCTCGTGATGATCCTATGGTCGAAAGAAATTTATGAGTTAACAATGATTATTCATGTCTTAAATTTTCAACTCTTGAAAATATGAATTATCATTACCATTAACTCAAAGGATGTATCACAGATACTAAATACACATATGTGATAGAAAATAACCCATTTATTGCTTTTAGTCAAAATTATAATTTTGCCCCTAGAAGTGTATTACAAGTGTCAGCCAATTCTGACTTCTAGGGCACATATATCTAACACTGCAGTCGAGGTTGAAGCTCAGGAGAGATCTCATCTCTTGCAGCTGAGATTAGAGGTTGAGCTCCTCGGGCTCCTGCTGGCGAAGATCTCAAAGCTCGATCTCCGATTGTGCTCGTGTTAGGACAAGGTTCTCCTCCTATCCTTGACACGGCCACTTTCGATTGTTCTTTTTCTATCATCATATAATTCTTGCACCGAAAAATAATAGTGTTGAAATGGAGGAGTTTCATTGAAGAAAAGTTACCGACAGTACATTCTCGAATTCTCGGGATCTCAAGGTCGTGGGAGTATTGTTCCTTCGAACTTCTTCAGGTGGTAAGTCCCGGACTTGATGACCTCCTCTATTTTATGATGGCCTTCTCGATTTAGAGCAAGCTTCTCTTGGCTTTGATGCTGGAAGATGATAGAAGGCGGCCGATCTTCTTGTTGTTCTTTTCTCATTGGTGGTTTTAGCTGCAGTAGCATCATTGGCTTACTTCAGGCCGGCATCTGTGGAACATTGAGGGGGGCGTAGTTTTGAAACCCTCTAGAGGGAGGACTTCTTCGCGCCCTTCTATAGGAGCTCCCTTGATGATGAGCTCGAGGGAGAGTTCGGCTTCGCTCCGCTCGGGGGGAGTCCGTGAGCACAGCTGAACTTTATTCCATCCTCATGTGAAATCTAATCAGATCTGGACGAACCTGGACTGGGAAATCTGGATTTCCCTTCAGTCAAAGGTGACTACTCCCCCTTCCTTCCTTTCTAGGGTGATGAATTGCTCCTTATCACCCGACATATGCCTTGAACAGCAGCTATCCAAGTACCATTTGCATTTAGATTCTTGGGCTACAAGGTATTCCTGCACAAATAATCAAGCGGCAGTTTTGGGTACCCAAGTTTTCTTGGATCCTTTTGGGTTAGTAGTCATGATTTCTTTTGGAATCCAAATTCTTTTAGTTTGTTTTCTATTGAATTTTCTTGTGTTGCACTCAAATGTCTTGTGTCCTACCTTTCTGCAGCTAAAGCAAGTGATATGTGAGGTGCTAATGGATGTGGGTGCAGTGAAATTTTTTTTTAAAAACTTTATCTTATCTTTAGGTTTATATCCTAAGCCGGCTTTATCAAAAATTTTTCTTTGATTATTTAAAATCATTTATAATTTTTTAGAACTACAAGTAAATTTATCAACTAATGACTTTAATTTTTTTAATTCATCCTTTAGGATTTTGTTTTCCTCTTTTAACTTGTTGTGCTCACAAATTACTTCTTCCTTTTTTTTTTTATAAGAGTTAGATTCATTTTCTTAAGATTTTTATTTTTTGTACTTATTTTCTTAAAATCTTTTATTAAGTCATAAAATGTTGGTGCAATATCTAGCTTTATTATCAATTGTTGGTGCCTACGGCTGCTCGAAATCACAGTCGTAGATCCAATCTCTTGTGCGAATCTACATGTTAAATATGAAGAAGAGCAAAAGATGATGATGACACCTAGGGCTTGGCATTGAAACTAGAGAGAAAAGAGGGAAGAGAGTTAGAAAGAAAAGCGGTTTATTGATTCCTCTTTCTTATTGTAAAGATTACAATAGCTGGGTTTATATACCTTAGGATTTCTGTTATACCACATGGATCCTAATAAACCCAAACTTCAGCTGAAAAATTTTTCTAGGCTAATCCAATACATGAAAGCACTCACCGAGCCCATGTACATATGTCTCACATGCTCTCATCTTCTAGATCTAAATCTGATCCATACATGAATTAACCCCCTTAAGATCTTATTGGTCCAGGCCTTAACATCCTTAGAATAAAATTCTATTCTAGACCAAATAGAAAATCCCATATATTCGGTATGCCACCATCGAGTTGGCTCTCTTAGAAGCTATGCTGGCTCATCTACATCTCGCCCAAACTCTATCTTCTGTCTGTCAGAGATAGCCAGCTCGACTGCACCCCAAGTCGACTCAATCTTAGCTCGAGCCGGCTCGACTACGTATCCGAGCTAGCTTGCCTATGTGTCAGCCCTTTGTCTTGACTGATTCTTCTCCTGACTTTGGTCCTTTGCTCCATCTTGTATCCTAGATTTTCAGAGCACCTACCAAGCCTCCTCAAGGTACTCACACCTGAACCTTCAGTCCCATGCAGGACTATATGCCATCTTCACCTAGGATAACTCCTATCCTAGCCCTAGGACTCACATCCATCCTAGACTTTTGAAGCCAACACCCTGGTTCCTCCTGTGGCCTCGCAAGACTTGAGAACATCACACCAATCCTTATAATCTCCACCTTGGTGCGCCCAAGCCTTGGCACACCTAGCAATATTTTTCTGCATGATCTCACTATCGTTGCACATTCTGACAGCTACTTGTGCACATCTTGCCACTGCCATCTCTCTTTAGCTGCTGAGCTCTTTTTGAGGCCTTTGAGACGACCATCTCCATCATTGAAGATCTTGGCTTGTACCTATGCACCATCCTTAGAGTTGTAGATATCCTTCTACTTGGTAGCCGCATCATTTATCCTGAACTTTCATAAAGAATCTACAGTAATCCTATGCCAGCACCCGCTGCATACTCTGACACAGTCTCCTCAAAACTATGCCTATCCTTTCGCACATGCTGCTCTACCTAGAACTATGCATCTCTAGCATTGATGCTAGAATATTGGTCCTCCTGCACTCTTCCATTTTGAACTCGTGTCAAAACTCTCTCCACTGATGAAGCCATCTTTGTTCGATGCTCCATCTGAAACTGAATTCTTCCTAATGTTATAGAAGCTGACTCTGTAATCGAGCTCCTCGAAGCCAACCATCCAACGCTGCACTGTTGAGCCTGCTGCTGTACCTCGAATATAGTCGCTGCTCCTTCGAACCCTCCATACTCCATGGACCCCTTCGAAACTATCTCGAATATACTATACCCCATAGGCTTCTTCGAAACCACCAAGAGATTATTCAACTCTTCACTTTTAGCGACTGAACTGATGGAATCTGACTTTTCTCCTTCCTTGCATTTCTTCTAAAGCAGACATTCTTGCTTAAAATGCCATGCTTCACTATACTTAAAGCACTTCTTGGATCCCTTATTGCCCCATTGTTGACCCTTCTTCTTTCCTTGCCTGGGCCTTTTTACACCATGAGACCCTCCTGGAAGATCTCTCTTTTCATCATCCATTTTGACTGCTCGTTGGACCTTAGCACTGATACGATCTTCTTGTACACCAGTGTCACTTTACCATACAACAATATAGTTACCAATGGATCAAAGCTCCTAGGTAGCAAACATAGCAGCAATAAACTCTTGTCCTTCTCTTCGAGCTCCACCCTAATATTGAGCAAGTCCATGCTCATCCCATCGAAATGCTGAATATGTCCTGTAACATCCTCGCCCTCTTGCATCCGAAGGCTATACAGTTGCTTCTTCAACACCAATTTATTGCACATGTTCTTCCTCATATATAACTGATGTAACGTCAACCATAGACCCTTGGGTGTCTTCTCCTCCAACATGCCATACAGTACTTCATCTATCAGACAAGCCCTAATCATGGTATATGTTCTTCTCTCCAAGAACTTCTACTCCTTGTCATCATTTCCTCTGGCCTATCCTCCAAGGATGAATCTAGCCTCATTTGAATCAGTAGATCCTCCATCCTAACCTTTTACATCGTGAAACTATCCTTTTCATCAAACTTCTTAAATCCTACATTCAATCCACTGTTCTCCATGATCAAACTTAATCAAAAAATAGCCAACAGGTAGATCTAAAAATTATCTTGACTAGGAACAATGGACAGTAGCTCTTAGATAACTTTCTTTCTCACGAAGCCTGAAAAAAATCTTAGATCTAAATCTCACTACTGATCTCTATTAAAACTTGATCTTCTTCCTCCTTCACACTCAACCAAGCTCTGATACCAATTGTTGGTGCAACACCTAGCTCTGATACAAAGTATTGGCACCTACGGTTGCTCGAATCCACAGTCATAGATTCGCTCTTGCACAAACCTAGGTGTTAATCTAGAAATATGAAGAAAAATAAAAGATGATGATGGCACCTAGGGCTTGGAGTAGGAACTAGAAAGAAAAGAGAGAAGAGAGTTAGGGAGAAAAGTTGTATATTAATTCTTCTCTTTTATTGTAATGATTACAATACTTGGGTTTATATACCTTAGGATTTCTGCTATACCACATTGTTGCCCAGCTATGCAACCTAGGAGGAGGAGGGGGGGCGGGGGGTGAATTGGATTTCTTTTTAAAATTTAAACTTAAAAATAGAGTTGCAAGATGTGCTTCTAAAATTTTAAGTGAAGTGAGGTAAGTTAGGTAGGTAAGATGCAAGTGCTTAATTTAAATAGAAAGAAGTAAATATAATAGAGCAAGTAAGGGGGAAGAAGAGAGAATAACTCAAACAAGATGATTTATAGTGGTTAAGTATTAATCTTGTACCTACATCCACTCCCCAAGCTCCTACTTAAAAATTTCAATCCACTAATGTATTCAATCGAATACAACGTCAAATGCTCCGACTCTAGATATCCTAAGCTAGAAAACTTATTTTTTGGATATAAGCCAATCCAATATAATTCGATTCAAGATTTGGATCAATCTTTTCAAGCTTTGGAAACCTCTAAAAGCTTGAGCCCCAAATCAGTAAAACAGAGTAAAAGAGAATGTACAAGTTCAGCACACTTAGCTCCTTAATGAGCACAATAAAATTTTAAAAAATCTTTACACAAACTAGAGAAAGCTTTTAAGAATCCTCTCAAAGAGATTGAAGACTTGAATGCACATTGGAGAAGTGGTTGAGCTTGAAATCAATGCTTCTCTTGCCTAGGGCAGAATTTTCTTTGAGCTAAATATTCACTTAATTTTCTTAATGATTTTCTTTCTTTTTGAATGCTTTTAAATCCTCATTCAATGCTGAAAGATGAACAGTATGTTGTGAAAATTAATTCCACACATGGACTGATGTGGCCGCTGGTGATCAGCCAAGTAATAAGAAAAAACTGCTTAGAGATTACTGTGGAAGTACGATCAATAGATTCAAGGAATAGAGAAGAAGAGTAGTAGAGATTTCTGAAAGAAAAGAGCTTTATTTCAATGAATTCAGTATCATATACAATCTTGACCTATTTGTAGTATATATACTTTACAAAAGAATCAAGTCCAAGCTCATAGAAAAACTTTTCAAATCCAAAACAATCCACGTACTCGAAACAGACCTACGAAAACTGAGCCGACTAACCTATGACTAGGTTGACTCAGTTTTAGATTGAGCCGACCTAGTTATGTACCATGTTAATAGTCCAAAAATACTGCTTTCTATCTAAATTTTTCTTTAAGATATAGCTAATCCAGTCCTAAACTGAGCCGATCCAGTTCCTAACTTAGCCGACCTAGTCTCAGGATAAGCCAGCTAAGTTTTTAAATTTTGCTATTCATTCTGATTTCTCTTTCTGCTTGCTCTCTCTTTTCATGACCTATCTTCTCATGTTCTTAAGACTTGAGAGCACCACTTCTGAGCTCACATTCTCCATCTTGATGCTTCCAAGTTCTTATGAACTCATCTCTTCCTTGCAAACCCATTCGTGCCACACACATCTAAAAACTATCTCTAGGGAGTACCTTCGTGAGTGCATCAGATCGATTCTCCTTTGTATGAACCTTCATCAGTTCTACTTCATCTTCCTCTACCAGCTCTCTAATCCTGTGGTACCTTACGCCATATGCTTTGTACGCACATGATAGACTGGGTTCTGTGCAAGCAGCAAAGCACTCTAACTATCACTGTATAGTTTAACCTTGCTTTACTCTATCCTCATCTCAACAATCAGCCTTCTAAGCCAAAGTAATTCCTTTGCAGTCTCAGTAATGCCGATGTACTCGGCCTCTGTGGTAGACAAAGCCATGATTGATCGAAGGGTTGATCTCCAAGACACCGATCCATCATATATGCAGAAGAGGTATCCAGTAATAGACCTCCTTATAGCAAGATCACCTGCATAATTCGCATCTATAAATCCTTCCAGAGGATCCAAACCTCCATCTTCAAATCCTCTCGGCTGTCCATCAAACACCAAACCATAATTCCTTGTTCCCTATAGATATCGTAATATCCACTTCAATGCTTTTCAGTGTTCTTTTCCAGGGTTAGCCATATATCTACTAATCGTGTTCACTACATATGCAATATCTGGTCTACAGTACATCATAGTGTACATCATACTGTCTACAATATTCGCATAAGAGACTCCATCCATGTACTCTCTCTTCTTCTGATAGGGGGCTTTGATACTTGGAGAGAGAGATATGGCTCGGTAATGGTGTCTCTATAGGTTTGGCCTTCTCCATTTTAAATTTTTTTAGAACTTTGTAGATATATCCTTCTTATGATAAATGGAGCACTTCTTTGCACCTATCTCTGTAAATCTCTATTCCAAGAATTTTCAGTACTGCACCTAGGTCTTTCATCTCAAATTCAGTTGATAATATCATTTTCAGTCCTTTCACAGTCTTCATATTCCTGCTGGCTATGAGCATATTATCAACATACAATAGCAGGTACAAGGCATCCTTCTCATCTACATCTTTAACATAGATACAACTATCATGTTCATATTTGATAAATCACAGGCTCAAAATAAAGTTATCAAATCTATGATACTACTGACGAGGAGATTATTTCAGGCCATACAGTGATCTCTTCAGTAAACACACCTTTTTCTCCTATCCAATCTTCATGAAACCATCTGATTACTTCATATAGATTCTTTCCTTTAATGTGCCATAAAGAAAGGTCATCTTCACATCCATCTATTCCAACTCCATGTTGTATCGTGCCACTAGTGACAGTAAAATTCGAATAGATGTATGATGCACCATAGGAGAAAAAATTTTTATGTAATCTATTCCTTCCTTTTGTGAGTATCCCTTTACTATCAGCCTTGCCTTGAATCTAACTCCATTTTATTCTAAAGGTACTTCCTTCTTTGTGAACATCCACTTTGAGCTAATAGGTCAAGCACCTTCTGGAAGATCCATTAGCTACCATATTTGATTTTTCTTCAGTGATTCCATCTCCTCAATCATGGTCTACATCTTTGAATCATGATCCTTTCTCTTCATGGTGTCTACATAGTTCTCTAGATCTTCATTAGTAGTGATGAGTGCATAGGAGATAACCTCATCAATACCATATCTGACCGACCTCCTACAATATGCTGGGGCTTGTGCAAAGCCACTCCCACTAGCACATCTCTGCCTGAAATCTGTGATTGATCCTACACATCCATCTGAACTGCTGGCCCTCCATGTTGATTTTTAATTTAAAAGAAAACTTTTCTGTCCAGCTTTACCTCAATAGGAACATTCTTGTAAGTGGATGTAACCTGCATGCCATCATTCTCTGACTGGTCACCGCTGTTCATCTTTATTTTTTCAGTTGCTCCTGTACTTTCAGGCCTCTTTAAGAAGCTCTTTTTATCAAAAATGATATCCTTGCTGATTACTATCTTCTGTGCTTTAGGATTCTACAGTAGGTATCCCTTGACTTCTTATGGATATCCAATGAATGTCATCTTTTGAGATTTAGGATTTAACTTACTCCTCTCGATTGCCTCCACATGTGCATAGGCTGTGCAATCGAAGACCTTTAGGTGGCCAAGCTCCACCTTCTTTCCACTTTGGACCTCCTCTAGAATACCTCCATTCAGCTTCTGATGAGGGGACCTATTCACAAAAAAATAAGAGAAAGTTAAAGCATCACCCTAAAAGAATTTTAGAAGTGATATTTGCAGTCTTAAACTCCGTGCCTTCTCGATTAGTATTTGGTTCATCTTTTTTGTGACACCATTCTGCTGGGAAGTCATTTTCACTGTGCAATGGTGTTTGATACCATTTTTCTCACAGTACCTTCTAAACTCCTGGCTTATATACTCTTCTCAATTATCCAACCTCAGATACTTTATCTATCTTCTTGATTTCTTCTCAACTTTAGCTCTCCAGGCTCTAAACTGGGCAAACACGTCTGACTTTTTTCTGATCAGATAAACCTATACCTTTCTTCAGAAATCATCAATAAAAGTGATAAAATATCTTGCCCCACCTCTAGCTGATACAGGAATTGGTTCCCACACATCTGAGTACACTAAATCCAGCACTCTTTCACTATGCTTGGTACTTTTGACAAACTTCATCCTATGCTATTTACCAAAGATGCATGGATCACATAAATCTGTGCCCTCCTTCTTCAGGGCTAGGATCATCCCTCTTCTGCTGAGTTTAATGAGCCCTCGATCACTCATATGATCCATCTGATAGTGCCATAGTCTATATAAGAGCGGCTCCTCCTATGCCACTACTAACACCTCTGCACTATCATTTACCACTAAGCCTTCCATTCTATAAAGATTGTTGCTCAATCTTCTACCTCTTATCACCATCAAAGTTTTCTTAAAAATTTTTAGACATCCACTCCCAGCCTGACTACTAAAAGCATAACCCTACTCCTCTAAGTAGCCCAAAAAAATTATTTTTTTTAATTTTGATATATACCTGACATTTGATAATGTACGAATGATCCCGTCGTACATCCTCTTCTTGATTGAGCCAACTCTAGCTACTCTGCATGGATAATTATCTTCAAGGCTAACACTTACTCCATCGATCTTCTGGTAGGTAGAAAATCACTCTCGATGAGAAGTATAGTGGTGAGAGCATGCTAAATCCAATATTCACATAGCATCCACTCCGTGGATCCATCTGATACAACTATCAGGTCTTTTCCACTACTCACCGAAGCTGTATCATCACTCTTGTTGGCCTTCCCTTTTTTTAACCTCAAAAGAGGATAATCTCTCATTAGGTATCCAGGCTGATGACATTTATAACATTGTAATGTCTTTCTCTAATTCAAGACTTTGACCTATCTTTGGATTTTTCTCTTATCTTCTCCTTTGATCTTTCCTATCTTTCATTCATAGCCAAGATCTCAGACTTAGGATCTTCCTTGTAAATCTTTTTTCTCTACTGATTCGATCTAAGCAAACTAACAACTTCTTCATAGTTTAGGATCTTCTTCCCATAAACTAAAATTATTATGAGATCATCATACGAGTCTGAAAGAGAACAAAGTAGCAGCAATGCCCGATCTTTCTCGTCAATCTTTACATCCAAACTCATCACCTCAGAACACACCTGATTGAACCTTTAGATATGTGCAACAAGATCTTCGTCTTCGGGCATCCTCAGACTATACAGCTATTTCTTCAACTATAACTTATTTGTCATGTTCTTTCCCATATATGTATTCTCCAATCTCGTCCAGAGCCCCTTTGTCATGGTCTCTATGCAAACCTCGGATAGCACCTGATCGACCTAGCATATTTTGATAGTGCTAAAAGCAATTTTCTCCAACTCTTCCCAATCCTCAGCATTGATCTTTTCTGGCCTTTCTCTTATCAAGACCTTGTAGATTCTCTATTGAACCAACAAGTCCTTTATCTTTAGCTGCCATAAGGTAAAATTTTTCTTACCATCGAACTTCTCAAAATCCATCTTGAGTCCACTTGATCCCATGACTTTAAGCAAGTCAAGAACAAAACCCTAACATCCTTCCATGATCACACACCAATAAAACTATCCTTCAAAGAAGATCAAAATATCCTAGATCCTTTTTTCAATCTTCTGTATCATCGTTCCTCCGTGTAACAAATCTCCACCTCAATCTAGATATAACCACGAAGCAAACAAGAAGTTCTTAAGATAAAACCTGGTGTAATAGATCCTAGATGTAGAAACCTTAGGTGTCTTCCTTTTTTTCATGCAACACCGCTCTGACTAATTATTGTAAAAATTAATTTCATACATGAACCGACATGGCTACTGGTGATCAGCAAAGCAACAAGAAAGAACTCCTTAGAGATTACTGTGGAAGCATGATCAATGGATTCAAGGAATAGAGAAGAAGAGTAGTAGAGATTTCTGGGAGAAAAGAGCTTTATTTCAATGAATTCAGCATCATATACAATCTTGACCTATTTTCAATATATATACTTTACAAAAAGGTCATGCTCAAGCTCATAGAAAAATTTTTCAAATTTAAAATAATTCACGTACACAAAATAGACCCACGAAAATTGAGTTAGCTCAATTTCAGACTGAACTGGCTAACCTGTGACTGGATTGACTCAATTTCGAACTGAGCTGACCTAGTTGTGTATCATGCCAATAGCCTAAAAATACTGCTTTCTATCTAAGTTTTCTTCAGAGACATAGCAGATCCAGTCCTGGACTGAGCCGACCCAGTTTTCAATTTTTCTGACCTAGTCTCAGGGTGAGTTGGCTAAGTTTCTAAACTTTGCTATCCAGGTTAATTCTCTTCCTTCTCGCTCCCATCTTTTCATGACATATTTTCTCATATTTTCAAGACTTAAGAGCGCCACTTCTGAGCTCACACAGTAGCCACTTATAGCCATTGTAGATGATTTGAAAAATATTTAATGCACCAAATGGAAAAGAAAAATAGTCATGACAGAAATTTCTATCATAGTGGGCATCCCTTAGATCGCCCCTTTTGTAACAGACGAGAAAAATAATATTCTGTATATCTGTGTGGTTCCTTCAGGGGGCATCCCATGGGTCATTTCTTTTGCAATAGGTAAGAAAATCTATGTTCTGTATCTTGTGCATAGAATCTATAAGGGGCGCTCCATAGGTCACCCCTTTTTCCATCGAGCGCTCCATAGGTCATCCCTTTTTGCATGTCAGTTTAAAAATGGCATGCCGGTCCTGCATGCCAGTTGCCAAATAAAAATGATCGACCTAGAAATTATCCTTTTTTATCCAAAATATCATATCTTGACTTTTAAGCTTTCAAATAAACTGAGACTACCTCTAAATGAATCGACATCATCTTGGAAGTTCTGGAGGCTTTCGAAAAATTTTAATTTTTGCTCCAACTTAAGTAAATTTTAAATTGACCATCTTTAATCAAGTTTTTACAATACAAAAATTCTTGAAAATCCTAAAATGACTTTTAAAAATATCTCCAAGAATAAAAATTATTAGTATCCCTCTTAATTATTTTATGCTCATCAAAATCATTCCTAGAGGCAATAATCTTTCTCTTTTTGATGATGACAAAATAATTGAATGAAAGTAAAAATAAAGTAAATTTAATATTGAATAGAGAGATGTCATTTTAAGTTAAGAAGCTCAAAAATAGATATATGCAAGTGATGAGTTCAAATGCACCTAATTTAGGTTGTTATTTTGTATATATTATAATTTTCATAAAAATTCAATAATTTGACTATTAAATTGTAACAATAAATTTAAAATTTTAATAATTTGCTTCACTTTTAATTTGCTTATACTATTTGCATGCATAATATGTTAATATTTTTTAATGAATGATACCTCTCTCCCTTTTTGACATCATCAAACATAAAAAAGAAACTCCTCCTCATTAAATTTCGTATATTTTGCTGCTAAATTAACATTCCATTATGAGTATAGATAGCATTTATAAATCAAAAATATAAGTCATAGACATACAAGATTATTTAAATTGTGCAAGGTACTTTATTCATTGCATTCATAGCCATCATATATATATATATCCAAAAGATAACAAGAGCCATATTAACTATATCATCCAAACTAGAGTCAAGATACAATATTCATTCAAATATAAGTTATAGGCCTTCAATGTACACAAAACATGGATAAACAAAAAATATAACATCCATGACAACCAAATAACCAAAATGTATAAAGGCCAAGCTAGATCCTAAATACATAAGTCTGACTATATTAAATTTAATAAATATCACAACTGGATGCATTAGAATCAGAGGAAGAATCAGAGATACAATGAGGAGTATCAGGATCAAGGCCATAGACCCATCCTCGACCACGTCTGCCTCGACCATGGATAGAAGTACCTGCATGAGTGGCACGAATAAAAAGGAGAGAGGATCTAGCTAGGAAGGAAGATGAGATCTAGGATAGAAGAATAAGTCAAATAAAATCAAGATATCCCACTACTCTCAATAAGGACTGCATGAGTGTACCAATAGGAGTAGAGACATCCTCACTAGATCCTCTGATTTCATTCCTCAACGATAGAATTCTGACCTCCAGAGCATGATGAAGACATCACCCTCCATCGACAAAGCAAAAATCGAGGGAACAAACTCACTCGACTAAGAGATCCCCAACCCCATCACCTACCTCTGAAGATCCAACACTCTGCCTGTCAATCTTAGTATTGAGCCCTCTAGCTCTTTAAAATGAGCTGATATTGTAGTAAGCATCTGAAATACTGTCGTGATATGTGGAGCCACTGATTGGTCTAGTAGAGGATCAGTCTGAGATCTCTTCCCCTAAGAGAAGCTCGAAGTGCCCCTGCTGGCCATCTGTTGAGACAAACGATCGGCAACCTACTATAATACATGGTCGACAATCTACTAAGATATAAGATTGATGATCTATCAAGATACAAGATTGGCAACCAGCTATGATAGAAGGTTGGCAATCATCCTAAGTTGATCATCTCCAAATTTGATGGATGTATCTTTGCTTCCAAATGGTGGTGTAGGTGCATCCCTCCTCACAGACTCTGAAGGACCAACCTCATGATCAGACATAAACTGAATATCAGGAGATACTATATGATCATGAGGAGGTGAAGATAGTTTCTCCTCCTCTACTCTATCCTCCTCCTCAGCTACTCTACCACCTCTGGTCCATCGATCACCAAATCAGACATAACTCACACGACGCAAAAAATTTGCATTGTAGGTGTTAGTATGGGCTAAGGGGATGGCAGCCTCTCCCTTAAAATCAACTCCAAAGCTTCTAAAAATCCTAGTGAGTGTCATGCCATAGGGTAAAGAAGCTTTCAATCTAGTCATTGCCTCTCGCATGGTATCAATTATCAGGGCTAGCAAGTTCAGAGGGATTTCACGTATAATATAATACATAATACACAGATCCCTACCAGATACAAAGTCAAACCTACTAGCTTTAGGAAAGAAAATGGTGTAAACAATATGATGGAGTACCCACATTTTCACACTAAGGTCTCTACTAGCGTCTAATTTTTTAATCCCACTAACTTCATCCTTTTGTAAAATAGATCTTAGCCGATCTTCTTTGTTCAACGGTTTGTCAGAGGTGGATCCTTTATAGGGCAGATGGATGAGAAAGCCTAACTGCTAAGCATCAAACTCCACTTCAACTCCTTTAACTAGGGACCTTACCTTTCCATCAAAAAATATGAAGTTTTGATAAAATTCCCAAACTAAATCAATGAAAATTATTTCTTTCAAAGTGCATAATAAACCCCAACCCAAAGATTTTATCTTTTTACCAAATGAAAATCCATCTTTTTCTAGAAATCAAAAATCAATGTTTCTTTCTAGAGCAATCTTTCTATCAGAAAGGGATTTCTTGTTGGGAGTCACCAGAGAAGCAGAGAGTGTCGAAATAGGTGCTGAGTCTGGAGCAGAAGCAGCCTTCTTCTTCTTCCTCTATTCTTCTTCATGCCCATGAGTGGACTTTTGGCATTGAGGGAGCTTCATCTGGGGTGCCATTTATTGAGCAGCAGTAGAAATAGCAGCAGGATAGTGGCGGAAAGAAGGAAGAAAGATCAAGAATGTGAAAGGTTTGTCAGAGAGAGTGGATTTTTCAAGAGGAACTAAGGTTTAGTTGAAGATTAGGGCTTACGGTAGGTTTAGAGACAAAGAAAAAATGATGGAAATAGGAAAGGAAAGGGACAGAGAATAGTCGAAAGAATATTTCGGAAGAGGTTGGGTGTGGTTGGAAGGAGATTACGTAGAGATTTAGAAGTTCGGTGGGAGAGAAGGAAGAAGCACCTAGGAGAGAAAAGAAAGAGGACATCCTACGAAAAATGGAGAGATGAACAGTGTCCCATTTTCTTAAAGCTTGAAGAAAAAAATTTGAGAGAAGGATAAAAATATCCTTTGGGGCGTTCCTTAGGATGTCCCTTTTTGCATGAGGCGACCTAGGGGGCGCCCAATTCAGATGAAAATTTAATTTAGCTTCTTTTTGAACAAATTTATGATCAAGAGCTAGAATCAACAGATTTTTATCAAAGAAGAAGAGTAGATTGTGTCTCAAGGGATCATTGATAGGAAGATTTTAAGAAGGATCACTTGAGATCTCTAAGATAGTGGATCCAAGATACCTAACTCTCTTCTAATTTCACAAAATTTATCTTCAATCAAAAGTTTTGTAAAGATATCTGCCAATTATTTTTTAAAGCAAACAAAGTCAATTAATACATCATTATTTTGCACATGCTCTTTTATAAAATAATGTCTAATTTTTATGTATTTTGATCTAGAATGTTGGATTGAATTTTTAGTTAAGTTGATGGTTCTGGTGTTATCACATTTTATGAGAATATTATTAAGTTTTACTCTAAAATCTTCGAGTTGCTGCTTAATCCACAAGATTTGAGCACAACAACTTTTGGCTGTAATGTATTCGGCCTTGGCTATAGACAATGCCACCGAATTTTATTTCTTACTAAACCAAAAGATTAAGTTTATACCAAAAAATTGGCATGTTTTACTAGTACTTTTTTTATCTAATTTATATCCTGCAAAATTTGCATCTGAGTATCCTATCAAATTTATGGATGATTGTTTGAAAAATCATAAGCCTAATATTTGAGTTTCATTTAAATATTTCAAGATTCTTTTAACAGTATTTAAATGAGATTCTTTAGGATTGGATTAAAATCTTACACACATATAAACACTGAACATGATATCAGGCCTATTAGTAGTAAGATATAACAAGGATCCTATCATACCTCTATAAAGTTTTAAATCTTTACTCTTATCATTTTCATCCTTGTCAAGCTTATATGAAGGATTCATAGGTGTGCCAATGCATTTAGAGGTCTCCATTCCAATTTTTTTTAATAATTTCTTTGTGTACTTGCTTTGGTTTATGAAGATCCCATCTTTAGACTGCTTAATTTGGAGTTCGAGGAAGAAAGTAAGTTCTTCCATCATGCTCATCTCGAACTCTCTCTGCATGAGCTTGGCAAAATTTTGGCATAAAGTTTCATTAGTGGATCCAAAGATGATATCATCAACATATATTTGTATCACAAGAATGTCATCAACCTTTCTTTTTACAAAAAGAGTTGTACTACTTTTTCTCTAGTGAAACTATTTTCTAACAAGAATTTGCTTAATCTTTCGTACTAAGCTCTAGAAGCTTGTTTTAAACCATATAAAGCTTTATTTAATTTAAAAATATAATTTTGGAAAGTATGATTTTTAAAATCAGGGGGTTGCTCTACATATACTTCTTCCATAATGAATCTATTTAGAAAAATATTTTTTACATCCATTTAAAATAATTTAAAGTTCATAAAATATGCATAAGTAAGTAAGTGTCCTACAGCTTCTAATCTAGCAACGGATGCAAAGATCTCATCAAAATCAATTTTTTCTTGTTGGTTATATCCTTTAGCTACTAATCTTGCTTTGTTTCATATGATATTTTTATTTTCATCTAATTTATTTCTAAACATCCATTTTGTTTCAATTATAGGATGATCTTTTGGTCTTTTAACTAGAATCCATACATTATTTCTTTCAAATTGATTAAGTTCTTCTTGTATTATATTTAACTAATTATGATCTTTATTGGCTTCATCAATAGTTTTTGGTTCAAAATGAGAGATAAAAGCAAAATAATTATTTACATCTCTTAGTGAGAATCGAATTCTTATCCTATATGTAGGATCACCAATGATGAGTTCTTTGGAATGATTGTGAACATACTTCCATTCTTTTGGAAGGTCATTTGAACCTTTGGATTGTTCTTGTTGATCTTATTGTTCTTCATCTTCATCCTCCTTTTTATCTCCAAGTACCTTATCATTTTAGACTGATGACTTTTTTATAGTGGGCTCATTCAGATCTGCAATAATTTGATTTACATCATCAATATCCTCTCTCTTCCTTATTGGAAGATCATTAGCTTCATCAAAGATAACATGTATTGATTCTTCTACAACTAAGATTCTTTTATTGAAAACCCTAAAGACTTTACTAGAGATAGAATAATAAGAAAAATTATTTTATCTGATTTAGCATCAAACTTACCTAACTTATCTTTACCATTATTTAAAACAAAACATCAACAACCAAAGATATAAAAATAAGCAATGTTGGGTTTTCTTCCTTCCCAAAGTTCATAACGTATTTTCTTTAAAATAGGTCTAATTATAGCATGATTTAAAATATAACATGCCATGTTTATTACCTCCGCCCAAAAATACTTTGGAAGGTGGCTTTCACATAGCATGGTACGAGCCATTTCTTTAAGTATTCTATTCTTTCTCTCTACTATCCTATTTTGTTGGGATGTCCTATGTGCAGAAATGTTATGATTAATGCCCTTTTCATCATAAAACTTTTCAAAATCATGATTTTCAAACTTGATACCATGATCACTATGAATTTTAAGAATTTGAAGATCTTTTTCAATTGAAACTTTTCGATAAAACTTGGTAAAGCCTGAAAAAGATTCATCCTTAGATGCCAAAAATAAAATTTATGTAAATCGAGAGAAATCATCAATAATCATAAATCCATATCTTTTTTCACCTAAGCTTGTAGTTCTAGTGGGTCTAAATAAATCCATATGTAATAATTCTAATGGCCTAGAAATTGAAACAATATTTTTACTTTTGAATGAAACTCTAGTTTGTTTTTCTAATTGACATGCATCATATATTTTATCTTTTTCAAAATTTAGTTTGGATAGCCCAACAACTAAATTCTTTTTGATAAGTTTAGAAAGAGGGTGCATACTTATATATGTGAGTCTACGATGCCATAGCCAACTAGTTTCACTAATTTTTGCATTCATTGCTATTAGGCATTGCATATTTTGTAAAGATGAATCATTCATGTCTACCATGTAAACATTTCCATATCTATATTTAATGAATCTCATGTTTTCATTAGTAGAACTAGTTACAATGCAAAAATAGATTCAAAAGTAACTTTAAAACCCTTATCACATAATTGACTAATACTTAAAAGATTATGCTTGAGACCATCTACTAGCAAAATATTTTTAATAAAAGTGGAGGAAGTGATACCAATGTTATCTACTCCAATGATCTTTTCTTTGCTATTATCTCCAAAGGTGACTATCCCTCCATCTTTTGCTTTAAGAGTGATGAATTAAGATTTATCACCGGTCATATGTCCTGAACATCTACTATCAAGATACCAACTCCTTTTTGATCCTCGGGATGCAAGACATACCTACAAGAAAATCAAATTTTAACTTTAGGTACCCAAGTTTTTTTGGATCCTCCTTGGTTAGTCATAATGGTTCCTTTTAGGAACCCACACCATTTTTACATGAGAGCTCCCAAATCTATTAAAGTAGCATGCAAAAGATTTATGACCTAATTTATCATAGCTGAAACATGAAATAGTATTTTGAGGAGAGTTCACAAATATGTTCTTCAAGAATTTTTATTTCTTTAGTAGGTTATAACCAAGACCAGCTTTGTCATAAACAATCCTTTGATTTTCTAGAATTATATTTAATTTACTTGAACTTAAGGTAAATTTGTTTACTATGGGTTTCAGCTTATTTACTTCAATTTTTAGGTTCTGATTTTTTTGAATTAGAGTTTTATTTTTAGCTAATTTTTTTTTCTTTTCTTTGAGTAAACATTGATTTTGCTTTTTCAGCTCTTTATTCTTTAATCCTAACTTCTTTAGATCATCTAAAAAATTATTAAAAGTCTCTTGCAATTCATCAATTGTAAAGTTATTTGAAGGTTCATATGTTATCTTATTTTCGTGTGCCATGAGACAAAGATTGGCTTCTTCATGTATGTCATCATCAGAGCTTGATTCATCACTATCGCTCTATATTGCCACCATAGCCTTCTTTTTGAATTTTTAGAAGCTTTTTTAAGTTGAGGACAGTCGGATTTGAAGTGTCCCGGCTATTTATATTCATAACATATAAGGGACTGCTCTTTTTCTTTCTCTTTGCTTCACTCCCCATTAGCTATTGGCCTTCTTTTTAATCCTTACCTCCTTTTCTTCATGAATCTCTTAAATTTTTGAGTGATGAGAGGAAGCTCCTCATCTTCATTTTCATTATTTGGTTGGTCCAAGTCATCCTCTTCTTAAAAATCAAACTTGAGAGCAATAGTCTTCTTTTTTTTGGTTTCTTCTTCACTGTATTGCTTTATGGTGAGTTCATGTATTATAAGTGATCCAAGAAGCTCCTCCAATGGTAGGGTGTTAAGATTCTTGGCCTCTTGAATTGCTGTGACTTTAGCTTCCCAAGTTTTTGGTAGAGATCTAAGTATCTTTCTCACAAGATTACTATTAGTATAGGACTTACCAAGACTTGCCCAGTTCATCTCCCCTTTTTAAACTTCCCCGCTAAATCACTTCTTTTACATCGAACAAAAAAGATAAGAAAAAGAAACTGCATTTTCAAAAGCTTCCTGTCGAACCGGCTCACAAACCCTTTTGTTTTCCTTTGATACGAAATCGTCACTTTTCCAAGATAGAACAGAAGCTTTCTTTTGATACGAAAAGAAAGACAGTTTTTTGTGTGCGAAGTTGACTGTTCAATAACACCGTATATACTATTGGATTGGTTCCTACCAAAGCCTTGACATTTTTTATGGGCTTAATCCCTACTCTAACTCCATAAATTCTCAGGTTTTCGCTTGATCTAAGATGGCTTTTGAGAACGAGAAGCTGCTCGGCACCTCATTGCTGGATGTCCGGGCTGGCTTTGCCAGCTGTGGTAGTGTAGACTATGTTCTATCCATGGATCCTTTAGTCAATTACGAGTGAAATAGGTTTTCATAAAAAGGGTTTTTCACGACTCACCCTATTCCGGAATCTTTCAAAAATAGAGGAGGAGGCATCCACGACGGCCAACCGCGGATAGATCGATACTCCGACATAATCTGGTTTCGCTTCATTCGGCCTAAAACATTCTTCGTCAAATCGATCCAAGAGGGGCTTCGATGAGACGAGGATTGGGGCATGATCAATGCGGTATTTCCTTAGTAATTCTTTCAGGGTCTTTTGGCTCGCAATAAAGCCAGTAAACTACCGGGCGAGTGTTGCCACTCCGTATCTCGAGAAGCGCAAGAAAGAAGATTCCCCGTCGTGGGGCTTCGCCAACTCTCTCCTAATCAGACACGGTCATGCCTGTCCGAGGGGGGGCCTCTCAGTGGGACTGTGTTTTTCTCGCCCAAGAAATGGTCCATGATCTTAATCGCTAAGTCTATGGAGAGGCTTATTTCCATGAAAAAAATCCGCTAAGTGCTTGCTATCTTCCCTTAAATTAAAAGGACCTAGTCCGTGGTAAATAGAGGTGGAGCAAAAGCAAGGGAGCTGATAAAGGTGAGTACATGCAAAAAGCAAGAGGCGAGCCCTTACTATACTATAAGTGAAATAAGTAAACATTTGTATAATAGACTCATCAGGTTCCATTTTGAAAAGTTCATATCTATGGACAAGCATATTAATTTTAGACTCTTTTACCTAATTTGTACCTTCATGAATTATCTCTAATCTATCCCATATCTTTTTAGTAGAATTACATGTAGAAATCCTATTGAATTTATTTGCATTTAGGGCACAGTATAAAATTTTCATGGCTTTTGCATTAAGTTGTGCTATCCTTTTGTCAACCTCATCCCACTCATTTTCAGGTTTGAAAATATCCTTTTCATCAATTTATTTTATGGATGAGTGAGGTCTATTCACTATGACACTCCACATGTCATAGTCAAGAGCTTGAATAAATATCTTCATCCAAGCTTTTCAATAGGTGTAATTCGATCCAATGAAAAGTGAAGGTCGATTTGTGGATTGCCCCTCGGCAAGTGAAGCGCCAACTTGAGTTGCCATAAATCTTTAGCTCTTGATAGTAAAATCAAGAAAAGACTAGAGCACCGACTTTGATACCATTTGTTGCCTAGCTATGTAACCTAAGAGGGGGAGTGAATTGGATTTTTTTTCAAAATTTAAACTTAAAAATAGAGTTGCAAGATGTGCTTTTGAAATTTTAAGTGAAGTGAGGTGAGTTAGGTAAGTAAGATGCAAGAGCTTAATTTTAATGAAAAGAAGTAAACACAATAGAGCAAGTAAGGAGGAAGAAGAGAGTACAACTCAAATAAGATGATTTATATTGGTTCGGTGCTAATCTTGCCCCTACATCTACTCCCCAAGCTCTACTTAAGAATTCTAATCCACTAACGTATTCAATCGAATACAACATCAGATGCTCTGACCTTAACTATCCCAAGCTAGAAAACTTATTTTCTAGATACAAGCCAACCCAATACAATCTGATTCAAGGTTTGGATCAAGCTTTTCAACTTTGAAAACCCTCAAAAACTTAAGCCCCAAACTAGTAAAATAGAGTGAAAGAGGATGTACAAGTTCAGCACACTTAGCTTCTTATTGAGCATAATAAAGCTTTAAAAAATCTTTACACAAACTAGAAGAAGCTTTTAAGAACTCTCTCAAAGAGATTGAAGACTTGAATGTACGTTGGAGAAGTGGTTGAGCTTGAAATCAATGCTTCTCTTGCCTAGGGCTGAATTTTCTTTGAGCTAAATATTCACTTAATTTTTTTGATAATTTTCTTTCTTTTTAAATGCTTTTAAACCCTCATTCAATACTGAGAGATGAATAGTAGCCATTTGTAGCCATTGTAGATGATTTAAAAAATATTTAATGCACCGAATGGAGAAGAAAAATAGTTGTTACAGGAATTTTTGTCGCAGGGGGCGCCCCTTAGATCGCCCCTTTCGTAATAGGCGAGAAAAATAACATTCTATATATCTATGCAGTTCCTTCAGGGGATGCTCCATGGGTCATCCCTTTTGTAATAGATGAGAAAGTCTATGTTCTGTATCTTATGCATAGAACCTGCAGGGGGCACCCTATAGGTCGCCCCTTTTTCTATGAGATGCCCAATAGGTCGTCCTTTTTTGCATGCCAATTCAGAAATGACGTGTTGGTTCTGCATGTCAGTTGCCAAAGAAAAAGGATCGACCTAGGGGTCATCCTCTTTCATCCAAAATATCATATCTTCATTTTTAAGCTTCCAAACAAATTAATACTGCCTCTTAATGAATCGACATCATCTTGGAAGCAAAAAATTTTAATTTTTGCTCCACCTTAAGTAAATTTTAAATTGATCATCTTTAACCAAGTTTTTGCAATATAAAAATTCTTGAAAATTTTGAAATAACTTTTAAAAATATCTCTAAGAATAGAAATTATTAGTATCCCTCTCAATTATTTTGTGCTCATCAAAATCATTCCTAAGGGCAACACACATGGATCCTAATATACCCAAACTCTAGCTGAAAAACTCTCCTAGGCTAATCCAATACATGAAAGCACTACCGAGCCTATGTACATATGTCTCACATGCTCTTATCTCCTAAATTTAAACTCGACTCATATATGAATTAGCTTCTTTAAGATCTTATTGGTCCAGACCTTAGGACCCATAGAATAAAATCCTATTCTAGATCAAATAGAAAATCCCATATGTTCTGTATGCCACTGTCGAGCTGGCTCTCTTAGAAGTCTAGCTTTCTCGTCTACATCTTGCCTGAACTTTATCTTCTGTCTGCTTGAGACAGTCGGCTTGACTACACCTCGAGTCGGCTTGGTCTCAGCCCGAGCTGGCTCGACTGCTTATCCAAGCCAACTCACCTATGTGTCAGCCTCTTATCTTGGTTGATTCTTCTTCTGACTTTAGTTCTTCGCTTCACCTTATGTCTTAGATTTCTACACCTACCAAGCCTCCTCAAGATCCTTACATCTGAACCTCGAGTCTCATGTAGGGCTACACACCATCTTCACCTAGGATAACTCCTATTCTAGCCCTAAAACTCACGTCCGTCCTAGATTTTTGAAGCCAATATCTTGGCTCCTCCTGTGGCCTCCCAAGGCTTGGGAGTACCACACCAATCCTCATATAAAAAGCATCTTAAAGCTCAGCAAAAGTAAAATCTGAGTCAAGTGTAGAGGATATCTCATCATCTTGTGCCATGAAGCACAAGTTTGCTTCATTTTGATTTTCTTTCTTTGAGCTTGACTCGTCGCTGTCGCGCTAGGTTGGTAACATTGCCTTCTTCTTCATTTTTTTAGGTGCCTTCTTCAATTGAGGACACTCAACCCTAAAATGTCCAGGCTTCTTACACTTGTAGCAAGTGGGCTGATCATTCTTCTTTTTTTTCTCTTTCTTCCTGCTAGCTTCTTCTCTAATGAAGCTCCTTTTCTTGAATCCCTGCCTTCTTCTTCCAATAAACTTATTGAACTTTTTGATCACTAGGGCCATGTCGTCATCATTCTCATCACTAGTGGATAGATCATCTTCTTCTTCAACCATCGTGGATTTCAAGGCAATAGTTTTCTTCTTCTTGCTATCCTCTTCATGATGCCGACCCATGACAAGCTCATGTGTCATCAGGGATCCAATGAGCTCCTCTAGAGATAATGTGTTTAGATCTTTTACCTCCTGGATGGCTATTATCTTGGCTTTCCATATTCTAGGCAAAGACCTCAGAATTTTTCTTACCAATTCACTATTAGTATAAATTTTTTCTAAATTTTTCAAATCATTTATAATATCTGTGAATTTTGTGTACATGTTAGTGATGGATTCAGTTGGATCCATCTTAAATAATTCATATTGGTGAACTAGCATGTTTATCTTTATTTCTTTGACTTTGTTTGTCCCTTCATGCATGACTTCAAGTCTATCCCAAATTTTTTTGGTAGAATTGTAAGTAAAAATTTGATTAAACTCATTTGCATCAAGGACATAATATAGTGCATTCATTATCTTGGCATTTAATTGGATAAGTTTTTTGTCCATTTCATCCCAATCTTTCTTCAGCTTAGTAAAGGATATGCCATTGATAATGACTGTAGGTGTGTATGGTTCATTGACAATGATACTCCATGTGTCATAGTCGAGAACTTGTATAAATATGCGCATGCGAGCTTTCCAATAAGTATAGTTAGACCCATTGAAAACTGGTGGCCTATTAGTGGATTGCCTTTTATTAGTAAGTGAACCTCTTAGTTGGGTTGACATGATCTTTATCTCTACTTGATAAAATCAATAATTAGTAGAGAACTAAGGCTCTGATAACAATTATTGCCCAGCTAGACAATCCAAGAGAAAGGGTGAATTGAGTTTTTTTAATTTAAAATAGATATGTGCAAGGTAAATTATTTGAATGCTATGTGAGTGAGATGTGAGAGCTAAGAAATGCAAGTGGCAAGAGCACACACAAAAACAAGAGATTTTTATAGTGGTTCGGTGCACTTTCAGTATCTACATCCATTTTTCAAGCAAAACTCTTGAAAATTCTATTATAATCCTTCAATATTACAGTCGGATAGTTTTTTCAGGCTCATTATCTCAAAATCTAGTTGGTTTTCTCCTAGGTTTACCAACCACAATTCTTACAAGAATCAGACAAAGCAATATAAACCAAACAATAGGAAGTAAAGCCCCAAATCCTGAGTTTCAACCCCTGTTGAAACCATGTACATGAAAAGAAAAAGAAAGATTGTACAATAGAGATTGCTCTCTTAAATGAGTAGAATGGTTGTCTTTGCAGTTCATTGAATGTCTCTTTAAATGCTTGAGAGAACTTGAATGAAAAGATTGCTCATTGAAAAATAGGGTGCTCGTATTGTTTCTCTCATTTTTCTTAGTTGATCCAAAAAGTACATCTTCTCCTTTTTATATCTAGAGCATTTAGTCTAATCTAGATATGATTGGAGTTTAGAAAAAATTAAATCCGACCTTTGGAGAGCAGAAACTAGCCATTGAAATGAGAAAAAATAAATCTAGAATAGTCCATTGAAAAGTTATTGCCCTGTCTTAAGATCTCTCAATTTATCTCGAGATCTCTTATCTGATTTTGAGACCTCTCGATTTGATCAGAAAATCATTCACTTTCAGTCACTCAAAAAATAGCTTTCTAAAAAAAAAGTATCGTCTGAGATCGAGAGCTCTCAATTTTGTACAAGACATCTCGTCGAAACTGCATGACCTCTCGAGAATCTTATGAGATCTCTCACTCTCAGAGCACAGAAATGAAGTTTCTATCTCTTGAGAATGAGACATCTCGAGTTCAACTTGAGACCTCTCAAAACTGTACTAGAATGCTATTTGAGCATGTCGAACTTCATGAGACCTCTCGAAAAATTTAGGAGACATCTCGAAATTCTTTCAAGACTATTTTTAGAAAAATTTTTCTACTAAATGAGGAGATTTGATCTTGATTTGTATTGTACTTTATGTCATCCTTGTTTTGATTAAAGAGATCTCTTTCTTCTGATATTTGAATACTTAAAATAAAATATATTAGTAATTATTTACTTTAATATTTGATCATCATCAAAATCACTTAGGGGGTCAATAGTACTAAAATTGAGGAAGCAAGAAAACCTATTTGGCTGATAGCAGAATTTTATTAGTTGAGATTAGGATTCTAATTTTTAAATTAAATTTAAATTGAGTTTTCAATCTTTGTTATCAGATTTGGGGGTTAATAAGTTAAAGTATGTAATTTAAATTGAGTATGAAGATGAATTATTTTGCCTATGGGACTGAAATTATGCAAATGATTTAGCTATGAATTGAAGTAGTATTAACCATATCTAAAATCAGTTATGAGAATAGAAATATAGTGAAAGGTTTGAAAATTCTTGAGTTATGGTAAAGTTTAGTTAAACCTAAACTAAAGCAAACAAGATAAAGTAGAAGGGAATAGTTGAAAGACGAAAGTAAGGGTATAAAAGCAAAGTATGTATAGTTCTGATCTTGAATCACATGATATGAGTTTTAATCAATATTTATTTATGATATAGGAAAAGAAAAGAGTGGAAAAATTACTTGAGTAAGCCATTTAGCTAGTAGCTAGTTGAGGTGAGTGGATTTTCTTATCAAATTTTGGTATTCTCTTTCTTGTATGAAAATCATATTTTTTTATAAATATGGAAGTAGGAATATGCATTTAAATCAGCTTATCAGCATTTGAAAGTCTATTCAGTGATAGTTTTTGAAAGAATGCATAGCATAGCATGTCATACAATATGTAGTAGTCGGCACCTCCTTGTGATTAGGTTCAGTAGAGTTTAGTAGTAAATCAAAATGATCAGTAAAGCTCAGCAATGTATTCGTTTGCCTAGTAGGGCTTGGCAATGTATCAAAATGCTCGATGGGGCTTGGCAGTGTATTAGAATGCCCAGTGGAGCTTTATCAATAACATTCATATTATGTCCTGACTATCCATGATAGGGATGCACTGGGGATAGTTGGCCATAGCCAACAGCATTATTTAGAAAAAAAAATTATTTATCACTATTTAATAGATTTTTTTTAGTTCAATAGATTCTATCAGCTCAGTAAACTTATTTTAGCTCAGCAAAGCTTTCTTTCAGCAAAATGATGTATTTGTGGACTTATTCATGTCTGGTTTACCTATATTTGAAAGTATTTCAGCATTTTAAGTTATCTATTGTCATAATAAATATTATAGCTATATCTTTCTATTTTTCATTATTAGATTATTTATCCACTCATAGAGATTTCTTCAAGTCTCATCCCTCACTCTTTCTAATTACAGTTTTGAGAGTTGCTTTGCATAGAAGTATGTTTCAGCATATATATCAGTAGTATTTTTTTGAGAAGATGTTGATCATGTGTAGCAGAGAAAGAGGCAGTTAATAAGTTTTAGTTGTATTATATTTTATGGTTGTTTAGATTAGAAATGGTTATATGTATATGTTTTAGTTTATTTTGAAATGGTATGTATTAAAAGAGTAGTTTTATGAAAGAAATGTATGTACAAAGTGTAGTTTTATAAATGAATTACGGAGTTGTTGATATAAAGTGAAAAGTTAAATTAGAGTACTTATTTTAGTAAGCTAAGAAATTTAAATTGAAATGCTTATGTTAAAGATTAAAAGATTGATCGAATTAATTAGTTTGAGCAGATTTAAGTGATATTGCAGTTCAGTTGTAGTTTAGAATTCCTCTTAGCTCTTATTTAAGGATAATGTATAGCTCTTTACTCTTAGATAAGGATGGGGTGTAGCACTATCATCTAAAATTAGGGATAGGATGATACATTAATTACGGTGAGACATGATATGGATGTACTTTTCAAAGTTAGCAGTTTAACTCGAAGTCATCCTAAATATAGAGGTCAAAGGAATAAATTATATAGTAACAATATTTGAGTAAGTTCTGAATGTTGTGATTGCAACTATTCAATCTATTCGGATGTTGGGTGCCATTGCTAGATGGTCACATCGATTGATATAGAAATTAATTTCTATGCTATCGACTTAGGTTCGAATCTATAGAATCACACATATTATAGATTTTTACCTAATCTAATGGCTGATACTGAGTCCCACTGGACTAGGACTCTATGATCAAGAGCTTCACTGGACTAGAACTCTATGATCAAGAGTCCTACTATATTAGAACTTTGAGTCTGACTTGTTTGGGACTCTATGATTGAGAATCCTACTAGTCTGAAACTCTGTAATCATGAGTTCCACTCACTTGGAATACTGAGATCAAGAATCCTACTGGTTTGGAATTCTTTGATCAAGAGTTTCATATAGGGTGAGTGCTGCCCTAAGGTTTTAGCTTAGGGTTCGAGAAAAGAGATCATGAGCTGTGAGTATTACAAAATCATGAATTTTTTTTCTGAAACCTTCCTCTACCTCTCCCCTATCTATGCTGGTTTTTTGGAGTATCCAAAAAATCAAAAGAAGAAGATCAATCTAGATTAGTTTATATTAGCCATCGAGGGTTCTGGTATCGAGCTAGCACTCTGAAAGAGCTGATCGGGATCAGGAGCCTTATGTGGACGATCCTTAGAGGCCAAATGCTATGTGTGGCTGCGTTGCAACTAGAGGACCTCCCCGACTGAGTTTCGATTATGGTGATCGACAACCTGCATGAAAGTATTGGGTTCTGAATACAAGTAGAGCAACAATAGTAAATAGGATTTACTACTTACTATCTTTTATTTTCAGATTTTTCTACATGTATATATATATTTTACATTAAGATCCTAAAAGTAGGGTTTTAATGATTAGACCACTAGTTTGTCTAATTAATTAGATTAATCTTTCAATTTTGCTACATGTTTTTTGGAAAAAAATTTTCAAAATCAAAAATAGAAATCCTACAGTTTTCCTTTTAGGTTCTTTGTAGAGGCTTACATAATAGAAGAGATTTTAAATTTCAACCAACACTATTATAATCCTAGTGTGCAGACCAAGCTGACTCAAGTGGATCATAATGATGATGGTGGTGCTATGGAATCAAAGCAGGAGATCTCAATATTTGCCTATCTCGCTCTAGAATTTGGGCTCGAGGATTGCAGGATTTTCTCTAATATTGAACTTTGACAGGCCAAGACTTATGTTTTGCTAAATTGTATGGAGATCAACCCATATGTCTTGTAAGTGTCCATCACAATCCTATCTCCTTAATCATTTATTTCAGTATACTTATCTTATGCATGTTTAGACAATATGATGAGATGCTGAAAGAAGAAAATCCGAGCATAATTGATGAAGAAATATCAATACAACACTCAGAGAACTTTGTATGTTGGTTCTATCAATTAGTCATTCAAGATAGCGAGTCCATATCAAGAAAGCTGAGACCATTAGGTTATGGGCCAGAAAAATACATGACATGCTATAGTGGCTATAACATAAATGATTTCAAATTTCACATCCAGCAATATGAAAATTATAAAAGCATAATGAACAATGATATGTGTATAAAAGATAGTTGGTGGGAAGATAATCCGGAGAGTGACTACTATGGAATCCTTGAAGAAATGATTAAGATGAGCTACATTGAAGGTAATAGTATCATTCTATTTAAGTGCCAATGGTTCAATACCAATAATGATATGAAGGTTTATCCATGGCACGGGCTTATTAAGATCAAACATGGATCAAAAGCTTATGTCAATGACCTATCTATACTAGCTGCACAAGTTGCTCAAGTGTATTATACTCCTTTTTCATCAAGAAAAAGAGGAAGGAAAGATTGGTGAGTTGTATGCAAAATTAAGTCTCAAGTCGTTCATTACGTGCTCGAAAAAGAAAAAGAGCTCCAATTATCAGAATGCTTTCAAGAGGATGAGATAATAGGAGTTCATCAATCTTTTGATGATGTAGAATTGGATGCTCCAGGAATACTCCTACGTGAAGATAGCCAACATGAGGAGGTAGATCCAACTGAGATTGTTTTAAAAGACAATCCTCCCCAAGAAGGGGAAGAAGAAGAGGAAGAGATCGAAGAAAAGGAAGAAGAATAGAAGGAAGAGGAGGAATCGAAAGAAGATTCCGAAGGATATCAAATATCTGAAAAGGTTGATGAGTAGTGCTAAGTATATAATTTTTGGATCATTTTATTTACTTATCTTATATTATTTTAAATTTTATATTGCCATTCATAATTATATAATTATCTAATAAATTTATTTATTTTTATTTTTAGAGAGCATATATCATATTTTCTAGAGCCCAAAGCTAGGCCAGTCGAGAATAGAGCTCTCGAGGAGAGAGTGATTGCATGGCCAGTTCTCATGGCTCTGCATCTCTCACACCGAATGATAAGCTCTAATACTTTATATATTCTCATTTATGTTATTTTGTTATTTGTTAACTAATATAATATTTTTTATATTAGATTTTTTGCGCTCAGATTTGGAGGATAGGGGGTCACCAGTAACCCCACAGTTATATGTAGTAGCAGCCATCGATTCTCAAACACAACACCATGATCGAGAACTCGCCTGACTCACGGCACCTCCGACTCGATCGAAGGATAGGCAAATCATCTATATCTTGAGCCACTCATAAGTACTACATGCTTAATTAATATATTTAGAATTTAATAATTTTAGAATTAATATTTATTCTTTGAAATCAATTTTGCAATACATTCGGAGAGCCTTCAATATCTCATGTCATTATCGGGATCATATGCTGATTGATGCTCGGCCCGATAAATGATTTCTCGAGTTGGCCATCGAAAGCTTGTGATATAGCCTAGAAGATGTTTCTGGTAAGTCAAAACTAGTTTAATTTATTTTTTTTTGATGCATTGGTATTTTAATTACATATTAATACATGCTTGCTTCTATCTTGTAGGAGTATTACCAATTCGAGACTTCCTAGGATGAGAAGGCTGACTATTAGATCTTCAAGGAGGTGGCCATACGGAAGCTCTGAGATGGCCTCTACAGTCTCAGACAGTCTGCCATCCAGTACTCTAATTTCTAGTCACCATCAGACTAAAGATCCTTCATGAATCATTGGATGCGGACGAATATATGGCATACCCTCTATGACCAGTAGAGTAGCGAGGAGTACTTTGGTAGGTGGCAGAGGACCCGATAGAGTCAGGCCATCCAGCGAAATATGATCAAGTATATGGATGACTTGGTTGGTACACATATTATGACTGATAGATTGGTAAGAAATCAATACCAAAACTCTTCACTAGAACTGTAAAAATTCTTATAGACATATTTTAATTAATTTAATTTTATTATTTACTTATTATAGACATAATAGCTGGGTCATCCATCAGATCAGCTACAGTTGTGGCAAGCCATGCACCAGTCTAGAAGGACTGATGACTATTTAGATTCTACATCACGGTAGATCATGATAAGAACTTCAAACTTTATTTATTAATTAAGTTGTTATAGAATCTAATTTTTATATTAGAATTAATATATTTCTAAACTATATGGATGCATTATGCAAAATATGTTGCTGAGAGTTATGTCAATGATCCATCTTCTCAGCCCCCCTTGATCTTAAGGGATGGCTCAATGCCACCGAGGGGGTGAGTAGGAGTCAGATCATGGGACTCGACCACGACTTCGACCCTTCACTACCTCGATACTTCTTGACATCCTCACAAGCCTCGATGTCCCAAATCTGGAGCAATGCACACATAGAGAAGATCGTGCAGAGACTTTTGAGCTAGTAGCAACCTCAGGACCTCCTGGATGCCATCCACAATACGGTCGTGGAGCTTCTCCGGGTTCCATTACTGCAAGACCAGCTAGGCTCGTCATCCCAATCATTACATCAGATAATTATATTATCAAATTTTTTTACTTATTTTAAATTTTTATATTTAGAAGCTTCATATATTTAGATTTAAGTCTGAGAAGGAGATCTAGGGGCTAAAAATTCAATCTAACCATTCAATCGATGGACTGAGGATATCTATAGCTCTATATCATCAAATCAAATGTATAGGAATAATCTATTCAAGAATAGAAATAATGTATCGAAAGATACGTCTCTATATTGAAAGATACGTCTTTACATCGAAACTTACTAATATTATTTTATTTTTTTATTATAGGATGCTGAGACATCCGGCTCTCATCCATCAGCTACTAAAGAGGAGGAGGGGGAGGCAGGCAAAGACGAGGATCAGACTTGATTTTTTTTTGATGTATTATATTTTTTTAATGTATTATATTTTTTTGGTACTAGTTATAAAAAAATTATATAATTTATATTTTTAATAAAATATAATTAGTTTTTAATTTTTGATTATCAGATTATCTTTAGATTTTAATTATAATAGGTATTACAAATCATAATTCATTATGATTAATTAAAATAGATTTTAAAAAATATTTTTATTATTTTATTTTTAAAAAAATAAATTAACTATTAGCATCGATATGAGCGATGACAAGCATTGTCGCTAATAACTATTAGTAATGACTTTAAAAATGAAGTTGTCATTGCTAATAATTCTTAAAATAAATTTTTTTATTTTATTTAAAAATTATAAAAAATTAGAGATGCCATTAGCGATGGCATATTTGATCGCTAATAATTATTAACAATGATATTAGCCATAAAAATACCATCACTAATATTTTTTAAAATATTTTATTTTATTCTATCTAAAAATTTAAAAATATTAAAGATGGCATTAGTGATGATAGTTTCTATCGTTATTAATTATTAAAGATGGTATTAGCTAGGACATTGCCATCACTAATATTTTTTTAAAAAATTAATTTAAATATTAAAAATTATAAGAGATGAAATTTTTTTCATCATAAAAGCCATTGCTAATAGTCTTATTAGCTACGGCTAGGTTTGTCATCACTAATAATGGTAATTAGTGACAAGAATTTTTTAGATTAAATTTTATGATGGTATTAGTGACGGCGGTGTTATTAGCGATGATAGATTAACTATTAATGATGGCATTTAGTCATCACTACTAGTCTAAATTCTTGTAGTGCTCCTTGAGTTTTTGATAGAAAAATTATCGATTTCTCAAAATTAGCCTTGCTGGATCTAGGTAAGATCCTAAGCCTTTTATTTTCCTTCTTCTCGAGGCCTATTGCTATCGAATAGAGTCAATGAATTGCCAAATTTGGGCTAGAACAGTGTGTTCGCCTATTCCAAACCAGTCACGAGTCTCTTTTTCATATTTTGTTGGCCATCGATGGCTGTGGCCATTGTCGGGGTCATCTCCTAATTGGTACCGAGTGGTGCCATTGACCGTCAGCCTAAATCTTGAGGTCATTATCAGATAAAGAGGAGAAGGAAGAAGGGTTCTGGAAGCCTCATTTCCATGAGAGAAAAGGAAGAAGAAAAGAGAAAAAAAGAGAAGAAAAAAAAGAAAAAAAAAGGGAAGAAAGAAGAAAAAGAAAAAAGAAAAGAAAAGAAAAGGAACAAGAAAGAGAGTGCTTTCTCTCTCCTTCCGCTCGCTCCTCTCTTCCTTCTCTTTGTACGTTTTTTCCTATGAGTTTCTTTCTCTAGAAAATTTTTTCTCTATATTCTCTCTTTAGAATTTTCTGTCTCTAGAGATTTTATGGACCAGTGGAGTGTCCAGGGGTCTAGGGATACTTGGATTGACTAGTTAATTTTGGGATGGGTCTCGGATCTGTATTGTTAGGATCATTTACTATAATTTTCTATCATTCCTAATCATCTACGATTTTTATATTTGACCATGTTCATATAGTGTGACTGTCTACATAAGGTGTTCAATAGAATACCTTGCTTTCGAGACTGTAGGTCAATAGGTTCATCAACTACTGTGCTGAGTCAATCATGGATAGAGATAAGGGTTCTTCAACACAATCACCTACATGTTTATGAAAATTTAATTATGTATGATTGATGTATATTCTATATCTATTAGTATGTTGAATTGATATTACTTGAATTATGATTAATTGGTGCTTAACGATTGTTGAGTAAAGAAGATCATGAATTAACATAATTGATGGGATGGGCAGCATCTAGGTTAGTCAATCATGCAAGAAATATGGTATACATGCTTGGTCAGTCTTAGACTGGGTATGACATTATTTGGGCCTACCACGGACTATAGCATGACTATAACTAATCTAATATAAAAAATTAGATTATGATTTTTAAAAATATAGATGGGGCATGGACAGTGTTTGGACTATTTAGTCATACAAGAAACATGGTGTATATACTGGATCAACCTTAGGTTGGGGTGCAGCATGTGTTTGGCCTGTCATGGACTGGAGCATCATCATAATTAATCTAATACCTGAAAGATAAATATAAAGCATGTGAAGGAGAGCATATGGACTACTCGACCATGTGTGAAATGTGGCATATATTTTGGCTTGCCATAGGTTGGAGCATGGTTGTGACTAAGTTCAATACTAAAATCAAATAAAGATGATGAACGAAATCAATTGAAAGGTATCTGGGCTAGTTGGCATGTATGAAACATGGTATTATGATGTCAGCTATGGGCTAAGTTGTGGTTGCTGGCCACAGATGGAAACATGGTGTGTATTTGGCCTACCATGGGTTAAAGCATGAGTGAATAATAATGTTATTTGAATCAGAACTATGTTAATCAGTAAATGATAAGCAATCTCATTGAATTAAAGTTGAATAAAATTATTGAAGGATGATATGTGATGTGTTTAATGAAATTATACATGATAATATTATTCAATTATTATATTGATGATATATGAATCTTATTATTTTTTTATTAGTTGTATATATTTGTTAAAAGATATTTCATACCCATGCTAGTGTGAGCGTGGAGAATTTTTATTGGATTGTAAAGCTCACAACCATTCTTTTTTTTTCTTTTTTTTTTTTTTAGATTTGCAGTATACTTAGTTTTGATCAGATTAAGCATAGAATTTCAAACGATGGGGTCCTTAATTAGTTAGTTAGTTGATTTTTGATACCAAATAAATATTTTAATTTTATGAACATTATTTAATAAAGATGGATTTGTTGATTTGATAAGTATGATTGTGACTTTATAATTCTTTTGGTATTCTTATAGACTTGTTTGTTATTTAGACCTTGCATATTCTTTAGGGCTTGCCCTAGAGAGTGTGCGGCCATCACGTATCCGATTTGGATGCTGAATTCGGAGCGTGATAGAGTGATATCAGAGCTAAATATTTATGATCTTTAGCACTATGAGTTAAGGATACTTGAGCATAAGGTTATGATCATTAAGGATGTGACAGAATAATATTAGAGCTCATATTATGATAATTTAGGACTGTAACTTAAGTGATATTTGAGCATAAGATTATGATCATTAAGGATATGATAGAATGGATATATTATCACTAGAGACATGATAGATGAAGTAGAAAGAATTCAAACTTTGGATTTTGGATCAATAGATATTTTGGTGAAATTTATACATAAGTGGCATACGACGTGTATAATAAAATTGGATGAATTATGTCTTGGATTTCAATAAATAGGATTTGATCTAAGTATAAGAGCTATTGATCCTAGTATAAAGTGGGATATATTGATATGTTGTGTTGAGTATACTTGTTCAATTGTTATTTAGATGATTTGAAATTCTAAACTTGATATATGTGAAGATTATGATGACTTTTTTAATTTTTGATGTTAATTATTTGATCATTATAATTTAAGATTTATTAGAAGAAAGTTGTTTAGGGTATAGCCGACAGAAAGATTTCATTATATGAGTAAGGAATATTCTTTGAACATTGAATAACATGTATGAAACTTACATGTAGATGAAAAATATATTTGATTTTATTAGTGGATTGAATTTTATTATGGGATCATGAATCAAGAATAATGAAACTTAGAGTTATGATCACTAGGTGTGACAGAGATGATTCATTGGGATTGAATTTTGATGAATAATTTGTATCTCGGACTATAATATGAGAGATTGATAAATTTATTATCTTATCAATTTGGAAGTTATTTAGCAAATATAAGATATTTGGTAGATTAAATCAGAGTGCATAGCGAAAGCATGATGGTTTAAGTAAAGGTATTATGGTAATGAATTTTAATTTATTTTCTCAATAAAGAAAGTTATATAGGAGTTCCAGGATAATATAAGAATTTTGTATGCATAAGATTTTGGCTTTACAACAAGTTAATTTTGAGAATAAAATTATTTTAGGAGGGGTGAATATATGAACTCAGATTTTCTACCTGGATCTTAAAATAGATAAAAAAAATAAAAAAAAAGGGAATAAGCGGGGAAGAGGACTCCTAGAAGGAGTCCACTTCTTCTCTCCCTATTTCCATAAGAAACCAAGGACAAAACCAAGTAAAACTTGGATTAATTTGATCCTAATTACATCTATAAATAGTAATCCCCTCTTTCCTAGATTCCTATCACCAAATTTCTAAGGAAATCACCACCAATTTGGAGCTCTGTTCCGAGTCCTTTTCTAGGGTTTTCGCTAGAAAAAATTGCTAATTTCCCTTGATTAGCCTTGCCGGATCTATGTAAGACCCTAAGCCTTTTATTTGCCTTCTTCTTCGGGCCTATTGCTATCGGATAGAGCCAACGAATTGCTGAATTTTGGCTAGAATAGTGTTCCTCTATTCAAAAATAGTCACCGATCTCTTTGTCTTATTTTGTTGGCCACATGCCACCCTGGCCGCTACCGGGGTCATCTCCTAATTGGCGCCGAGTGGTGCACCTGCCACCAGCCTAAATCTTAAGGCTATTGTCAGATGAAGAGGAAAGGGAAGAAGGGTTTTGGAAGCCTTATTTCCACAAGGAAAAAGAAAGAAGAAAAGAGGAAAAAAAAGAGAAGAAGAAAAAGAAAAAAAAGAAGAAAGAAGAAAAAGAAAAAAGAAAAAAAGAAAAGGAACAAGAAAGAGAGAGCTCTCTCCTCGCTCTTTCCTCTCTCCTCTCTCTTCCTTCTCTCCCAACTTTTTCTTCCTATGAGTTTCTCTCTCTATTTTCTCTCTCTAAAATTTTTTTCTTTAGAAATTTTATTCTCTATATTCTCTCTTTAGAATTTTTTCTCCCTAGAGATTTTATGGACCAGTGAAGGGTCCAGTATTGAAAATTATGTTCTAAAGCCAATCATCAGCCTATTGATGGTTGAGCTATTTTATAATTATAATTAATTTATTAATTAATAAAAATATTTTGACATCTTTTTCATCACAAGTTTACATCTTCTAATGAACTTCATTATTGTGATAAAGTCCTTAGGAATATTTAGTTTCGATGAAGAGAGGATTTATCGATTAGTTCTTAAATTTGTTCATGATCGAATGATAGGCTGTTAATTAGAATAACAACATCTATCGAGCATAGGTCGCTATATGCCATATAGGTTGATTATCCTCTTAACAAAAAAATATAGAGATACTGGTATGGCATACAGGTGAGATGTATGGATACATCATTATTGAATGTGACCAACTCTAGAGCATTCTACTGTTGAGAATATCTCTGATGGGATATAGGTATAAGTATCCCTTAGACTTGAGATCACCTTAGTGACTTGCAAGCAACTCACTATGCTTTGGTACCAAACTAACTGAATTTTTAATTCAGCAATGGAAGGCTTCTGAGCACAGTCATGTACTTACGAAGTCAGAGTGTGATCAAGATGGAATTGACCACTCTAAGAGTTGGAGAAGAATGTATCACTATATTTCAATATAGCAATATCTTGGTCAGGATAATCCATCAGATGGATTTGATATTTTGAAATATAATGTGGATAACCTGATCAGAGTTGACAGTTGAACTCTGAGGTATTCTATGAGCATTATGGTCAAGAAGATAAATTATATGAAAACTATATCCACATGGATTCTAAGGATGGTGTTCTACATCTTTGACCTATCCGACCGTTGGGTATCACTGCTAGATGGTCACTTCAATTAATATAAAAATTTATTTTTATACCATCGACTTAGGTTCGAACCTATGAGGTCATACACATTAGAGCTTATGATCTGATCAAATGGTTGATCAATGATTAAGAATCATTCTAGGATTAAACAATCAATACAATTGATATTTAACCTAGTGTAAGTATTACAGAAAGATCAATTAGTAATTAAATTACTAATTAGCTTAATTTGATTAAGTTAATGGACTGAGATTATGTTTAATTAAATATAATTTAATTAGATTTAGTTTGAACTTGATTGGATCAAGTTTAATTGATTTATTGGATAAGCCAAGTGCAAGAAAGAACTAATCCTAGTCTAACTAGGACTCGAATTAACCTAATTTTTTAATTTAATTAAAAAATAAATTAGAATTAAATTTGATTTAATTAAGTCTCTAAATATGTTAGTGCCTTATTTAATTAGGTTGGTTTAATCTTGATTTTATTTGGTTAAATGATCTTATTTGACCAAGTCAAAATAGGAGTCCTAGTGTGACTAGGACTTCCTATTACTTGCACCACTTAATCCTCATGCCCCATGCCCTTTTTGTTATTTTTTACGTGAAAATTCTCCACTCCCATGGCTTCTCATGCCCTCTTTCTCTCCTCCTTTTCTCATAAGACAATTTGTTGGAAGACTGAGTCAAAAGAGGAGTTAGTTTTGCTTAGGATTCTATGAGATAGAATCCTTATTGACCAAAACACCTTTCCTTGAGTGCCATCCCCTATTTTAATTAATTTTTCTCTTATTTTATAAAAATAATCTTCTTTTTTGTGCACCCTCCCTTACTGGTTCACACCAATAATTATGGAGGAGGCGCCCAAAGATAGAATCCTTGTTGATCAAAACACCTTTCCTTGAGTGCCGCCCCCTCTTTTAATTAATTCTTCTCTTATTCTATGAAAATAATCTCTTTTTTTGTGCATCCTTCCTTGCTAGTCCACGCCAATAATTATGGAGGAGGCGTCCAAGAGTTGGGTGCCCTAACAACTTTCCATGTTTGGACATTCCTAGTCTAGAATTTTAATCTAACTTGAACTCTTCTTTTTCTCTATTTATTGAATAAATTTATTCTAATTTTTTTATGAAATATAGAGCTTTGGAAGAGGTTTGGAGTGTGCAAAAATCAGAGGAAGAGGGTCTTTGGGCGTGGGGGTTCCATAGGCACCAAAATAGGTGTCTAGGTGAGAGAAAAGAGAAGAAGAAGAGGATCTTCTTCTAGGGCTATTTTATTTTCAATCTCTCTTCCTTTTTTGAGTTTTTTTCTAAGAGAGTCTTAGATTAGTAAACTCTTATCTTCTTTCTCATATTTTGGAGAGTCCAAATTTTAAGAAAAAAAATATTGGATCGATCGTCGAAGAAGGATCAGCACAGTACTATCAAACTTTAGATCAGAGATCGTAGGCTCGTGTGGACAACTCTTAGAGATCGAACGCGTGTGTGGCTCATGACTTCATCCTCAAGTCTGGATTAGTAAGTTAGAATGTCTAACTTGCTCAGGTAATAGATATGATCTATAAACTTCATACCTGCATTTGATGTAGTGTAGATCTAGGTTGATTTGATCAACCTTTTCTTTCTTATTTGATTTTAATTTTTGATTTAATATCATATGTTGATCATATAAAAGATTTAAGATCTAGATATTTTTATATTTATTTAAATAAATATTTAATTTATTTAAATCTTTCGCTATAAGATCTTGAAAAAGTTTCAAGATCTACCTACAAAATCCTAGATCAAAAACCTTCAATTGATATCAGAGCAAGGTTGTTATTACATAATTTTTTATGCATGTTTAGATTATTTTTTAAATTAAATCTAATTTATAATTTAATTATTAAATCTAAAATTAAAAAAAAAAATAGATCTTACGAACTATCATAAGATTATCCTGCTATAAGGTTTACCCCTTATAATGAATAGGTTATCCTAGTTCATGATGATCTGACTCTAATCATAAATTTATTAGATTTGATTTAATTTTATTTATGATTTAATAAATTTAAAATAATTTTAGTTCTAAAAATAAAATATTTTAGATTGTATGGATTGCCATAAGATTATTCTGCTGTAAGGTTTATCCCTTATAGTGAATAGGTTGTCCTAGTATGTGTTGATCTAAAATATTAACCATAAAATTCTAAATTAGATCTAAAAAATTTTATGATTTGATTAAAAATATTTTAATCTAGTTTTAATCTTCATAAATATGTTAGATTTGATCTAGGAAGATTTATGATTGATTATTATTGAAACTATTTTAATTACATGAACCTATTTAGATTAAATCTAAAGTAGATTCATGTTTATATTACTTGCATATTGATTATAAATCAAACATGCAACTTGGTTGATAGAATCATATTATAAAAATATTTTACAAATATGAAAACTATTTTTGAAAAGTCAAACTCTAACTCTCAGCCCAAAACTTAATTAAGAATTAAGAAGTTGTTTGATTAGGTTCTAGGATTGTAAATTGAAGATCCTATGAGATAAATCATAACACATTGGGTTAATGGGTTAGTGGAGATTAGGTCCATTAATTGGGTTAGACCTAGGGTTAGATTAAAGAATGGATTTAATTGGAGAATTGACTAAAACTAATCAATTGTTGTCTTAGATTAGGTCAAGGATTCTCTAGATCAATTGCTATAGTTGTAGTTGGTTAAGTCCATGTCTTTAACAAGATCCAAGATAGACTTAATTTTTGGCTACGTGGTCTAGCATGAATTGTTAGGTTGATCTAATTGAAACTAATTAAATGAATTGGTGTCTAAGATAAATCAGACCAGTGATTTTTAATTGGTAGCTCACTTATCTGACCATTTCTGATGGTATCTAAGGAAAGCCTGGTGGACCCTTCCACTGATCGAACTTATCTGACCTTTTAGTGAAATTATATTTTGATCAGATCGCTTAACTATTCGAGCTGCCCCATGTCAGCTAGGTAAATCAGTTTGACTGATTTAGGTGCTCCTAGACCAGCCTATTAATGGTCTCCCTTAAGCTACTTGATGAAGTTAGTGGGAGGATCATGACAAGCTGGTTAATCTAACCTACTTGCTTCTATAAATTAAGTCCTCTAAAATTATTAGGTTTCTAAAATTAAATAGTTATGTGATAACTGGATCATAGCCTTCCATTAAAGTGGATGATAGTGAGTCCATTAGTTGGATAATCATTGGAGGCCTAAAAGCTCGGTGCTTATCGATTGATAGAATTATCATTCATTATATGATCTCCTGGATACATCTTTCTAAATAGTGGTCAGGTGGGCCAACCAAAGTTGGACCTGATCATTCATTAGTTGGATGGGCCAAGTATGGTCATGTTAATGGTTGGACCTAACTGGACTCTTTTTTGAGAAGGTCAAAGCCAACTGATCAGGGTCTATGGAAAAATTTAATTACTGAAAATTATTTGGATAAACAATTGGTTATGAATCTACCCTTAGATGTACATGAGTGGGCCAACCAAAATTGGGCTCGTGTATGGTCTATGTGGATTCTAGCACCCACTAAGAAATTAGGATAATTTCTCGAATTGGAGGTAGAGGCCACCAATTCAAATAAAATAGTGGGAGAAATCTTATGATTAAAGTTCAAATTTTTAGGTTTAATGAATCAATTACTAATTAAATTTTGGTTTTTCTTTGTACAGACATGGCCACTTCTCTATCACTTCGATCATTGTTGGGTAATGATAAGTTGGTGAAATCCAACTTCGGTGCTGGTACCGAAAGTTGAAAATTATCCTGAAGCATGAACGGATCCTATATATACTGATGGATCCTGCACCTGAGGAGCCAGCTGCCAATGCACGTGGAACAGTCAGAGATACTTATTAGAAGTAGCTCAGTGATCGAATCATGATGCGCTGTATTATGCTAGCTGCGATGAGCGATGAGTTCAGTCGCAGGTTTGAGATAGCTCAGCCAAATGAAATGCTCCAAGTGTTGGAGGATTCTTTTGGCACACCCGATGACGTTGAGAGGCACAAGACTAGTTGCACCATCTTCAATGCCAGAATGTAGGATGAAGCCTCTATCACTGATCATGTACTATATATAATCAAGCTGATAGAGCACTTAAGTAAACTCGGCTTTTTCTTGCATGACCAACTTGGGAAAGATGCAATATTAAACTCCTTGCCAAAGTCCTGTCTCCCTTTTCTTACTCATTACAGAATGACAAAGCCCAAAGTAAACTACCATGGCTTACTGGGGTTACTTCAGAACTTTGAGAAGGATCACCGGCTCCATAAAGAATTAGTGAACTTAGTGGAAGGTTCGTCTTCTGGTTCTCGACCCTTTAGAAAAGGGAAGAAGAATAAGAAGAAGAAAACAAAGAAGGTACAAGTTCAGGTTGGAACATCAGTGCAGGGCCAAACCAGAAAGATCAAGTCCGATAAGAGTCAAACTGAATGCTTCTTTGGCAAGAAGCGGGAACACTAAAAGAGGAACTATTCTCGGTACATTACCTTCCTAGATCCGAACAGATAGAGAAAGAAGCAAGCTATTGCTGAGCAAGATATGTATATGATAACTTCTTATAAATTTTTTATTTATGATATTACTGACTGGGTATTGGATACTAGTAGCCCTTACTATATTTGTAATTCATTGCAGGGATTATAGGTCAGTAGAAGATTCGAGCAAGATAAAAGATTTCTAAATGTTGGAGATGAAAGATCAGTTTTAGTTCTAGCTTTAGGAATTTTGAAACTTGTATTTGAATCTTATACCATTATTCTTAGTGATTATCCTTTCTATCCTAGTTTTTTTTAAATATCATTTCTGTAGGCCATTTGACCATGAACAATTATGAAATTTTAATAAAGAAATGAGTTTGTAATATCATTATGAATGGTGTTACTACTTGCTGTGGATAATTGAATAATGATGTATATATGTTATCACAACCTATTAATATAGTCTATTCTACTGGCAAGCATCCTAGAGTAGATAGTATATCAGATATCTACTTATGGCACTGTAGGCTAGGTCATATAAATAAGAATAGGATAAAAAGGTTGACTCAAGAGAAAATCCTCGAAGTCAATGATTGTAAATCACTTCCAATCTATAAGTCTTGTCTTTTTGGTAAAATGATCAAGTTACCTTTTACTAGAAAAGGTGAGAGAGCCAATGAGCTCTTAGGTCTAGTACATATTGATGTATGTGGATCAATGAGTATAAGTGCTAGAGGTGGATATGTCTACTTTATCATTTTCATAGATGATCTATCCAGATATGGATATGTCTATTTGATGAAACATAAGTTGGATTCTTTTGAAATGTTCAAACGATTCCAAAGTGAAGTAAAAAAATAAATTAGGAAGAGTATTAAAATTCTTCGATCTGATCGAGAAGGAGAATACCTTTCTGATGAGTTTCTCACATATCTAGGAGAGAATGGAATTCTCTCTTAATGGACTCTTTCTAGAACACCACAACATAATGGTGTGTCTGAAAGGAGGAATCGGACTTTGTTAGATATGGTCTAATCCTTGATGAAATTTGCCAGCTTGTCGATATTCTTCTAGGGATATATACTCAAATCGACTTGTTATTTATTAAAATAGGATTCCAAGTAAGTTTGTAGTTAAAACCCCATATGAGATATGGACAGGACGTAAGCCAGCACTTTCACACCTTAGAGTTTGGGGGTGTCCGACTTATGTCAAATGGTTAGTTATAGATAAACTTGGACCTAGGTCTGATAAGTATATATTCATAGGATATCCAAAAGAGATCAAAAGATACTATTTCTACCATACTAATGAACAAAAGGTATTCGTCAGCCTTACGATAATTTTTTTGGAAAAGAAGTTCCTTGGTGAAGGAACTGTTGTCTCTAAGGTTGAACTTGATGAAGTTCAAATGGTAGAAAGTTTGATACAGAATATTGAATCTAAGTCGAATTTGATCAGATCAAATCTGAAGCCTAGTGAATCCGCACCATTAAGATGATCCGGTAGAGTACCGTGCCATCCGGATAGATACTATGGATTCTTGGTTTAGGATGGTGAGCCCATCAAATTCGATGAGAACGATGAGGATCCAATCACTTATATGGATGCGATGCAGAGATCCGACTCTAAGAAATGGCTAGAAGCCATGAGATTCGAAATGGATTCCATGAAGGTCAATAATGTATGGCTATTAGTTGACCCACCTGAAGGGGTTAAACCCATTAGGCGTAAATGGATCTTCAAAAGGAAGAGGGGCGCAGACGAAAAGGTGGAGACCTGTAAAATCCATCTGATTGCCAAGAAATATCATCAATATTATGGTATTGACTATGATGAGATATTCTCTTATGTGGCAATGCTCAAGTCCATTCAGATTATGCTTGCCATTGCTGCTCATCTGGACTATGAAATCTGACAGATGGATGTGAAGACAGCTTTCCTAAATGGAGAGCTGACCAAAGAGGTGTATATGATATAACCTGAAGAGTTCACATCCATAGATGAGTCAAAGGTGTGCAAACTTCAGAGATCCATTTATGAATTGAAGCAAACATCTTGAAGTTGGAACATGCATTTTGATAAAGTGATCAAAATGTATGGCTTCATTAAGAATGGAAAAGAATCCTACATTTACAAATGGACAAATGGTCCAGCAGTGGTATTTTTTATTTTGTACATGGATGACATTCTTTTAATCGAGAATGATATCCCAACACTATAAGAAATAAAAGTCTGGTTGTCATCACAATTCTCCATGAAGGACTTGGATGAAGCATCCTACATCCTAGGGATAAAGATCTATAGGGATAGATCTAAAAGAATACTTGATATATCCCAGTCCACGTATATAAAAACTATGCCGAAGAGATTCAGCATGGAGAATTTTAAAAAAGGCTATCTTTCGATAGGCCAAAAAAATTTTCTCTCTAAGAAGGATTGTCGGATAACTCCTAAAGAGAGAGAGCGTATGAGTAAAATCCCATATGCTTCGGTAGTGGGGTCTATTATATATGCAATGATATGTACGAGATCAGACGTGGTGGCATACTCACTAGGAGTGGTGAGTAGATACTAGTCTGATCTTGAAGAAAATCACTAGAAGATGGTTAAAACCATCCTTAAACACTTGAGAAATACTAAGCTCCAATGGTTGGTTTATGGTGAGTTAGATCTGAAGCTTGTGGGGTTTACAGACTCCAGCTTTCAATCTGACTATGATGATAATAAAAGTATGTCGGGGTATATCTTTACTCTAAATGGTGGAGCCATCTGCTGAAAATGTTTCAAGCAGCATACAAGGGCTGACTCTATTTGTGAAGCAGAGTACATGACAGCATTAGATGCAGCAAAAAAAGTTGTGTGGCTGAGAAAGTTCATCACCGAGCTCGGAGTAGCACCTCCATTGATGGTCTAATACTGCTTTACTGCGATAACACTGGTGCTATAGCTCAAGCAAAGGAACCGAAGGCACACCATCGGATAAAGTACATTCTATGCCGCTTTCATTTGATCCATGAGATCATGGATCATGGTGACGTCGATCTTCAAAAGATCGATGAAAAGAAGAACCTAGTCAACCCCTTCACTAAAGCCCTGGCAATCAAAAAGTATGACAACCATAAGTCGAAGATGGGTATTAGATACTGTGCCGAGTGGCTTTAGGATAAGTGAGAGTTATTGAAAATTATGTCTCAAAGTCAATCATCAGCCTATTGATGGTTGAACTATTTTATAATTATAATTAATTTATTAATTAATAAAAATATTTTAGTATCTTTTTCATTACAAGTTTACATCTTCTAATGAACTTCATTATTATGATGAAGTCCTTAGGACTGTTTAGTTTCGATAAAGAGAGGATTTATTGATTAGTTCTTAAATTTGTTCATGAATAAATGATAGGCTGTTAATTAGGACAACAGCATCTATCGAGCATAGGTCATTATATGCCATATAGGTTGGTTGTCCTTTTAACCAAGGAATGTGAAGATACTAGTATGGCATACAGATAAGATGTATGGGTACATCATCATTGAACATGACTAACTCTAGAGCATTTTGCTATCAAGAATATCTCTGATGGGATATAGGTATAAGTATCCCTTAGACCTGAGATCATCTTAGTGACTTGCAAGCAACTCACTGTGCTTTGGTATCAAACTAACTAAATTTTTAATTCAGTAACGAAAGGCTTCTGGGCATAGTTAAGTACTTGCAAAGTTAGAGTATAATCAAGATGGAATTGACCACTCTAAGAGTTGGAGAAGAATATATCACTATATTTCAATATAGCAAAACCTTGGCCAGGATAATCCATCAAATGGATTTCATATTTTAAAATACAATGTGGACAACCTGATCAGAGTTGATAGTTGAACTCTAAGGTGTCCTACGAGCATTGTGATCAAGGGGATGAATTATATGAAAACTATATCCGCATGAGTTTTAAGGATAGTGTTCTACACCTTCGACCTATCTGACCGTCGGATATCTTTGCTAGATGGTTATTTTGATTGATATATAAATTTATTCCTATGCTATCGACTTAGGTTCGAACCTATGAGGTCACATATATTAGAGTTTACAATCTAATCAGATGGTTGATCAATAATTAAGAATCATTCTAGGGTTAAACAATCAATACAATTGGTGTAGTGCAAGTATTGCAGAAGGATCGATTAGCAATTAGATTGCTAATTGGCTTAATTTGATTAAACTAATAGGTTGAGATTAAGTTTAATTAAATATAATTTAATTAGATTTGGTTTGAGCTTGATTAGATCAAGTTCAACTGGTTTATTGGATAAGCCAAGTGCAAGGAAGAACTAGTCCTAGTCTAACTAGGACTCGGATTAATCTAATTTTTTAATTTAATTATAAAATAAATTAAAATTAAATATAATTTAATTTAATTTAATTTAATTCTTAAATGGGTTAGGGCCTTATTTAAATGGGTTGGTTTAATCTTGATTTTATTTGGTTAAAAGATCTTGTTTGACCAAGTCAAAATAGTAGTCCTAGTGTGATTAGGACTCCCTATCACTTGCGCCATTTAATCCTCACGCCCCATGCTTTTTTTATTTTATTTCTTACATAAAAATTCTTCACTTTCATGGCTTCTCACGTCCTCTTTCTCTCCTTCTTTTATCATAAGGCAATTTGTTGGAAGACCAAGTTAAAAGAGGAGTTAGTTTTGCATAGGATTCTATAAGATAGAATCCTTATTAACCAAAACATCTTTCCTTGAGTGTCGCCCCCTCTTTTAATTAATTCTTCTCTTATTCTATGAAAATAATCTTCTTTTTTATTCGCCCTCCTTTTTTGGTCCATGCCAATAATTGTGGAGGAGGTGCCTAAGAGTTGGGCGCCCCAACAACTTTCCATATTTGGACATTCCTAGTCTAAGTTTTGATATAACTTGAACTCTTCTTTTTCTCTATTTATTAGATAAATTTGTTCTAATTTTTTTGTAAAATATAGAGCTTTGGGAGAGGTTTGGGGTGTGCAAAAATCAGAGAAAGAGGATCCTTGGGCGTGGGGGTTCCATAGGCACCAAACTTGGTGTCTAGGTGAGAGAAAAGAGAAGAAGAGGATCTTCTTCTAGGGCTGTTTTATTTTCAATCTCTTCTCCTTTTTTTGAGTTTTTTTCTGAGAGAATTTTAGATCAGTAAACTCTCATCTTTCTTCTCATATTTTAGAGAATCCAAATTTCAAAGAAGGAGGCATCGAATCGACCATCGAAGAAGGATCAGCACAGTACTATCATGCTGTGCTGATTTTCTGCATCGAATTTTATATTAGAGATCGTAGGCTCATGTAGATGAGTCCTAGAGGTCGGATGCATGTGCGGCTCATGACTTCATCCTCAAGTCTGGAACAGCAAGTTAAAACGTCTAACTTGCTCAGGTAATAAATATGATCTATAAACTTCCTACCTGCATTTGATGTAGTGTAGATCTAGGTTGATTTGATCAATCTTTTCTTTCTTATTTGATTTTAATTTTTAATTTAATATCATGCCTTAATCATGTAATAGATTTAAGATCTAGGTATTACATATTTATTTAAATAAATATTTAATTTATTTAAGTCTTTCGCTGTAAGACCTTGAAAAAGTTTCAAGATCTATCTGTAAAATCCTAGATCAAAAACCTTCATCCAGGTGTCTAGGGATACTTGGATTGACTAGTTAATTTTGGGAGAGGTATCGGATCTGTATTGTTAGGATCGTTTACTATAATTTTCTACCATCTCTAATCATTTATGATTTTTATATTTGACCATGATTATATTGAGATATGATTGCCTGCATAAGGTGTTGAATGGAATATCTTGCTTTTGCTCCATAGATCAATAGGTTCATCAATTACTATGCTGAGTCAATCACTGATAGAGGTAAGGGTTCTTCAATACAATCACCTACATGTTTATGAAAATTTAAATTTATATGATTGATGTATATTCTATATCTATCAATTTGTTGAATTGATATTACTTGAATTATGAGATTAACTGGTACTTAATGATTGCTGAGTAAAGAAGATCATGAATTAACATAATTAATGAGATGGGCGGCATTTAGGTGAGCCAGTCATTAAAAAAACATGATGTATATATTGGATCAGTTTCAGACTGGGGTGCGGCATTGTTTGGGCCTACCATAGGGTGAAGCATGACTGTAACTAATATAATGTCGAAAATTAAATTATGATTTTTAACAATATGGATGGGGCATGGGCAATGTTTGGACTATTCGGCCATGTAAGAAATACAATATGCATGCTGGATTAGCTTTGGGCTAGGGTACAGTATGTGTTTGACCTACCACAGGCTAGAGCATGGTTGTAATTAGTCTAATATTAAAAATATTAATATAAAGCATGCACAAGGCGAGCATATGGACTAGTCGACTATGTGTGAAACATGGCATGTGTTTTGGTCTGCCACAGGCTGGAGCATGATTGTGACTAAGTTCAGTGCTGAAATCAAATCAAGATGATGAATGAAATCAATTGAAAGATATCTGAGCTAGTCGGCACGTGTGAAACATGGCGTTATGATGTCAGCCATGAGCTAAGTTATGGTTATCGGCCATGGGCAGAAATATGATGAGTGTTTGGCCTGCCATGGGCTAAAGCATGAGCAAATCTAGTCCAATGCCAGAATGATAATATTGTTTGGATCAGAACTACGTTAATCAGTAAATGATAACCAATCTCATTGAATTAATGTTGAATAAAACTATTGATAGGTGATATGTGACACCTTTCATAGAATTGTAAATAATGATATTATTCAACTATCATATTGATGATGTATGAATCTTATTATTTTTCTATCAATTATATATATTTATTAAAAAATATTTTATACTCATGCTAGTGTTAGTGTGAGAAATTCTTACTAGGCTGTAAAGCTCACAATTCTTCTTTTTCTTCTTTTTCATATTTGCGGGATGCTTAGTTTCGATCGAATTGGGCATGGAGTTTCAAGCGATTGAGTCCTTAGTTAGTTAGTTAATTTTTGATACTAAACAAATATTTTAATTTTATAAATATTATTTAATAAAGGTGGGTTTGTTGATTTGATAATTATGATTGGAATTATATAATTCTTTTAGTGTTCTTGTGGACTTGTATATTATTTAGGCTTTGCATATTCTTCAGTGCTTGCCTAAAGAGTGTGCAGCCATCATATATCCAACCTGGGTGCTGAGTTCAAGGTGTGATATTACTCGACCTTGGGGAATGATTCTTCAGTTGAGCTCTATCCACTCATTCGATGATGTGCTCACTCGACTCTTCACTGCTCACTTCAAGAGTAATTGAGAGCAGAGAAGAGGATCGATGCCCTCTTCGCCATCAAGTAAAGGAATAATGAGTCCCTCAGGGACTATATTAGTAGCTTTAATCCAGCTGCAATGGAGATCTACAACTAGAACCACTCGATCATGATGTTAGCCATCAAGAAGGGATGAAAGGCATGCAGCTTCTTGTTTTCTCTAGAAAAATGGTTCTCGATCTAGAGACTATGCCAAGCTTCTCACCCATGCCAACAAGGACATCAATGTCTAGGAAGCCATGATGGAGAAGTGAAAGGAGAAAGCTAACAATAAAGAGTTCAATAATAGAAGGGCCTGAGATGACCTAGTGACATGCCCTACATGAAACCTAGAAAATTTGGGGGAACTCCTGCTAATCTTGGAGTCCTCGGAGGTTTGAGAAATTCACACCTCTCAGTACCTCCTGAGGGTAGATCTTAATGGAGATCAATAAAAAAAAGATCATTATATGGCTGAGGAAGATGCAAGCAAGTGCCCATAATGACCCCAAGAAATACTCCGAATTCTACTACTACTATGGGCACGACATTGAAGACTGCTTTAGTTGAAGAGGGAGATAGAAGCCCTTATTAAGCAAGGCTTCCTCGGTGTGTCTGCCACCCATAAGACTAAGAAGCCTTTGGTCAGTAGCAACTTGCCCCCAAGCTCTTGCTCGACAACCACCAACTATTGGTGGTTGTCGACACCATCATGAGTGGACCAATAGCGACGGCACTAGCTCATCTATAAGGAGGATCTATGTCTATGAGGCCCAGACTGGAAGCCTAGCCCAAAAAGGTAGAGATCGAATGATGTGATCTCCTTCTCGGCATAGATTCTAATGGCATCTAGACCCCCATGATGATGTTGCTATAGTCTTGATAGTAGCTAACTATAATGTTGAACACATTTTAGTCGATAATGGAAGCTCATGAGCTAATGGGTTTATATTAAATATTAAGCAGTCTATAGGATGGGCTAAATGGATAGTTTATGGGATGGGATAAATGGGCTAAATATTGGAGTAATAAATTATTGTAGCTAGGACAAAATATAGGTGAACCAATGATGGTTCATGTATAATATTATATTATATATAATATTTATATGCATATCTATGGGTCGGTTTAGTTTGAATCAGTTTTTTCTAAATTGAAACCAAAATTGAACCAATTTTTTTGGTTTCTAAAATTTTTAAATTAAATCTAAAAAAATCAATCTAAATCAAACAAAATTAGTGGTTTGGATTGGTTTTGTGATTTGTTCAGCTTCCTTGCACACCCCTAACATGCACGGTCATGTGGTGCACACCGCTATTAGGGTATATCGCTAATACATGCATCAGTTTTGGTACAACCACTACTGCTTTCTGGGGGGGGGGGGGGGGGGGGGGGGGGATTTGGTGGGAGAGAGAGATATGAGTGGTGGAGGGCCAAATGGTAGAGATTCAAAGGTGGAAACCATCTCGAGGTTGGCATAGTGAAACATTGAGAGCTTCGGTCCCTGCTCCTATCGCCGCTCCAATGCCTTCAAGCTCCGCCTTTGAAATTGGTGACTCTATTTTTTTTTGCATTTTTTGGGTAAAAATCAATCTTTAATGCTTAATCTTTGATTATCTTTGGGTAAATTTTTTTTTAAAAAAAAATATTTCTGGATTATAGGTTCCTATCGGTGGAGAAGAACTGATACCATCCGCCTTTCCATGGAGCTGTGTTGGGTATTAAAGGAGCAGCCCCCCATCGCTCGGTTCATGGTTTGGGTCTCCAACCTTGGGCCTAGCTGCTGCCCCTATATCTCACCTAGTACTTTCACTTCTGCCATAACTTAAGTTGATTTTTTATTTATTAAGAATAGTTTTTTGTTAAAATTAGTAGATTTCCTGCTTTTTTTATTGCAATTTCTCATTAAAGATGGGATTTTTAGTGTTTTAAATATTCATATTGATGAATTTCCATGTTAAAATGTTTTTGATTTTATTTGCTGCTATGAACTTTTAGGCTGGATGTTGGGGACTTGGAGTGATAAAGGATAAATAATAGATGGCTTTGAATTTATTTCAAAGGGAGAGGAGGGAGAAAATGAGGAGGATACTTTGACTAACATCAACAGAGGTTCCAAAAGAAATCTTGAGATAGCTTGTTTTGTGGGGGGACGTGGAGTTTGATAGGAAGGGATCATGAAGGCCGACACCTAATAGATGGTTTAAGGTCTGTCAATTATAATTGTTGTTTGAAATATTTTTGAGATGAGATATTTATCAAGACTCAGTGTAATGCTGCAAGTTAAGAAATTATTGGGGAAGAAAACATCATTAGAAAACTATGTAAGAACCTTGAAGGAGTTGTAAAGGAGCAACAAAGAGAAGGGTGAGAGAGGATCCATCTCTCCCTCTCTCTCTCTCTCTCTCTCTCTCTCTCTCTATGCTTTGGTATGTCTCTACATGTTCCGTCGAAGCTTGGTTGATAAGAACATTCTAAAGAAGTTGTGATCTTTGTCAACTAGAGGAAAACAATGAGCATGTCACCGTGTCTTGTCCCTTTGCGATGGCCTGTTGGAGACTGCTGAGCAGCAAAAGTCGGCTAGGAAACCATCCTGACTCATGACAAGCATTGATTGAATTCTTGACTAAAACTAAAATGGATGGCTCTTTGAAAATGCTCATAGCCTATATTCCTTGGCTTTGATGGAATGCTTGGAATGATAAGATCTTTCATAATTGTGTTAGTATGCCCTCCCACATTATTAACAGACCATATGCAATGTGCTCAGCTGCTGTTGAATCCAATCTTCATTCATCTTCTTATACTCAATTAATGCACTGAGGTAGCCATTTTTCTGCTTCTTCTAATCATGCAAATGATATCATTATAGCTTGGCTGCCCCCTCCCTTGGGAGTCTTGAAGGTGAACTTTGATGGTTCAGTCTCTGGTACCAAGGCATCTGCTGGGTTCATTATCAAAGACCATGGTGAGGTGCTGTTAAGAGCTGCGGGCAAACTTCTACTACCCTCTTTGTTACTCCATGCTGAGCTGATTGCCGCTCGGTTGGGTCTTCACTCTACTATAAATGATCTTCAATTTTCAAACATTTAGTTAGAAGGCGACTCCTCCACTATTATCAGCTAGCTCACGAGATCAGATAATTGCAGGAAAATTCAATCCCCCATCCTGGATGATATCATGTAGTGGAAGAAGAGTAAATCGATTCCCAGCTTTCATACTGTCCAAGAACCAATCCAAGCTGCTGACTGTGCTCTAAATGGAGACATCATTGATATACATCGATTAGCCTCCAGTCCACAATTTACAAGAATTATACTGGCTGATTGCAGGTCCATTCCCTTTATAAGGTATAAAAGATGAAGCTCATGATTTTATTAGTTATATATCTTTTCATTTATCAAATCTTCAGCCTTCTACTTTGAATGATAAGGCTTACTTGAGCTACATGGTTTTTTGGCTTCCACGTTTGGTCTTGCCCGTCTGGCACTGCATTATGCTTATCTTTTCAAATATATTTGATCCTATCCCTCAACAGATGCATGCTTGGATTATACAAACTAATTTGTTGCACTCACTGGCATGGAGAAAGGACAACTACCAAATTTTGGATTGCTTACAGGCATATATTCAAGGATGTTTATGTTGAAGGATCGGTTGTTGTACTGGATCAATCAGAGTCGGAGGTAGTAAAATTCAAAACTTTTGACTGATCTGGCATGAGAAGCATAGATATATTTAGATATAAAACTAGCATAAAATGAAAAAGGAAGTGATAACTTTTATCATCTTGTGTGAGTAGATGAACACCGCAATTGATTTCTTGGATCTGAGGAGGTTCGCTCGCTGTTGAGCCATGCAAGTGCTCAACCTCTACAGGTATCCACTAGGATCAAGCTTGGATCATCCTTCTTTTGCTTTTCTGAATCCTTGATCAGCACTTAATCTTCTTCCTCAAGATCTCAATACTTGAGATCTAATTTTTCTTTCTTGTTATGGAAGAAACTTGGCCTAACTCCTTTAGGCCTATGGAAATATGGCGCCCAAGAAACATGGGTGTGGGATAGAGAGGAAAGGGAGAGATGAGGTATGGATACTAGGACAGGGTTATGAAAATCTAAATTTCATCTTGCACAAACCCTAAAAAGCTGCTCTTTTTATAGACCCTTGATTTAAATTCAAAATTCAAATCAAATGGGATAAAATGGCTAGTTGTTACCACATAACAACACCTTCCATTTAATCTGATTTTCTTCCTTAGAAAATCAAGTTTAAATGGTATGTGATCCCTCCCAAAAAGATAACAAAAGTGGGCACCAACATTTGGTAGCTACTTGTCCTCATCCAAGCAAGAGAGAGAGGGCATGTGCATGTGCCCTCTCTCCCTACTCATGCTGAAACCAAAGAGAGGAGTGTGCTCCTCTCATTCCTCTACATTAATACCAATGATAAGCGCCCTCTCTCCCTACTCCTCATGCTGAAACTAGAGAGGGGCGTGTGCTCCTCTCATTCCTCCATATGGATGCCAATGGTGAGCGCACCTGGAACATGCCAAGACATGTGCCTCTCTTGATCTCATTCGGGGATGGCATGCACCCTTTCCATAAAATCTCATATTTCAAGTAAAAAATTCATGGAAGAAAAGATTGAGTCAAACTCTTGACTTGATCCATTCCTATTGGATGCCCAAATAGGTGCCCAATAAATCCAAGTAGATTAGTTAAGGATTAAGGCTATTGACTTGATCTAATCCTTATCAAATAAGAACTCAAGTCTAAAGAAGAAATTAGGTTTGACCATGTGCTAGCATGGTGCTCCTAAATCTAATAGGATTTCATCAAATCCTAATTTAATTGTGACTTCACAAGTTCAATTGATCAATCCAAGATTCAATCCCTTATTATGTGAATCCATAGGTTCAATTATGTCCGGTAGTGAGATACGCCATGATCTCCATCATAACATAATTGAAACTCCTTTCAATGAATTGGAATAATTCTAACTCATGCTCAATAAGGATCATTAATCTAGAATGATCCTAGCAAGCTCTCATAATCTACTAGTGATATCTAGCAATATATAGTAGCAACCCAGCATAATTGAAGAGATAAACTTTAAGGTTACCATGTGATACAATTCTTCTATCATGAGTTCCAATAAGATAGAGATTAAGGATAACTCATCAAATCTCATACTTATCATATGTTAGAGTCAATCGATTTGAGTCTGATGTAAAATCTTATGAAAACACCTTTCCATTATTTACATTGCCATGGCCATGGGCTTCAAGATTCAATCTCATAATCTACATAGGATCACTCCTCATCTACCGAGAGTGATAGATTTTATCTTGGTGCAATCTAATTTTTATAATGAACATATTGCAGCTGACATACACCTCAAGGCTCTACATAGCTAGAAAATCAAGTTGTGGTGTAGTCAAACTACGTATAGCACCCTCAAGGTGAATGGTCAATGTACCTTAGGTTAGAGAATCAATCACACTATCATAGCATCGAGTTAGTCATTGATGAGAAGTAAATATCCTAGTGATTACTCATGATTAGTCATACTCAGTATCCTTGTTCATAACAAGCACTTGCACTTTCGCTTCGGTGTCTTTACACTATATATTTAAGATTCATCTATCCTAAGGAAGCAATCATGCACCAATCTATCTAGATTAGTTATCATCTTCATGATAATCCTATGATCGAAAATAATTTATGAATTAATTATAATGATATATGTCTTAAATTCTCAACTCTTGAGAATATATGTCACTATACCCATTAATTCAATGGATGATTTACAGACATATTTAAACATAGATGTGAATGGATAAATAATTTAAATTTTATTAATAAAAAATTAATATAATAAATTATTCTCTTAGAAAGTTTTACATGTGTCAGCCAATCTAACTTCTAAGGCATATAATTAATAAACTCCTACTTGACCTAAAGCCAATTGGCTATATATCTAAGTCTCATCTTCTTAAGATGGGCTTCAGTCTTTTGCTAGCTTAATTACTTCGTTAGTGAATCAGCCATATTATTTGTAGAGTCTACTCTTGGTATCTCGACATATCCTTTCTCGAGGTAATCATGGATAAGATGGAGTCATATCACAATGTGCGTGGATTTCTGATAAAATCTCAGCTCCTTAGCAAAGGCTATAGCATCGTTGTTGTTATAAAAAAGTCGGACTGCATTAGATGGCATCACACGTAGCTCTGCAACAAACTTCTTGAATCAGAATGCCTCCTTTGTAGCTTTCAATGCGGTGATGTATTCTACTTTCATGGTAGAGTATGTTATGATAGTTGCTCGAAACTCTTCCAGCTCACAGCATCACTATTGCATATAAAATACTGCCTGATGTCATCTTTTAATCATCAGTATCAGACATAAAGTCTAAATCAGTATACCTCTACACCTTTAATTCTCCATTCCTAAATACTAGAAATATATTCTTAGTCCTATTGGAAAATATTTTCTAAAGCTAATCATCTAAGTTGTAGATGATTGAAATTAATATATAAATTATAAAATAATAATAGTTATTTAGCTTATTCATCATAAAAGTTCTATCTTCCTTAAATAAACTTCTATTTTATGATGAAGTTCTTAGAACCATACTTAATCGATAAAGAAGAATTTATCGGATGGTTCTTAAATTATTCATGATCAAATGATAAGTTATTAACTAGGATGATAACTTATTGAGTATAGATCACTATATACTATATGCAGTAGTTGTCCTCATAATCAAGTAGGATGGAGATACTAGTATGGCATCTAGATGAGATGTAGGAGTATATTTGTACTGAATGTAACCAATATAGCACTCTACTATCAAGAGTAGCTAGTTAAGATCAATAGGTATAAGTATTCTTTCGATCTGAGATCATCAGGTGACTTGCAAGCAACTTACTGTACTTTGGTGCTAGACTACCTATATTTCTAATACAGAAATTAAAAAAATTTTGGATATAGTCAAGTACTTGTAGAGTCGGTGTGTAAGTCAGGATGAGATTGACCACTCCTGATTAACTTCAACAAGAAAATATCTCACTATATTTTAATTTAGCAAAACCTAGGCCTGGATAATCCTCGTGAGGAGTCACAAAATTTATAAAATTTAGAAACATAATATGGATGATTTGTATGAGTGCTGACAGCTTACTCAAAGTCATCTTGAGTATTATTGGTCAAAAGGATGAATTATACAGTAACCATAGGCCAAAATTCTAAGAATATTATTTTGTATACATTCGATCTATCCGAATGTCGGGTATCATTGTTAGATGATTATTTTGATTGGTACAAAAATTAATTTCTATGCTACCAACTTAGGTTCGAATCTATGAAGTTACACACATAAGAGATTATTATCTGATCAAATGGTTGATCGATGATTAAAAATCGTTCAGTGATCGAATCATCAATACGATTGATGATCGATCAAGTGCAAGTATTATAGGAGGATCAATTAGCATTAGATTACTAATTAGCTTAATTTGATTGAGCGATCAAGCTGAGATAAAGTTTAATTAAATTAAATTTAATTAAAATTAATTTAAATTTAATTAGATTAAGTCTAATTGATTTATTGGATGAGCCAATTATAAAGAAGAACAAATTCTTGTTCAATTAGGACTTAAGTGAACCTAATTTTTAATTTGATTAGAAATTAAACTATATTTAAATTTGATTAAATCTTATTTATTTAGACTTCTAATTAGATTAGAATTATCTATTAATTAGATTGACTCAAAACTATTTTGAATTGGGTTCAAAAGATTTTGATCTAGTCAAAATAGGTGAGTTCTAGTTAGACTAGGACTCCTCCTTTCCTTGCTCCTAAGAAAATTCCACGCCCCACTTTATTTTTAGATGTTTACATGAAATATTCCATGCCTTAGAGAGGTCTCCACACCCCTTTTTCTGGAGTTTTTAGAATAGAATTTGACTTGGTCAAATTTGGAGTTGGTTTTGGTTTAAACTGTATTTGATAGAGTCCCATGAAACAAAACTACCTCCTCCCGTCTTTGTGCCATAATTCCCTATGCCCCTTATTTTGTTTGCCCACTTTTCTTCTTCCTTTTGTACATGGAAATAAAGGGGCTCATGCCTGATTTTATGGGAGGGGCATCCAAGAGTTGGACACCCCATAGGATTCCTTAGAATCCTTCTTATACTAGGTTTTGACCTAGTCATAGGAGGAGGTTATGGGATGCCTCCTTTTCAGGAGGAGATGGTGTCAAAATCCTTGGGGTTTCCATGGCACAAACTAGAGAAAAGAAAGGGAAGAGCATTGGAGGTTTGAGGTGCAAATAATCTTGGAGGAGAGACTTCATTAAGACATCAAAGGTTGATGTCTTGAAGAGAAAGAGGTAAGAGAAGATTGTCTTCTCCAATGATTTTTTTTCAAGGTTTTCCCTTCTTATTTTTATATGATTTTTTTGTGAGAAAAATCTGAGAGAGAGAGAGTGGGAGAGGGTGTAGAGGATGGATACTCTAAGAAGTTGGGACATGATGGCCTCTTTTGGATATGATTTGATCATGTCCTGATGAGAAGAAAGAGAAGAGAATATGGTCTTCTCTTACGGTTCTTTTGAGAACCTTTTTCTTCTAAATTTTTGTGTGACTTTTTCACAATAAAAATCAAAGAGAAAGGGATCTAAAAGCATGAAAAAATTTTTGAAGAGAAGGTCTCCTCTTGTCCTGACATAGAGATGTATTCAGGACATCAATGGTTGATGTCTTAAAAGAAAAGAACTATCTTTTCTTAGGATAATTTTTTTAATCTTTTATTTTCTATTTTTCTAGAAGAACCAAAAGTTGGTTCTCTTTCTTAATTCTTCTTGTATTCTTCATCTCCTGGAGTATCCAAGAGATATAAAGAATATTTTTTAGATTAACCATTAGGTGGAATCCGCAAGAAGCTAGCACTTCAAGCGAATTTTCATTCGATGAACCTTCGATCTATGTTACAGCCTTATATGGATTACCTATAGAGGTCAGATGTACTGTGCGGCTCCAAGCAACAAAGAACAATAAATTCAACTGTAGTATTTTTGATCCATGCAAAGATATAATATTTGATCTTTTATCTGACCTAGATATGATCTAGGTTTTCTAGAATAGTTCTAGATCTAGGTATTGATTTGATCAATACCAACCATCCTTATTTAATTTTTAGATTCATGATTGCATCATGACATGTTGTAGGTTTTAGATGTAGGGTTTAGTGACTAGATCACATGCATTAGTAGATTAAATAGTTTAATCTACATCTTCCAGTGCATCAGATTTTAAAAAAGTTTTGAAATACAAATATGAAATCCTGCATATTTTTCAATACTGGTATTAGAGCATCTAGATTTTTTTATGACATGATCATGCATGCTTTAAAATAAATCTAAAAATAAAAAAAATTAAAAATCATACATACTGATCATAAGGTTGTCCTGTTATAAGGTTGATTCCTTACAATAAAAAGATGGTCATAGTATGTGCTGATCTAATTTTTTTGAATCATAAATAAATTAGATGTGATCTAAATAATTTTATGATTTATTTTTTAATTTTAAATCTAAAATTAAATAGATGTTATATCTATTTTAGATTATTTAGATTAGATCTAAATGATATTGGATCGTACATACTGATTATAAGGTTGTCCTCACTATAAGAAAAATGAATATTAGCGACGGTATTAGTGACGATAAAAAGATCTATTGCTAAAAATAATTTTTTCCAACCACAACATCGACTAAAAAGTTTACCATCGATAATAGTATTAGCAATAGTAATATTAATATTAGCGATGGAGAATGTCATCTCTAAAAGTCTAAAAATTTAATTAAAATATTTAAAAATATTAAAAATATTAGCAATGGCATATTTTGATTATTAGTGACAAAGAAATGACCGTCGTTAATAACATGATATTAGCGATGGCTATGTTAACTATTAGCGATGACGCAAGCCGCCACTAAGATTATTTAAAATTTTTAAATAATATTATAATATTTAAATATAAAATATATATTACTGATAGTGATTTTGAATATTAGCGACTAAAAATTTATCATTGCTAATAATTTTTTAAAAAAATAGCTTGGGGAGAAAAGATTATTTTAAAATTTTATTGATGATGAAATTAGTGATGGACGATTAGCCATCACTAATAAAATTGAAATTAGCAAGGGATGTTAGTCATCGCTAATAATCCAGACCATTATTCAATCTAATTCAAATCCGATTCGAATCTAATTCAAAATTCTGCCAAACCAAATTAAATTAAACTTTAAATTTAAATTTTACTTAAATTATAAAATTTAATTAACTTTAAATTAGGTTAAAATTAATTAAATTAAATCTGATTTAAATCAATTAGGAGAAATTAGTTTTTAATTTGAATTTAATTCGAATCTAATTTGAAATTCTACCAAATCTAATTAAATTAGGCTTTGAATCCAAATCCTACTTAGATTATAAAATTTAATTAACTTTAAATTAGATAAAAATTAATTAAATTAAATCTAATTTAAATTAATTAGGAAAAATTGGTTTTCAATTTGGATTTAAGTCAAATCTAATTTGAAATCCTATCAATCCTACTTCAATTAGGCTTTTAATTCAAGTCATACTTGGATAGTAAAATCTAATTACCTTCAAATTAAGTCAAGCCTAATTAAATTTAATTTAATTCAAATTAATTTTAAAAAATAATTTTTAATTTAGATTCAATTCGAATTGAATTTGATTTAGATTCAAATTTAATTCAAAATCCTATTAAACTTAATTCAATTAGGCTTCAAATCCAAATTCTACATAGATTATAAAGCCCAATTGATCTTAAATTAATTCAAAATTAATCAAATTAAAGTTGATTTAAATCAATTAAGAGAAATAATTTTTAACTTGGATTTAATTCAAATCTAATTCAAACTCGATTCAAATTCAATTAGAAAATCTGTCAATCCTAATTCAATTAGACTTTAAAATCCAAGCCTTAGATGGATAGTAAAATTCAATTATATTTATATTAAGTCAAGTCTAATTAAATTTAATTTGACTATAATCAATTAAAAAAAAATAATTTTTAATTTAGCTTCGATCCAAATATAATTGGAACTCGATTCGAATCCAATTCAAAATATCTTATCTAACCTAATTCAATTAGACTTTAAATCCAAGTCCTAATTAGATTATAAAATCCAATTACATTCAAATTAAGTCAAATCTAATTAAATTTAATATGATTTAAATTAATTATAAAAAAATAATTTTTAATTTAGGTTCAATTCAAATTCAATTCAAATCTGATTCGAATCTAATTTAAAATCATGTCAAATCTAATTCAATTAGACTTTGAATCCAAGTTTTACTCAAAATATTAAAATCCAATTAGCATCAAATTAAGTCAACCCTAATTAAATTAAATCTAATTTAAATCAATTAGGACTTGATTCATAAATTAATTAAGTTTAAAAATTTAATAAAATCAAATATTGATTTTTAACCATTCAAAAAATAACTTAAAAAGATAAAAAAATTAATGAAAAAAAATTATATTAGCAACAACATGAGTACCATCGCTAAAAATATAAAAAATATTATTTTTATTATATAATTATTAGCAATGAAAAGACTATTACCAATGGAATCTACCATCGCTAATAATTTTTTGTATATTAACGATAGTAAATGGTTATTAGCGACGGAATCAGCCATCGCTAATAATCTTTCCACCTCGATTTTGCCCACCATGTCGTGCACCCTCATTTTTTCCCATGCCACTGTCCACCGCCCTCTCGTTTTGTCCCACCCCACCGCCCACCGCATCCTCATTTTTCCACCACCTCCCTGTCCTCCACCATTTTTATCCCCCACCACCACCGCCCTCTTCCCCACCCTTCAATCCCCCCACCACCCCCTCTCTCCCTTGGCTAGTGGCCTCCCCCCGACTGCACCCAGCCCGCCTTTCCGAGCCTCCGACCATCTCCTACCTCCTTAAGCCCTCGGCCCATCTCGATCACCCTAGCTGCCTCCCATCGGCCCGCCTCCCCAAGCTGCCTCCCCCCGGCCCTCTATTCCCCCGGCTACCTCCCACCGGCCCTCTCTCCCTCTTGCCGCTTTCTGCCTCCTCAAACCTTCAATCGTTCGATTCTCCACCACCCTCCTCTCCCCTGCCATTTTGTTCTACCGCCATTCCTCTCTCCTCCCAACCACCTCCTACCTCCTTCTCTAAACCCTTGACTGCCTCCTACCTTTCCAAAACTTCCAACCATTCGGTTTCCCGCTACCCTCCTCTCCCCTACCATTCTATTCCCCCGCCACCTCCTCTCTCCTCCTGGTCACCTCTTGCTTCCTTCCTTGAACCCCTAGCCACCTCCTTCCTCCCTAGAACCCTTGGTCATTCGGTTCCCCTTCCACCCTCTTCTCCCCCATTGTTCGGTTCACCCGCCACCCCCTCTCCCCCTTCGTCCCCTCCGCTTTCTATTTCTTTTCCACAGCCTTCCCCCCTGGCCCCCCCTCTCCTTCCCCGCCCCCGAACCCTGCCTCCTGCCTCCTCAAACCCCTAGCTCTTTGGTTCACTCATCACCTGCCTCCTACCTCCTTCCTCGAACCTCCAGCGCCGCAAGCAGAGCGAGAGAACGAAGTGGGCTTTTGTGATGTCGGAATTTTCACCTATTTGTATCTATTTAGTGATCAGTCCGCTAGTTTCTTTGATCCCACTCGGCGTTCCTTTTCCATTTGCTTCCAATAGTTCGACCTATCCAGAAAAATTGTCGGCCCACGAATGTGGTTCCGATCCCTCCGGTGATGCCAGAAGTCGTTTCGATATACGATTTTATCTGGTTCCTATTTTATTTATTATCCCTGATCCGGAAGTCACCTTTTCTTCTCCTTGGGCAGTACCTCCCAACAAGATTGATCCGTTTGGATCTTGGTCCATGATGGCCTTTTTATTGATTTTGACGATTGGATCTCTCTATGAATGGAAAAGGGGTGCTTCGGATCGGGAGTAAGCACTAGTGATAGGGCAAAGGGGGGAAGGACATAGGAAAGAGGGATGCCTGCATTCAATCAATTGATTCATCATGGTAGAGAAGAAAAATGGTGCATGGACCGTACTCGAGCTTCGGATCAATGTCCCCAAAAGCAAGGAGTATGCCTACGTGTTTCGACGAGAACACCGAAAAAACCAAATTCAGCTCTGGCCCTTTGGTTCACTCGCCATCCCCTCTCTCCCCCGGCTGCACCTGGCCCACCTCCCCAAAATCCCGGCCTTCTCCCACCTCCTTGAACCCCCAGTCTTCTTCCGCCTCCTCGAGCCCCTGGGTGCAAGCTTTCGATCTTCCTAAGCTTCTGTTCGTGGCCGCATCCCTGAGCCTCAGCCCCTGCTCGCCTGTGCCTTCTCGCACCTTAATTCCTACATGCCAGCCCATGCCTTAGTGTTATACGGTAGCCTTCTTCTATTATAAATATTAGCGATGGTATTAGCAACAGCTAATACCATCAATAAAAATTATTTTTTATTTAAATTATATTAATTAAGCATAATTAGATATTAAAAATTATTTTAAACATGTATTAATTTGTACAGGATTTGGGTCTCGACAATAAGAGCGCTTGAACCAAGTGAAGGTTTGGGCTGCAAACACGAGGCCATGACGTGCCTTGCGTGCTTCGGTCTCAGCATGCAACATGCTCGAACTGAGGGAAGATTCAGATAGCATTGTAAACATCAGCCCGAGATGTGCCCTGCACACTCCAATCTCGACATGCAGTGCACTCAAATTGAGAAAAGATTCGGCCAGCATTACAAACACTGGTCTGAGATGTGCCCTACACATTCCTATCTTGGCATGCAAAGGACTCGAACTAAGGAAAGGTTTGGGCTACAAATACAAGACCGAGACATGCCCTACACACTTCGATCTCGACATGCAGCATGCTCGAATCGAGGAAAGATTTGGGCGGCATTGCAACCTGAGACATGCTCTAGTCTCGGCATGCAGCAGCTCGAACCGAGAGATGATTTGGACAGCATTGCAAACACCAATCTGAGACATGTCTTGCACGTTCTGGTCTTGAAATGTAGAGGGCTCGAATCGAGGAAAGGTTCAGGTTGCAAATACGAGGCCGAGACATGCCCTGCACACTTTGGTCTCGGCATGCAGCATGCTCAAACTGAGGGAAGGTTTGGGTAACATTGCAAACACCGGTCCAAGACATGCCCTGCTTATTTCGATCTCGGCATGTAGAGGGCTCGAACCGAGAAAAATTTGGGTTGTAAATACAAGGTTGAGACATGCCCTGTGCGCTTCGATCTCGGCATGCAACATGCTCGAACCAAGAAAAGATTTGGGCAGCATTGCAAACATCAGCCTGAGACGTGCCCTACATACTCCAATCTCGACATGCAGAGCTTTTGGTACTTGTATGGGGATCGAGACATGGGAGACAATTGCAAAGACTTCGGAGGCCCTACTTGTCCAATACGTTTACTGGTGTGCAAGAGCTTAACGGTGATTGGCTCGAGTAGATGATTAACATATTTGATGGATTTGATCTGATTATTGATGGACATCCATGTAATGATCTTTTAGATTGCAACCATCATAGTCATGATGGATAGGGTTGCTATGGTTATAGTCATGCTTACCCTCTATAGGGTTGCTACCCCCTAGAGGCTAAGCAAGACTATAACTATAGCAACTCCTATAGTCTATCACGACTATGATGGTTGCTATCTGAAAGATTATTATATAAACTTCCACCAATAACTAGATCAAATCCATCAAATGTATTAATCATCTACTCAAGCCAACCACCATTAAGCACTTGCACATCAATAAACATATTGGAGCCTTCGAAGGTGCCCTTGCAATTATCTCCCACATCTTTATCTCCATACAAGTACCGAGCACTCTGCATGCTGAGACTATAGCACGCAGGGCACGTCTCGGGCTAGTGTTTGCAATGCTGCCTCACCAAATTTTATTTTTAAGTTATTATTTTATTTTTTAATTTCATTTATATTTCTAGTTTGTAGCTCGAGGAGACGGTCGGAGGCTCGGATATAGAGACTATGATGACTGCCTGTGTGAGATGCACCTAAACGGAGGTGATGCATTCTTGTTATTGTATGGTCAAGCTTGGATGGTCTGTTACATTGCAAACAACCGCTTGCAACCATCTTACTATACTTTGGGGTAGAAGAACTTGCAATATAGGGCAAGCTTGGATGGTCTGTTATATCGCAGACAACCGCTTGCAGCTACCTCATGGTTAAAGGTGCAGAGGAATGCGTAATGCTTTATTTTTTAGTGATAGATCTGAGCCTTCTTCACATTTTCATGTATTGAGATTATCATGTACTGCTAGATGAGAATCAAATAATGCTTAAATCAGGGGATCAGTAAACCAACACATTATCATGTATTATTGGATAAGAAACATTGGACTGTTGGACAAGAAACATTAGACTGCTGATACATTACAGATGCTCACTAACAATCTTTGTTATACATGAATTAAATTTTAATCATCTTATTATATTTTGATAGATATATATTTTGTTTGAACCAATTTTTAGATCATCTGCTTACTTTGATTTTTATTTTTATTTTTATTTTCAAATATTATACATCATGTCTTCTAGAGGTTGGAGCCATTTTAATCAAAGATAGAGCTCTCGAGGAGAGAGCGATCATGTGGCCAGCTTGGATGGTTCCGCACATCTCATACCAAATGATAGAGGGTTACTAGTGACCCCACAATCATATGTAGTAGCGACCGGCTCACAAACATAGAGTCATGATCGAGGATCCACCTGACTCGCAGCACCTCCGACTTGGTCGGAGGATATACAGCTCATCTATGTTTAGAGTAGCTCGTAAGTACTACAACTTCAATTAATGTATTTCTAATTTAGCAATTCTAGAGTTAATATTTATTATTCAAAATCAATTTTGCAGCATGTTTAGAGAGTCTGGAGAATCTCGTGTGGTTACTAGCATCATCCGATGCTTGATGCTGGGGTCGATGAACGAGTTTTCTAATTGATCGTCTGAAGCACGTGATGCATGCTGGGGGATGTTTTTGCTAAGTCAAAACTAGTTTAATTTATAAATTTTTGATACGTTGATATTTCAATTACATATAAATATATGCTTGCTTCTATCTTGTAGGACTACTATCGATTCGAGACTCCCTAGGATGAGGAGGTTGACCATCAGATCTTTGAGGAGGTGGCCACATGGAGGCATCAAGATGGTCGTTATAGCCTTAGGCAGTCTGTCATCCAGCACTCTGATTTTCAGCCACCATCGGACTAGAGATCCTTCATGGATCACTGGATGCAAGCAAACATATGGCAAGCCTACTACGATCAGTGGAGCAGTGAGGAGTACTTCGATAGGCGATAGAGGGCTTGATAGAATCGGACGCCCAGTAAGATTCAATCAGACATATGGGCAACTCGATCGGCATACATATTATGACCGACAGACTGATAAGAAATCAATATCAAAGCTCTTCACTAGAGTTGTAAAAACTCTTATATGAATATTTTAATTAATTTAATTTTATTATTTACTTATTGTAGGCATAGTAGCTGGGTCATCCACTAAATCAGCTGCAGTTGTGACGGGCTACACACCAGTCTAGGAGGATCGATGACTACTTAGATTCTACATCGTGATGGATTGCGATGAGAACTTTAAACTTTAATTACTAATTAAGTTATTATAGGATCTAATTTTTATATTATAACTAACATATTTCTTAATTATGCAGATGCATTATACGATGTACATTATTGAGAGGTACAGTTATAACCCATCTTTTCAGCCCCCCTTGACCTTGAGGGATGGCTCAACACCACCGAGGGTGTGAGTAGGAGTTGGGTCATTGAATTCGGCCATAGCTTCGACCTCCACTACCTCGATATCTTTTGACATCCTCACAGATCTCAATATCTCAGACTTGGAGTGATGCACACATGTAGGAGATCGTGCAGAGGCTTCTGAGCCAGCGATCTCAGAGCCTCCTGGATGCCATCTATGATATGATCGTAGAGCTTCTTCAGGATCTGCAGCTACACACTAGTTGGACTCATTATTTCAGCCACCACATCAGATAATTATATTATTAAATTATTTTAATTATTTTAAGTTTTAATTTTTAGAAGCTTCATATATTTAGATTTGAATCTAAAAAGAAAATCTAGAAGTTAAAAATTCAATCTAACTATTCAATCGATGGATTGAAGATGTCTATAGTTCTGTATCATCGAATGAAATGTATAAAAATAATCTATTCAAGAATTGAAAGAGTGTATCAAAAGATATACCTCCATATCAAAAGATACATCTCCATATTAAAACTTACTAATAATATTTTATTTTTTTCATTACAGGATGCTGGGACCTCTAGCTCTCATTAACCAGCTGCTAGAGAGAAGCAAGAGGAGGAGAAGGCGGGCAATGATGAGGATCGGATCTGATTTTTTTTTGGATGTATTATACTTTTTTGATGTATTATATTTTTTGATACTAATTATAAAAAAATGATATAATTTATATTTTTAATAAAATATAATTAGTTTTTTTTATTTTTGATTATTAGATTATTTTTTAATTTTAATTATAATAGGTATTATGAAATTAAGATAGATTTTAAAATTTATTATTATTAATTTTTTTTAAAAATAAATTAACTATTAGTGATGGTATTAGAGACAGAATCTATCGTCTCTAATAACTATTAACAACAGCTTTAGATATGAAGTCCCCATCGCTAATAATTCTTCAAATAATTTTTTTTATTTAATTTAAAAATATAAAAATTCAACAACTACATTAGAGTTGGCATTTTTTTACTAATAATTATTAGCAACGGCATTAGGCATGACTTTACCATCACTAATATTTTTTTAAAAAATAATTTAAGTAATAAAAAATTATTAGAGATGAATTTTTTTCATCATAAAATCCATCGCTAATAAGTATATTAGTGATGACGAATTTTGCCATTGCTAATAATGGCAATTAGTGATAAGGGTTTTTTAGATTGGATTTTATGATGATAATAGTGACAGCGATGTTATTAATGATGGTAGATGGACTATTAGCGATGGTGTTTCACCGTCACTAATAGTTAGAATTTTTGTAGTGTCTGCTGTAAGATTTATCTCTTATAGTGGAGAGATTGTCCTAGTATAAGCTTCTTAAATCATAAATAAGTTAAATGAGATCTAAAATGATTGATGATTTATTGTCATATTTTAAATCTAAATTTAAATGGTTTATGATCTAATCCATATGATGTGTTTTATATTTAGATCTAGATCCTATAGTTGCATATGTTGATATGTAGCTTTATTTTAAATCTAAAATTAATATATATAATATATTTATTTTGTATAATTTAAATTAAGAACTTACTTTCTACAAAATCCTAGATTTAAAATCCTAGGATATGATCTAAATATTGAAATAAATTAGATTTAAAATCATGAATTGAATGTGATTCAATGTAAAATATTTACAAACTTGAAAATATTTCAAATAATGATATCATAAACTAGTTCTAAGCTTTCAATCACCAACCCATAAGCCTTGAGCTTAATTGAGAATTAAGTGAATATTTAGGATCTAGGTTTATGATTTCAAGATTCTAAGACATTTTCATAAAATATGGGTTAAAGGATAATGGATTAGCATTGATCAGGTCATTAACTGGGTTAGACCTAGGATTAGATTAAATATGGACTAAGTTAAAAAAATTGATCAAACCTAATTAATAGTTAATTAGAATTAGGTCATTTTTTTCTGTAGATCAATTCAATAGTTATAGTTGATCAAAGTCCATACATCTAATAAATGGATACTGATCATGGCTCAGTGGTTGAGGTCGAGTCTTTAGACGGACCAAATCAAAATTGATAAATCGATAGGTGTCTAAGGTAAGTCTGGCATTTTCAAATCGATGGTTTTTAATTGGCAGCCCGCTTATCTGGCCATTTCTGATGGTGTCTAAGACAAGCCTTGGCAGATCCTTCCTCCAATCTTACTTACCTAGTTAATGTAGTTAATTACCTTTTAATTAGGTTGCTCATTGATTTATGCTAATCAATGTCACATAAAAAATCAGTGAGACTAATTTTGTTCAGTGAGACTGATCTAGGCCCATGGACTGAAATTGATTCTAGTCCTCATCAATGACTTGTGAAGTCAGTGGGAGGATTTACCTTAGTGAAGTCAGTGAAAGTTAATTGGTCCATATCTTTTCTATCTTTAAATTACTAATAATTTAAATTCTCTAAAATTATTAGATCTTTAAAATGATAAAGTTATGAGGATAACTGAGTCATAGCCTCTTATAAGTATTATAAATATAATAATAAAATTATTAAATTATAAAATTAATTAATTTATTTTTAAAAATTTAATATTTTTATTGATCTTATGTAGGAAAGAAGGTTACCAATGTGAAGAGCATAATTTTCTAATTCAAACAAAATAAATTTCAAGCAAAATAGAGTTCAATTGGCTATGGAATCAATTTTCAAAGAAAAAAACTTTAAAAAATATATATTTAAAGCCGGTCGATCCAGACCAAACTGGTTCAGTAAATCGGCTTAGCCGGCCTGGCCCGACCACATGCCTAACCCCACCTGAACCACTGATATCTAAAATTTTTGCGAGCCACCATGAACCAAAATAGTGCGTTGTATGGGGCATTATGGGGATTTCACGTGGTAGCGCACGACAGGATTGGTGGAGAAGTTGGCGGTCTACGCAAAGCCTAGCTCATGATCATCTACATAGGCCTCAGGCACGATCTAATGGTTGTTGGATTTGCGGTCTTGATCCAACGATCAATGTTTTGGTATTGATGGACGGCATCCATTCCTCCCGGTCGGGATCCAACGATAGTGGCGAATTCTTGTTTTAACTAAGCATTTGAAGCTCTCTTCTGCATGATCTGATAGCCAAGAATCCATCATCAAGGTGATCCAATGGCTGTGGTTTAATCCGACCATATCTAGAAAAATTTGAGGGGTTTTTGAATATTCTTTTGGCTCGTTTGATCGACATCCAGTGGCCAGGCACAATCCAGACTTCAATTCGATTGTTTTGGGAGTTCTAAACCCTCTCAAGCTATTTAAAAGGCCCTATTGTTGTCTAGAGAGCAGAACCTGGGACATAGAGAGAGCAAAACAGAGAATAGAGAGGGAGAAATAGGAAGAGATTTAAAGAGAGCCTTTTATTTTATTTTTCTTTCTTTCTTTCTTATTTATTTTTTTCTTTCTTTTGTTTCTTCAAGATCAAGCAAGCAGCTCTCTTCTCCTTCATCAAATTCTCCATGCCAAGAGCAATGGATGATCAATTTTAGCAAACAAGCAGTCTATTGTTTGATTTTTCTTATGTTTTCTATTTTATTTGCTGTTTTTGATCCTTTTATCATGAACTAATTTTTTTTTACTAAGACTAAGGTGTAGCCACTTTTTTGATATAATATTCAGTATGATTTAATTTTAGAATTATTTTGTTTATGAGGAGTATATAAATCTATGCTTAATGCTTTTAGATTACTGGTCATCTTCTAATTGATTTGATAAACATAGATAATACAGACCAAGTATGTCTATGTTATTGCTTCTTGATTTATATACCTTGTATTTTGAATCAATTTGAGATTCATATGCATGTGAAAATTTTAGTGCACTTTGGATATAGCGTATTTTAATTAGAGAGTTTCATAGAGATTAATGCATCGATACTTATTTAAATTACGTCTGGACCAAAGAATAGTTAATAAATATTGATAGTTTTGCTACGCCTAGATCAAAGAATAGTGAATATCCTAGGAAACACTACTATCATATGAAACAAAATTAATCTAATTACCTGAATGTTGTATTGACTGAATTGATGAACCGATTGCCTTAGTAACCTATTGCTCTTGAATTCAACCCTAATAATTAAACCCTCTCTATCTTCTTACAAATTATTAATTATATATTTATTTATTTTTATTTTCTTTATTTCTTATAAATCGACTCTCTAAATAAAGTCTAAGAAAGAGTTTTTCGATATTTATTTTTCAATCCTCTAGGGATGATACTCTACTCACATACTTTATTACTTGATCAACTGGTGCACTTGCCATAGCAATAGATTACAATGCATCAAGTTTTTGATGCTGTTGCCAAAAATTATGTCTAAAATAATATTAAAATTTTGATCCTTACTTTATTTTAGAATTTTATTTTTAATTTTTATTTTTATTATATTTTTAGATTTGTGTTCAGTGCATAACACGCACCACACATAGTGACCTACTACCTTTTGATCTAGAAATAGGGAGAATAATTAGAAGACTAAATCAAGAAAGAAACATGATGGCCGAAGATCCTAACGACATCAATCTAGGATTAGATATGATGGTAGAGGGATGATAAGAAACTATTCGAGCAGCACATCATCTATTAAATGATTACATCACACCATCCATAGCTGATGCAGCTTCAAGCATTAGAAGATCGTTTGTGCGAGCAAATAATTTTAAAATAAAATCGATAATGATCCAGATGATTCATCAACTGTCCAATTTAGTAGATACGTATAGGATGATCCGAATGCCCATATTTTTAATTTTCTTGAACTCTATGATACCTTCAAAATTAATGAGGTGTTAGATGATGCTATTAAATTAAGGCTATTTTTTTTCTTTATGGGATAAAGCTAAAAATTGGCTTCATTCTCTTCCTGTAGGTTCTATCACTACTTGGGATGCTCTAGCCTAAAAATTCTTAGCCAAATACTTTCCACCTTCCAAGACTGCAAAGATGATAATGATATTACTTTTTTTATGCAGATGGAGATGGAGACACTATATGAGGCTTGGAAGCATTTTAAGAAACTGCTGAGGAGATGTTCACACTATCAATTACCCATATGGCTTCAGGTATAAATTTTTTATAATGATTTATCTTTTACTAATCATTCTATGATTAATGCAACAACAGGAGATACCATTAATCAAAAAATAGAGGAGGAAGCCTTTGATCTGATTGATGAGATAGTATCAAATAGCTACCAGTGGCAAATAGATTGCATGATGCCAAGAAGACTAGCAGTTGTGCAAGGAGTAGATTGTGTTTCAACTTATTAGCTTAGATTGCAGCCCTTAGAGCCAAAGTCAACAATAAGAAGGGACAGCTATGCATATTCAGAGAATCACATGTGAGCTATGTGGAGGACATGATACAAGCGACTGCCAGATAAGTAATCACTTTGCTAAAGCCCCTGATATAGCTAACTATCTTGATAATTTTTTCAATCCACAGCAAAATAATTCCTACTCTAACACATACAACCAAGGGTGGAGGTAGCATCTAAATTTTTTATGGTGCAATCAAAATACAGCACAGCAATCACCTCCGAGATTTCAAGTATCTAAAAAGAAGTCCAATATGGAGGAGCTAATGATTAAATTTATGCAAAATCAAGAAATAACAATGAGAAACATGGAGAACAAATTCATACAAAATCAAGAAGCAGCCAAACGAAATCTGAAAACCAAGCTTAGGTAGAACCAAGTATCAGCAATTCGAAATTTGGAGATGCAAATAGATCAAATGGCAAAAATAATCTCCGAGAGACCACAGGGATTCTTGCCTAGCAATACGGAGATCAATCTAAGAGAGCAAATAAATACTATCACACTGAGAAGTGGTAAAGAGCTGGAAGAGCCACATCAGGACAAAAAGATTGAAGAAGAAACTACAAAACAACCAACCAAAATTTGTCAATCATCAAAACAACTAGCAGATGGATGGTCTCCTGGTATAAAATTTGCTGATCCAAACGTGAAGTCCTATGAGCCACCACTACTATTCCTAGAGAGACAAATATGACATCCAAATAAGAAATTTTCTAACTTATTTAGTATTTTAAAAAATTTATATATTAATATTTTTTTATAGATGCTATCACTCAGATGCCCAGGTATGCTAAGTTTCTTAAAAAAATTCTAACCAATAAGAAGAAGCTGAAGGAGCATGAGAGAATAAATTTGAATAAAGAATACTCAGCAATACATCAAAATAAATTATCATAGAAGCTAAAAGATCCAGCAAGTTTTACTATTCCTTGCATTATTGGTGATTGTAGTTTTGATAAAATTTTATGTGATTTAGGAGTAAGTATTAATCTTATGTCTTTCTCTATTTTTAGGAAGTTGGGTCCAGAAAAATCAAAGCCTACCACAATCACTCTTCAACTAGCTAATAGATCCACTAAATATCCAAGAGGTATAGTAGAGGATATATTGATAAAGATAAACAAACACTACAAGAAAATAGTGATTTTATGATCGAATTTTTTGGTTAAAATTTGTGATCGATTTTATGATCAACTTTGCAATCAAAATTTTCACGATAAATTTTATGATAAAAAATTTAAATATAAAAATAAATTTATAAAACATTAATTTTATAAAATTTTACAATCAATTTTTCAATCAAATTTTTCTTCATAAATTTTTTAACCAAAAAATTGGTTAAAAAATCATAAAATTATTTTTTAAAAATTTAAAATAATTTTTAAAAAAAATTGATCAATTTTTTGGTTGGAAAATTACTTTATTCCAATCAAATTTTTGGTCATAAATTTACTGACTAAAAAATTGATCACCAAATCTTAAAATTATTTTTTTAAAATTTAAAATAATTTCAAAAATTTTATGATCAAATTTTTAGTCAAAAAAATTAATTTTTTTATCAAACTTTTGGTCATAAATTTTTCAATCAAAAAAATAATCATAAAATTTTAAAATTATTTTTTTAAAACTTAAAATAATTTAAAAAATTTTTGAATGATCTTTTGATTGAAAAATTATTTTTTTTGACTAAATTTTTAGTCATAATTTTTTTGACCAAAAAATTAATCACAAAATCCTAAAATTATTTTTTAAAATTTAAAAAAAATTGATTAATTTTTTTATCAAAAAATTGTTTTTTTCTATCAAATTTTTGATCATAAATTTTTCGATCAAAAAATTGATTGCAAAATTCCAAAATTATTTTTTAAAAATTTAAAATAATTTAAAAAAAATTTTAATCAATTTTTTGGTTGGAAAATTAATTTTTTTTATTGAATTTTTGGTCATGAATTTTTTAACCAAAATATTGATTATAAAATCCTAAAATTATTTCTTTAAATTTAAAATAATTTTTAAAAAATTTTGATCAATTTTTTGGTCAAAAAATTAATTTTTTTATCAAATTTTTTATCATAAATTTTCCAACCAAAAAATTTATTACAAAATCTAAAAATTATTATTTTAATATTTAAAATAATTTAAAAAAATTTTCGATCAACTTTTCGATCAAAAAATTAATTTTTTCCTACCAAATTTTTGGTTACAAATTTTTCAACCAAAAAATCAATAACAAAATTTTAAAATTATTTTTTTAAATTTTAGCATAATTTAAAAAATTTTCCATTGATTTTTTGGTTGAAAAATTAATTTTTTTCAATCAAATTTTTGGTCATAAATTTTTCAACCAAAAAATCAATTATAAAATCCAAAAATTATTTTTTTAAAATTTAAAATAATTTTAAAAAATTTTTGATCAATTTTTCTTTCAAAAAATTAATTTTTTTGATCGAATTTTTAGTCGCAAAATTTTTGATTGAAAAATCAATCAAAAAATCTTAAAATTATTTTTTAAATTTAAAATAATTTAAAAATTTAGCAATCAATTTTTTGGTTGAAAAATCATTTTTTTTGACCAAAATTTTGATCATAAATGTATTTTACAATCAAATATAATTTTTTTCTATTTTTTCTAAAAATAAAATAATTTTAAATTTTAAATTAGATCTTCATCATTCATTATCTAAATAATTATCATTAGTATATTATGACAAAAGATCAGCTTGGTCCAATAGTCCTAGCTATGTCGATTAATAAAATTTAATTTTGATGGTCACGAATGATTGTATGATGATCTGATAGATAGAAATCAGTGATGGATTTAAAAACTTGTAATGATGATCTCGATGATATTTATAACATACTATCAAAATTTTACTTCAATCAGATATCATTATTATGATTAATTTAGCATGAGATGATTTAGACCATTAAATAAAAAATGAGTGATCAAAAGGCTAAACGACATCCGATTATAAGGTAATTTTTTACAAAAATCATCTTTACTACTACTTTAATCATTTGTATGATAATGATCGTAAAATTCAAAATACGTGTATATAAACCATCAATGTTAAGTTGATCTTACAAAAGCACAAGTATAGTTACCTAATGATTTTAAGAATGAGTATCAAGAAGCATAATTTTAGATCGTTCATATATGCACGGTTCAAATTTTATAATCACCACCATACAAACGATCAAAAAAGTTACAAAGATTATTTATCTAAAAAATTGCCTTATAATTGGATGCCATTTAGCCCTTTGATCATTCGTTTTTCATTGAAGGATCCAAATCATTCCATACTAAATTTATCATGATAATGATGTCCGATTAAAGTAAAATTATGATAGTTTGCTATAAATATCACCAAAATCATCATTGTAAATTTTTAAATCTATCGGTGGTCTCTATCTATCAGATCATTATACGATCATTCATGATCATCAAAATCAAATTTATTGATCGACATAGCTAGGGCTACCGAATCGAGCTGGTCTTTTGTGATGATACTCTAACAATAATTATTTAGATAATGAATGATGAAGATGGACTTTAAATTCTAAAATTATATCATATTTAGAAAAAAATAAAAATATATATATATTTGATTGCAAAATATATTTATGATCGAATAATGGATCGAAAAAAAATAATTTTTTCACCAAAAAATTGACCAAAAAAATTTTAAATTATTTTAAATTAAAAAAATAATTTTAGGTTTTTTTGATCGATTTTTTGATCAAAAAAATTGTGACCAAAAATTTGATTGAAAAAAATTAATATTTTGACCAAAAAATAGGTCAAAAAGTTTTTTAAATTATTTTAAATTTTAAAAAAATAATTTTAAGATTTTTTGATCGATTTTTTTATCATAAATTTTTTTTAATTTTTTACAACCAAAAAATCAATCATAAATTTAAATTTTAAAAAATTTAATTGGCACCCTTTTTTTGGTGATTTATCCAATTATTTAAAAAAAGAAAAAAACTTTATGAGTCCAGCGCCCCACCCCCGACCCCATCCCAGCTGCCTCCGACCCCCATCTTCCCCTCCCTGACGATCGCCCACGACGGGCCCCCTCCCCTCCTTGGAGACCGCCTACGATGGCCTCCCCTCGTTGGCCTGCTGCGACTGCCCCTTCCCCTCCCCGACAATCGCCCGCAATGGCCTCTCCTTGCCGGCCCGTCTGCGATGGCCCCCTTCCCCTTCTCCTTGGCGTCACCTACCACCAGGGGGTGTGATGCTGGAGGCATGAAGTAGTGGCTTGGGGGTGATGCAGGTGGCCAGGGGGCAATGCGGGCAGTGTGGGGGGTCGGGGGCAGTGCGAACAGTGCGGGTGGTCGGAGGGCAGTGTAGGCGGCCGGGGGGCACCACAAGAGGTGCGTGTGGCCGGGGGGCGGTGCAGGTGGCCCGAGGGTAGTGTAGGCAGTCGGCGAGTGGCTAGGGGCAGTGTGGGGGGTGGGGTGCGAGGGACCGGAGTGCAGCGGCGCTGGCGGATGAAGGCGGTAAGGAAGGATTCTGCTGAAGGCACATTGGAGGAGGATGGAAAAAAATAATAAATAAAATATTAAAAAACTATTTTAAAATATTAATAATTTATTATTTTATAAAAAATAAAATACATAAAAATACAAATAATATAAATTTAAAATATAAAAAAAATTAGAATCAATTTTTTTAAAAAATATTTTTCAAAAAATTTACAATCGAATTTTCAATCGATTATTATTCAAATTTTTAGTTTAATATTTTTATTAATTTAGCGATCAATTTTTTGATCAATTTTTAAAAAAACAAAATTTAAATTTATAACCAAATTTTTGACTGATTATTATTTAAATTTTTAGTTTAATATTTTTAATTAAACATTTTTGATCAAAAAATTGATTAAAATTTTTTTAAATTATTTTAAATTTAAAAAAAAATAATTTTAGGATTTTTTGATCGATTTTTTGGTTGTAATTTTTTTTTAATTTTTTGCAACCAAAAAATCGATCATAAATTTAAATTTTTAAAAAATTTAATTGACACTTTTTTGATGATTTATCCAATTATTTTATAAAAAAGAAAAAGAAAACTTTATAAGCCCGGCGCTCCACCCCCAGCCCCATCCCAGTCGCCTCCAGCCCCTGTCTTTCCCTCCTCGACGATCGCCCGCGACGGGCCCCCCTCCCCTCCCCAGAGACCGCCTGCAATGGCCTACCCTCGTCGGCCCACAGCAACGGCCTCCCCTCATCGGCCCACCGCGACTGCCCCCCTTCTCCTCCCTGACGATCGCCCGCGACGGCAACCCTCATCGGCCCACCGCGATGACCCCCCCTTCCCGGCCTACGATGCCCCCCTTCCCTTCGGCCTCCCCTCGTCGGCCCGCACGCGACGGCCCCCTTTTCCTCTCCTCGCCACCACCTACCACCGATCTCCACCGTCAGGGGAACGAGGGGCGTGGGTAATCAGAGGACTGAGGTGCGGTGCCGGAGACACGGAGCAGCGGTCTGGTGGGGGTGCAGTGCCGGAGGTGCGAAGTAGCAGCCAGGGGCGGTGTGGGTGGCCACGGGGCAGCGCAGGTGGTGCGGATGGCTGGGGGTAGGGTGGGCGGCCAGGGGCGATGCGGTGGCAAGGGGCAGCGTGGGCGGTGCGGGTGGCCAGGGGTAGTGCGATCAGTGCGGGCGGTCGGGGGGTCATGCAGGTGACTGGGGGGAAGCGCAGGCAGTGCGTGTGGCCAAAGGCAGGGTGGGTGGTCGGGGCCGTTGTGGGTGGCCCGATGGTAGCACAGGCGGTCGGCGTTTGACTAGGGGCAGCGCTGGGGGTGGGGTGCACAGGATCGGAGAGCGGTTATGCTAGCGGATAAGGGCAGTAAGGGAGGATTCTACTGAAGGCACGTGGAAGGAGGATGAAAAAGGTAATAAATAAAATATTAAAAAATTATTTAAAAATATTCATAATTTATTATTTTATAAAAAATAAAATACATAAAAAAATAAAAATAATATAAATTTAAAATATAAAAAAATTAGCGATCGATTTTGGGATCAATTTTTTTAAAAAAATATTTTTTAAAAAATTTATGACTTAATTTTCGATCGATTATTATTTAAATTTTTAGTTTAATATTTTTCATTAATTTAGTGATCAATTTTGTGATCGATTTTCTAAAAAATAATTTTTTAAAAAAATTTATGACCAAATTTTTGATCGACTATTATTTAAATTTTTAGTTTAATATTTTTTATTAATTTAGCGATTGATTTTATGATCAATTTTTAAAAATAAATATTTTTCAAAAAAATTATGATCAAATTTTTTGATCAATTATTATTTAAATTTTTAGTTTAATATTTTTTAAATTAATTTAGCTATCAATTTTACAATCAATTTTTTTAAAAAAATTATGATCAAATTTTTGAATGATTCTTATTTAAATTTTTAGTTTAATATTTTTTTCATTAATTTAACAACCAATTTTGTGATTAATTTTTTTTAAAAAATATTTTTCAAAAAATTTACAATCAAATTTTTGATTGATTTAAAAATTAAAAAAATTATAATTTTTTTTAAAAATTAGAAACCATTTTTTATAAATTTTTAATTTTTAAAAATTATATTATTTATTTTTTATATTTTTTTATAAATTAGCAATCAATTTTTTAGTTAGAAAATTGATCGTAAGTTTTTAATTTTTTTAATTTTAATAATTTTAATATTTTTTCGATTGATAAATTGGTCGCTAAATTTTACGATCAAAAAAATTGATCGAAAAATATTTTCAACCAACCTTTTTGTGACAAAAATAAATCAGTCACTAAATTATTAGTGATCGATTTTTATTTTTTAGCGATCGAGTTTTCGATCGCTAAAATTTTATTTTCTTCTAATAAAATTTATTTTTTCTATTGAATTTATTGTTCTAGATATGGATGAAGATTATGGCGTACCCTTTATCTTAGGAAGATCCTTTTTAGCTACTGGAGGAGTTTTAATAGATGTTCAACAAGAAAAATTAATTCTTAGAATCCAAGATGAACATATTATCTTTAATATTTTTAAAGATATTAAATATTCTAAAGATAATCAAAATTATTTTTGAATTGATATTATTAATAAATCAATACATGAGTATTCTTTAGAAAGCAAGTTTGAGGACTCTATTGAAATTTGCACTATCCAAGTATACCTATTGAAGTATACATGAGTATTCTTCAGCTAAAAATGTAAGTATACCTATTGAAGTGGCATCAGATTAATCTAATTTAGAGTCTCAGAAAAGTCAAGCTGAAAACTATAAATCAGAACTACTAGATATGTTATTTCTTTTTTTTTAGTTTTGATCCTTTTTCTTTTATTTTTCATAGTTTCTTGTTGCTCTTTTATTTGCTTTAGCTTATTTTCAATTTTGCGAAGAAAGATGAATGAGAGCTCAACCCAAATTCTAAAGCTTCAAAGAACTAGTCTGGACTGAGAGTACATTAAATCAGGTATATTTTTTTCTGTCTCTTATTACATCTTTTACTTTTTCTTTCTCCATTAAGACAATGTAGAATAAGTTGGGGGATAATAAAGGTTTTTTTTGAAAATCTTTAAAAATTTAAAAGAATTTTTTTTAAAAAAATCATGTATCAAGAAAGAAAATTTTGAACAAAATAGACTACGAAGAGTAATAAAGTTAAAAAATATTTTGCTAATAAATATAGCAAGTTAAGAAGTAGATTAGTTGGTCAGTCTTTTAGCGGCCTACTTAGGATAACCTAAAGACTATCAGCACTACTAATTGCATATACACACTAACAAAGTAAAGTAGGTGTTGATTATAAGGCCAACTGAGGATTCAATTATCACTAAAAATTGATGGTTAATATACATTCCAATCAAAAAAATTTAAATTTAAAGAAAAAGTTATCTGCCAAAATAAAAGAGCAAAATATAGAGTATATGTGGATTACCTGAAGCTTAGTAACTGGGTCTCTACACCTAAGTTAAGTGTGAAGATTCATATCAAACAATGGAGGGAAGGCTAGGATGCTTAGCAAAAAAAAAAATGGACAATGTGAAAGCTACCTTAGTTCATGAGCTTAACTAGAGAGTGTGTAGTAAATTAACCAAAATAGGTGATAAGAGAAGATACTTTTGTTCTTTAAGTTAACACCCAAATGCTTAATCCTAGTCTTATTAGGATTTCATCTATGACTTGGTCAAAATGATTTCTCAAACTAAATTAAATCAAAATCAAATCAATCAAATTAAATTAGATCTTAACTTAATTAATAACTTAATTAAATTAGATTTAATTTTAATTTAATTTTTTAATCAAATTAGAAAATTGGATTGACCTAAGTCTTAATTGAACTAGGACTAGTTTTTTCTTGCACTTGACTTATCCAATAAACCAATTAGACTTGATCCAATCAAGTTCAAACTAAACGTATTAAATCATATTTAATTAAACTTAATCTCAACTCTCTATCTCAATCAAATTAAGTTAATTAGTAATTTAATTGCTCATCGATCATCCTGTAATACTTATACTAGATTAAACATCAATCATATTGATCGTTTAATTCTAAAATAATTCTTAATCGTTGATCAACCATCCGATCAGATCGTGAGATCTAATATGTATGACCTCATATTTCTGAACCTAAGTCAGTAGCATAAGAATAGATTCTTGTACCAATCGATGTAACACATCTAGTAATGATATTCGATGGTTAGATAGGTCGAATGTATAGAACAACATCCTTAAAATTTATGTGGATATAGTTTTTATATAATTCATCCTCTTGATCAAAATATTGTAGGATACCTCAAAGTTCAACTATCAACTTTGATCAGGTTGTCCACATTATATTTTAAAATATCAAATCCATCTGATGGTTTATCTTGATCAAGATTTTGCTATATTGAAATACAGTGATACATTCTTCTCCAACTCTTAGAGTGGTCAATCACATCTTGATCATACACCAACTTTATAAGTATTTAACTATGCCGAGAAGCCTTCCATTACTGAATTAAAATTTCAGTTAATCAGGTACCAAAGTACAGTGAGTTGCTTGTAAGTCACTGAGGTGATCTCAGATCTAAGGGATACTTATATCTATATCCTATCAGAGACATTCTCAATAGTATAATACTTTGAAGTTGATCACATTCAATGATAATGTACCCATATATCTCATCTGTATGCCATACTAGTGTCTCCACACTCCTTGATTAAGATGACAATCAATCTATATGGCATACAGCGACCTATGCTCGATAGACACTATCATCCTAATTAATAGCCTATCATTTGATCGTGAATAGATTTAAGAATTATTCGATAAATTCTCTTTTTATCGAAGCTAAATAATTCTAAGGACTTCATCACGATAATGGAGTTCATTAAAAGATGAATACTTTATGATAAAAATATCAAAAATATATTTTATTAATTAATAAATTAATTATAATTATAATATAGTATAACCATCAACAGGATGATGATTAATTTTGGAGCACATTTCTCAACACAATTATCAGAGCAGGCTCTCTTTAATGCTAGCCTTAGTCCGACAGATCCAAAGGTCATTTGTCTTTTTCAAAATAGCTAATTTTTCTTCTTTTTTTTTAGTTTGTGGATGCTGATCCTTGTTTTTCATTGCAGATATGAGATCCGAAGGGCTAGCCGAGTTGAAGAAGGGTGCCATGAAGAAGAGAAAGGCACCTTCTTTGCTTGCTATCGAGGCCCCAAAGAAGCTAAAAACTTTGGGTGAAGTCCAGAAGAAAGTTTTAGCCCCTAGTCCTAGTCAATCATGATTGTTTCTGTCTCTCCGATCTAATCCTTGCCCCCAAAATTTGATGCACCTTCGATCCTTCAGGCCGATTTTGCCCTAGTGAGGCCAGACTCTACTGGGGGATCCAAGGAGTGGAGGTAAGGTTTAACTCCACCATTCACTAAAATGTTTTTTGATAATTGGAAGATCATCCATGGTGCTTTCAAAGGGATGCTTCTTGACTTCGGCCTGAAAAAAGTTGAGGGGGAGAGTTTTGCAAAGCAATAGAAGCAATTAGTGACTTCTTTGATCCGGGTATGCTTCTCCATTATTCTATGCCCCTCTTTTTTTAATTGATTTCTCTTTCCTTTGGGCGTAGATGGGCCATTATGCTACTGCTATCATCAACCAAATAATGGATATTGAGGTTGAATTGACCATAGCACGAAACAAGTGCAAAAAAGCTAAGGCTTCCAATGTTGATGTGAGAGCCTAAGCTGCATAGCCAAATCTAGGCAAAAATTGTAGAGGCCAAAGTGGTGCATCTGAAGGAGGCCGAAGTTGCGAAGGTGAAAGTAGAGGTGGGCCTGAAGAAGAAGTAGCGAAAAGGTTGATCCAAAGCCATCGAAATTGAGAAGAAAATGGAGGATAAGAAGCATTCATCATCGATCAAGACGTCTATCATCAAAAGATAGTGGTGCATTTTTTTAGAGCTAGACTTAAGCTTCTTGGACAAAGAAGATAAAGAGGGAGAGGGAGAGGGAGAGGGAGGATCTGGAGGTGGAGCCGAAGGAGGTCCGATCAGAGGCGAGGCTGATCAAGGAGGTTAAGTGCCACTTGTTGAAGAAGAATGCATTAAAGGGCCTCTCGAATCTGCTCCAGCATCAAGAAAATTGATAGAACTCTCTCCAATCTGAGTTGCTCTGATTAGGTAGCTTGGAATTGTCGGAGTAGAGTAGCCAATTGTAGCCGATTGTGGTTGTCCTAGGTCCTTCTTCCGATCCTCATACCGAGATCGATGATATTTAAATTTATACTTTTTATCTTATACTTTTTTATTTCATTTTCCTATTAATGTAATGAAAACTTTTATAGCAATAAAAAGATATTTACTTTCATATCCTTTGGCTTGTATTTTTGTTCTCTTTAGTTGGTTCGATGTGAATGTTGTGATCGCGAGTTCATCCAAAATCATGCTAGGCACTTATTTAGTGCTTTTCCCTTGAAGGTTCAGCCTGACAAGATTGAAGAAGATCTGCACCAGACCAAGTGGGATGTCATCAAAGCATGAAAGAAGCTTCAGAAAATGGAGAAGAATCGTGACAAAGCTTCTTTTGAAATAAAAAGTTTAACTAAGCAAGTTTGAGCATGTAAATAAAGAGTACACAGTTGAGAAGCTTAAGTGGGTTAAAGAATGCAACAAGTGGGACGAAGAAAAGAATAACCTTTTGAAGTCAATTTCTAGTAAGAAGTGGGAGTCAGCTGTGACATCAACTATCAATAGCGAGAAACTTTGTAGGGCTCAAGAAGAGATAGCCAAGATAAAGTACATTAGGGGGAGTTCGGCTAATCAAATTGACAAGCTTTAGTGTGACCTTCATTCGGTTGAGAATAAAATTGAAGAATTGAAAAGAGTGGCAGACACTAAGATGCCGAGTGTTGGTGATAACCTGAATGAATTGATTTCGGCTCAACATATTTTTGGCCGACTTGACGAACTTAGGAGTAAAGATAGGTCTGAGCTAACCAAACTCTGCATTAAGTTAGCAAAAAGTGTAGCAACTACCAAGGAGGCCAAAGAGGAGCTTAGATAGTGGGACAACTTGCTTGTCATGGTTTGACATACTACAAATCTCGAGGTGTCGAACATATCGGCCATGGCACATGAAGTCAGGTTTGAAATGAATGGATGTTTAGTTAGGCAGCTTTTTCCTAATATTGATTTTTCTCTGCTTGAGACTCTTGGCTTAGAGCAAGTTAAGTTGGACATCGCTCCTTTAGGGTCATTGGCATTCGATGCTACTAGAAGTACTCAATCATGTTAATCATTATAACATTTTCTTTTTCATTATCTCTATAAGGTCATTCACCCTTTAGGGTGTCATCATTGTAACTCAATTTTGTATCTCAGCTTATGAATGAAATGAACTTTTAAAATATAAGTTTTGTCTCTCTTCAATCTTGAATTTCATGACTTCTAGAGTGCTTACCTCGATGTTGGACAAACTTAGGTACTTCAAATAGGTTTTGCCAATAACCTTCCTTGTTTGAGGGTATTAAGCCTCTCGAAATCAGTGGTCGAGGTTGATGGGCAGAGGGTCCTCGATGGTTATCCCTCCAGAGGTTTGTATAGGTTAGCCTCGACTTCCTGCCTAAGGTCTTCAAGGATGTTGACTTGTTGAAAAGCAAGTTTAGCCTTCAAAGGTCCAAATAGCTTATCCCCGCTACTTAGCTCACCAAGGTCTTCTACCCATATTGTTGCTTCTCGAATGATAAAGGTCTTCATGGGCATTGACTTGCTAAAAAGCAAATTTAGCCTTCAGAGGTCCGATTAGGTTATCCCCACTACTTAGCCGCCAAAGCATTTTTGTCTGTATTGGCATTTCCCATTCAATTAAAGTCTTTATAGATGTTGACTCACTGAGAAGCAAGTTCGGCCTTTGGGGGTTTGATTAAGTTATCCCCCGCCGCTTAGCTACTGAAGTTAAGGATTTTAGTAGATTATTCTTCCAAAGTTAGTTGTTAAAGTCGATGGGCTAAGGGTCTTTGATGGTTATCCTTGTAGAGGTTATCCCTCCAGAGGTCTATATAGATTAACCTCCGCTTCTCATGCAACTAAGATCTTCAAAAGGCGTTGACTTGCTGAAAAGCAAGTTCGGCCTTTGGAGGTCCAAATAGGTTATCCCCCGCTACTTAGCTATCGAGATCTTCATGGGCGTTGACTCATTAAAAAAGTAAGTTCGACCTTCAAGGGTCGAATAGGTTATCCCTTGCTATTTAGTTGCTGAGATCTTCAACTAGAAATCGAGAGGAGAATGGTCATATCAAGAAGTCCAAATGTTTGATTGCTATATACTTGGGAACTCTATTTATCATTAGGGCAAGTATAGTTTTCCACAGAAAAGGATAAGTGAGGCGGTTCTCGAAGCATCGCATCAGTTATTCCTTGGAGATGGATAGATACCATAAATGGTTGCGATGATTGGTGTTTCAGGATTGGATGCATGCCATTGCTCAATTGTTGGTTGGTGAGGTGCATGCCGCTTGATACTTCTATAAATAGGTGCCTCTTTTTATGTTTGATATGTTCGCCAAAGTTTCCACTTCTTCCTTGGCAGTCTATAATCATGTGGAGCCTTCTCCTCGACAAGTTAAAGAGGTGGCCAAGAAGAAGGCTGAGCACTTGAGAGAAAATGTTGGGTCCATGCGGACTAGAGCCAAGTCTCCAGAGCCTCCCCATATTGGCCGTTCTCCTCCTTCGCCGAGGTTTCTAGGCGACAGATCTTCTACTCCTATGGCAAGAGTCCATTTGAGGGCTATGGAGGAGGCCTTCAAAGATACCAAAATTCAATATATAGAGGAATATAGGATCTCGGAGGCCTTCAAGAGGGAGCTCCTCGATGTTTCAACTACTGGATTCATCCATGGCTTCGAGAACTACAAAGCCCAGGTAACATACTTGATGCTACAGCTAGACCTGCATCGCCTTCATCCTGGCAATGACGAGGAAGAGGTTGAAACTTTTTCTTCGAATGAGAAGTAGGCCTTGCTTGTCTTGGATCTTGATCTTTATGATGCGGGGGTGCTCCTGATGTAGTGGAATATCTTCTTTTTTTTATCTTTTTTTTTTGTCATATAAGATGCCCTTTCGATGTTGCCATTATAAATATTAAAAGAAATGAAAGGGAGTCTTTTTGTGTACCTCTTTTGTAGATATATTTGCTTAATTAGTCATGGTTATCTTTTTTATTCTTTGTTATATCACTGTCTAGTGGACAGGCTAGACATCATCCGCAGTAAAACCAAGATGATGATGAAAATTAAAAGGAGAATAGAATGATCTTGGAAAAATAAGCATCTTTCATTAATAAGCAATCCGTACATAATTGATAGTACATGCGAAGGTTTTCAGAATTTCATGGCCTTGACAAAAATGTCCCATCTAGTTGTTGTAGATGATACATTCCAGGCCTGACAACTTCTTCAACTCGATAGGGATCTTCTCACTTAGGAGCTAACTGAAGAAAATCGAGCAGGGTTTTTATTATGTATTTTTAAAATATTTTTAAAATTAAAGCAGTAGAAACTAAAATTAATCAAATATTAATCTACAGCATGCATTGATCTAATCAATTTAAACACTACTCACGATCTAGACATGCTAATATGTAATTTAAAATTTAAATATGATTGATCAGCAAATTGAATCTGCTAATCGATATGAGTTCAGAACTTGATACTTATGTGCGGATAGCTGATCTCCATATTCTGAATCCACTGGAATAAGTTGTGGTATTATGTTATAGCCGGACACTCATCTAGCCTCTATGGTTGGTCCACATAGAGCTCCTAGTATCAACCAGCTCCACTAGAGTGCTAGCTCCTCGTCGGGACCTTCGACGGTTGATTACGATCGATCCAATCAATCACCTTCTTTCTGATCTCCCGAACACTCCAAAAAATTAGAACACTGAGTATGGAGGATGTCAAGTCGGTGTTTGAAGTTTGATGACGATCGGATACTCACAGCACTCAATCTCTCCATCTGAATCTAGAGACCCAGTTCTAGGGTTTTGCACTCATCGAAAACTTTGATTACTGAAAATCCTCTCACGCCCTCTCTCTTTGGAATTTTCTCATGAAATAATTTTTCACGGATCAAGAGACTCTCCCTCTATCATAAACCTCTTTGAAAATGCCTATTAGATGGATGACCAAAGATTAGAAAATAAAAGAATTGGCATGTAAAGATTTTAAGCGCAAGAATCTTGATTTGATTTTTCCACCCTAGATGGATGCACCCCACTCTGATTTTCTCTCTCTAAGGAACCCTCTCATGCCCCTCAGCCTTCTTTCACATAAAACCATGCATGCCCACATGAAAAATAATTTTAAATGTGTGCTAACAATGTGATTTGCGTGTAGGTTTGGATAAGAGAGAAAGAGGTTAGATGGTTTCAACTAAACACTTGAATTCAAAATTCAACTATAGATATTATCTCTTCCCAATGCCAAACCAAAGTGTTTGATGCGCAGAAGGACTCTCCTTCTACATGCCCACACTCAGAAATGCACAAAAGTGTGCGTGAGAAATGAGTTTGATGCATGGAGAGGATAAGAATAGGAAGTTTCAACCAACTAACCAAAACTTGTATTCAAAATTCAAGTTTATTTGAACCGGTCCAACACTTGGATCAGGTAAAAAAAAGATGAGAGGAGGAGCGTAGAAACCTTCTTTTGTGAGAGAAAAACTCACGTAAAAAGTTTTGAGGTGTGAGACAAGAGTGGAAAAGTCAAAGCAAGGTGGCGCAGGGAGAAAGTTTAAATTCAAACTTACTTTGAATTTGTCTTAATTGGTTTCAACCAAACCAATAATTCTAGACCTAATTAAATTAGATCAAACCAAATTATGCTTAACCCAATCTAATAAAATCTTAATCAAATTAAAAATTAATTAGATCTAAGTCAGGATCAAATCTTCCGTAGCAATTAGGTCATCTCATGACTAGATCGGATCAAATCCAATCGAATCAAAATCAATTGGACTTAATCGAATCCTCATTGCTCAATCAAATTGAGCTAATTAGTAATCAAATTGCTAATTAATCCTCCAATAAACATAGAATTTCAATCGGATGGATGTTTGGATAATAGAATTTCATCAACATGAAACTCCTAAAGAGTCCCAAATCAGTGGGACTCTTGAACCCAGTGTCCCAAACGAATCAAACTCATGATCATAAAGTTTTAGACCAATGGGACTCATGATCAGAGAGTCCCAAATGAGTAGGACTCAGAGTCTCAGTCCACTAGGACTCTTGATCACAATATCCCAGTCCAATGGGACTCTTGACCATAGAGTCCCAGGTCATTAGGACTCTCGATCAGAGAGTTCCGGACATGAAGAACTCAAAGTCCCAGTCCAGTGAAACTCTTGATCATAGAGTCCCAATCCAGTAAGACTCTTGACTATAAAGTTCTAGGTCATTGAGACTCAATATTAGCCATCAGATCAGGTAGAAACTCCTATTGTGTGTGATCTCATAGGTTCAAATTCTAAGTCGATAGCACAGAAACTAATTTTCTATACCAATCGATATGACCATCTAGCAATGGTACCCAATGTTCGGATAGGTCGAATAATTATAATGCAATATCGACAAACCTGTGGCATATGATTATCGTATAATTCCTTCCCTTGATCTCGATGCTCAAAGGATGATTTAGGGTTTACTATTAATCCTAAAATTCATCCACAGTATATTTCAAAACTCAGTGTCCATCATATGGACCACCCCGATCGAGGGTTTGCTAAATTAAAATACAGTGATGCACTTATTCCAATACTTGGAGGGATCAATTTCATCTTGATTCACTCATCGATAAGCTAAGTACTTGACTACACCCAGTAGCCTTTCATCACTGAATTAAAAATTTAGGTATTTCGATATCTAAGTGTAGTGAGTTGCTTGCAGGTCACCATAGTGATCTCAGGTCTAAGGAACACTTATACCCATATCCTTCGCGAGCAACTCTTGACAGTAAAAAGCTTTGCAGTTGGATCGTGTTCAGTAAAATATATTCCTACACTTCATCTGCATACCATAATAGTATCTCCATACTTCTTGATTAAGAGGACAACCAATACTTATGGTATACAATGATCTATACTCGATACGTTATCATCCTGGGTAACAATGAATTATTTGGTTGCGAACACGTTTGAGGACTAAATGATAAATCCTCCTTTGTCGAGTCTAAATAGTCCCAAGAACTTCATTATAGAAAAGTTCATTACAGAAAGATGCACAAAATGATGAAAAGACTAAAATAATAATTTTATTTATTAATAATTTAAGTATAATTATATTTAGCTCAACCATATATAACCTAAATGATTGACTTTAGGATATAATTTTTAATAACTTTCATTTAGACTAAAATCACTCAGAACAGTATCGAATATCCATCTTCCATTTGTGATTATTGAACACTTTAATTCCTAGAGCTTTAGTAAAGGGGCCGGCCATGTTCTTCTTTCCATCTATCTTCTAAAGCTCGACGTCACCTCACTCCATGATTTCTCATATAAGATGGTAGCGACGCAGAATATGTTTGATGCGCTGATGTGCCTTCGACTCCTTTACTTGAGCTATGATTCCAATGCTATCATAGTATAGCAGAATTGGACCATCCAAGGAGGATGTCACTTTCAGCTCACTGATGAACTCCCACAGCCACTCAGCTTCCTTCGCAGCATCAGATGCCATGCCATACTCTATCTTGCACACAAAATCGGCTATAGTGTGCTACTTGAAACTCTTCCAGCAGACCGCTCTACCATTTAGGATAAATACAAAATCTGACATACTTTTGCTATCATCATGATCTGACTGAAAACTAAAATTAGTATATCCTATAAGTTTCAAGTCAGTATCTTCATAGATGAGTCACTGGTTCTTGGTATTTCTTAAATACTTTAGGATTGTCTTCACAACCTTCTAGTGATTTTTGAAGGGAAATCCTGATTTCCCGATCCAGGTTCGTTCAGAACTGATCAGATCAAGAGATATATTTCAAAATTTTTTCTCTTTGATCGATATTAGATCTGGGATGTTTCAGATTTGATTCTTATTATTTTAATAAATAAAATAAAATAAGAATAAATTAAATCAAATTTAATTTACCTGATTTGGGTAATCCTATTACCCTGTTGATGATCCTGCTTGCAGCGGAAGGTTCTGAATCTAGCCACGCAAGTGCCTGGCCTCTATCGGTATCCACTCAGGCTGAATCTGGAGATCCTCTTCTTCTCTATCTCCTCTCCAAAAATTAGATCTGGATCTGATCTGGAGGATCTTCAAAACTTCTTTTGAAGATCAGCAGTCGTCCTTTGCAGCAGTGCAGCCTTCTTGCTTTCAGTCACCTTTCTTTGATCTGAATCGCACCAACCAAAAATCCAAAACTCCTTTTGGATGTGGAGAGGAGAGGAAGAAGGTGGTTTGGCATGGAAGAAGAGGGGAGAGGCAGCCTTGGGGCATGGGGTTTCTTTTCTCATCAGAATCTGAGTTGGGCACAGGGTCTTATTTATAGACTGATTGTGATCCAACTTCTCTTCTTCCCAACCAATCACAACCCTTTGTGAAATCAGATCTAAATCTGATTGGTGGGAATAGAGTCCCCTGGATTCCTCCTTAGAGGGCGCCTAAGACCAGTCAAAGTTGGTTCTTAGGAGAACTCTAATTGGAATCCAAAAAGGAGATGGAGTCCTTGTCCAACAAGGACTCCTAGGCGCCTCCAACTTGGGCACACGCCAAGGGTGGCGTGCGCCCTCTTCCTTGCCAGGTTCTGGCAGGGGGACAGGCCCCCACCAGCTCTCCAATAGGTGCATGACATGTGGTCAAAAGTCAAAGTGTCAATGGTCAACATTTGACCAGTCAAAGGTAGACTTTTGACCAAAGTCAAAGAACAAGAAATGGCAGGTGACCAAAAATGGCAGGTAATGTCTTACAAAATAAGACAACCTTTTCTGACTTGGACAACCTCCAGTCAGACCATATGAAGGCCTCTGATTGAGCACAAACTCCTTTGGCTCAGTCAGGACAACTTATTTATGATAGTAAAAGAAGAACGTTAGGTTCAATCGAGTGCTAGCACGATTTCCTTGAACCTAATTGAATCTCATTCAGATCAATTGAACTAGATCAGTTCAATTGATGATCACCAGATTCAAACCCTTATTTGTGTGACCCAGTTAGGTTCAGTTCTGTATGGTAATGGGATATGTCATGATCTCTATCATCGACATCATCGAAACTCCTTTCGATGGATCAGAACTCTTCTGATTCGAACAGCTAGAATGATCGATCATCTAAATCATTCTAATTGCTCCCAAAATCCACCAGTGACACCTAGCAGTATATGGTGGCAACCCATCAGAGCTGAATGCGAACCTCTTGGTGCAGCTACCTGTGTGATTAAGTTCTTCTATCTTGAGCCCCGATCAGATTAGGGTTAAGGTGAACTCGTCAAACCCTAGTCTCTGTCATATGATGTAATCATTCGATTCGAGTCCAATGTGAAAATCTAAATAGAAACTCTTTCTATTATTTCACTCTGCCATGGCCATGGACTTTCTGGACTTGATTCTCATGATTATCATAGGGCTGCTCCTCTACCACCGAGGTAGATAGATTCCATCTTGATGCCATCCAGTTCCTACAATGAACATGCTATAGCCAACATACACCTCAGGATTCCATATGGCTAGGAGACCGAGTAATGGTGTAGTCAAACTATAACACCCTCAAGGTGAACTGCCGATGCACCTCAGGTCAAAGAACCAGACACACTACTGCAGCATCGAGTCAGTCATTGACGAGAAGGTAGACTCCCTAATGACTACTCGAGGTGGTCACGCTCAGTGCCCTCGTTCTCTAACGAGTACCTGTACTCTCACTCCGGTGTCTCCACACCGTAGACTCAAGACTCATCTACTAAAGAGAAGCGATTGTACACCAACCTTCTGGATCAATCACCATCCTCATGATGATCCTATGGTCGGAAGCATTTTATGAGTTAATAATGATTATTCATGTCTTAAATTTTCAACTCTTGAAAATATGAATTATCATTACCATTAACTCAAAGGATGTATCACAGACACTAAATACACATATGTGATAGAAAATAACTCATTTTATTGATTATTAGTCAAAATTATAATTTTGCCCCTAGAAGTGTATTACAAGTGTCAGCCAATTCTGGCTTCTAGGGCACATATATCTAACAATCTTCCTACTTGTCCTAAAGCCAATTGGCTACAAGTCTAAGTCCCATCTTCTCAAGGTGGGCTTCGATCTTCTGCTGGCCCAACGGCTTTGTAAGTGGGTCTGCCACATTATCTATGGAGTTGACTCTCTTGACCTCGACGTAACCCTTCTCGAGGTAATCGCGGATGAGGTGGTATCACCGCTCAATGTGCTTGGAATTTCTGGTGAGACCTCGGCTCCTTAGCAAGGGCTATGGCGCCATTGTTGTCGCAGTATAGAGGAATGGCATCTGATGGCATTACTCCAATTTCTGCAGCAAACTTCTTGTACCAGAATGCTTCCTTCGCAGCCTCTGATGCAGCGATATATTCTGCTTCCATGGTGGAATCTGCTATCATGGTTTGCTTGGAAACTCTTTCAGCTACTAACAGCACCACATTGCACACAAACAGACTCCCAGATGTCGACTTTCGATCATCTATATCGGACATGAAATCCGAGTCTGTGTATCCCTGGAACTTGGAGTTCTCCGTTACCAAAGACCAACATCATATCCTTAGTTCTTCTTAAGTACTTAAGGATACATTTCACAGAAGTCCAGTGTTTCTTCATCTGGATTTGACTGATATCTGCTTGTGACACTCACAGCATGGGCTATATCAGGTCGTGTACATAGCATGGCATACATGAGGCTCCCTATTGCAGAAGCATAAGGGATCTTGCTCATGCGTTCTATTTCCTCAGGTGTGCTGGGGCACATCTTCTTGGAAAGATGAATACCATGTCTGAAGGGTATTAATCCCCTCTTAGAGTTTTCCATACTAAACCTCTTTAGTACTTTCTCTATGTACATCTTCTGTGAAAGTCCTAGCATCCTATTCGGTCTATCCCTATAGACCTTAATTCCTAGAATAAAGGATGCTTCGCCTAGGTCTTTCATGGAGAATTCCTTGGACAACCATAATTTGACTGTTGTCATCATGGAAATATCATTCCCAATAAGGAGGATGTCATCCACGTACAATATGAGGAAGACAACAGCGCTCCCACTGACTCTTTTGAAAACATACGATTTCCTCTTCATTTTTGATGAAACCAAACATTTTGATCACATCATTGAAACGAGTGTTCCAGCTCCGAGATGCTTGCTTAAGTCCATATATGGACCTTTGCAGCTTGCAAACCTTGTGATCAGTATCACTGGATGTGAAACCTAGCGGCTGTTCCATATAGATATCTTCATCAAGATATCCATTTAAGAATGTCATTTTCACGTCCATTTGCCATATTTCATAATCGAAATAGGCTGCAATGGCAAGCAATGTGCGGATGGATTTTAGCATAGCCACTGGGAGAAAAGGTATCCTGATAGTCAATGCCTTCGCGTTGACTATAACCTTTTGCCACTAGTCTAGCCTTGAATGTCTCCACATTTCCATCTGCACCAATCTTTCTCTTGAAGATCCATTTACACCCAATAGGTACTATACCTTCTGGTGGATCTACCAAGGTCCAGACTTGGTTTGAGTGCATCGAGTCAATTTCTGACTGCATTGCCTCTAGCCATTTCTCAGAGTCGATATCTGATATCGCCTCATTGTAGGTTTTGGGATCATCACCATGAGCACCATTACCTACGAGGAACATTTTCTCTACGTCCTCTGAAATAATACCTAAGTATCTTCTCAGGAGGGACGGAAAACTCTTTTCGATCTACGAGGTGGAGGAGGTAGTGTTCTTATTGGCTCAACCTGATTTGGTTCCAATTGGTCCTTAGCTCGTTCCACTTGTGAGACTTTCTCATCAAGCTTGATCTATTTTCCAATGCCGCTATCTTGAATAAACTATTTTTCAAGAAAGATGGCATATCGACTCACAATCACATTGTGGTCTTCTGGAATGTAGAAATAGTATCCTAATGACTCTTTAGGATATCCTATGAATCGAGCTCTAAAGGACCTAAACTCTAACTTGTCCGCTTGTTGTCTTTTGACATGAGCCGGACAACCCCAAATTCTGAGATGACTCAGACTTGGTTTCTTACCATGCCATATCTCATACGGTGTGGTAGGAACGGATTTTAGAGGGAACCCTATTCAGTAGATAGATTGAAGTTAACAATGAGTGTTCCCAAAGGAAATCAGGGAAGGTCTGTGAAGCTCATCATGGATCGAACCATATCCAATAGGGTCCGATTTCTCCGTTCTGAAACCCCGTTGAGTTGAGGTGTTCCTGGTGGAGTCCATTGAGAGACTATGCCATTTTTTTTTAGATAGTCTAGGAATTTCCAGCTAAGGTATTCACCTCCTCGATCTGATCGAAGAACCTTAATGGATTTTTCAGTTTGTTTTTCTACTTCATGTCTGAATTCTTTGAACTTTTCAAAAGCTTCAGACTTGTGTCTCATAAGATACACATACCCATACCTAGACAGATCATCGGTAAAGGTAATGAAGTAGACAAAATTGCCTCTAGCCGGCACATCAAATGGGCCGCACACATCAGTATGTACTAGGGCAAGGAGATCTGTGGCCCTCTCCCCATGTCCAACAAAAGGGAGTTTAGTCATTTTGCCTTGAAGACAAGATTCACAAGTTGGATATGACTCGAAAGTCAATGGACTCAATAGCCCATTTTTCTCCAATTTGTTGATCCTATCTTCTGCTATATGACCTAATCTCAGGTGCCATAGATATCTGTTGTTTGGACTATCCCTAGGTTGTTTGGCATTCATGTTTTGCTCGATAGTTAGAATAGGTACATCAATATGTAGCTGATAAAGACCATTAATAAGGAAACCATTTGCAATTTTATTTCTTTCATAAAGAATGTTACAATGGTCCTTAAAGAAGGTGATCACATAACCTTCTTGTGCTAAGCATGAAATAGAAATCAAATTTCTGCTAGCTGCAGGCACAAAATAACAGTCTTTCAAAACTAAGTCTAAACCAGATGGTAATCAAAGAGGGTATGTTCCTACGGCTACTGCAGCAACTCTTGCTCCATTACCGATGCGTAGGATCATGTCTCCATCCCTCAGCCTCCTGCTATCCTCAAGACCCTGCATAGAAGTGCATAGATGAGCACTAGAATTAGAGTCAAGCACCCAACTGGATGCAGAAGAAATCGTAAGGTTAGACTCAATAACGAGCATACCTCCAGAAGGACCTTCCTTCTTGTTCTTCAGGGTGGCCAGGTAAGTAGGGCAGTTCCGCTTCCAATGGCCGTCGCTGTTGCAATGAAAACACTTTCCTTTGACATCGGCTTTCATCTTCGGCTCTGCCTTCTTCTTCTTTGATCCTTCCACCTTTTGCTTTTTCACAGACTTCTTTTTCTTTTCATAAGACTTTCTTTTGGAAGAAGTCCGTTCCATAGCAAGAACTGAGCCTTTAGAACCTTTCATAGAAAGCTCAGCGGTAACCAGCATATTCATTAATTCGGCCAAGGAAATTCTGAAGTTTATGCATGTGGTAATTCATGATGAATTGCCCATATGCATCAGTCAAGGATTGCAGAATAATATCGTTCTGCAGGTCCAAGTCCAACTTCACACCGAGCTTCTCAAGCTCTTCCATGTCCTTGATCATTGTCAGACAGTGATCTTGGACTGACTGCCCATCACGCATCTTAGCCTTAAAAAGTCATTTCGTGACTTGATATTTGGCTGCGCGACTCTGTTCACCAAACATCTCCTGCAGGTGAGCCAACATTTGGCGAGCAGTCTCGATATCTTCATGTTGGTGCTGGAGCTCATCAGACATCGAGCCCAACATGTAATATCTGGCCTTATTATCTTCGTCTATCCATTTTTTCAGAGACGCTCTCTATTCAACAGATGGACGGGCTGGTAAGGTGGGAGGGTCCTGGTCCAAAACATGGGTTAACTTCTCGAAACCCAAAATAATTTTGTAGTTTCTGAGCCAATCTTTATAATTGGGTCCAGTCAGTCTATGTGTGTCCAGGATACGTGCCAATGGGTTGGACGCAGATATTTTTCTGTAGAGAGTCAAAGATTCTAGTTAGATACTGTAATTTATGACTTGACCAATTTATTTAGAGATTTTATTTTTAAACAAATTAGCTCCCACTATTTTCTCGGATCCCTACACTCCCTCTGTAGAGATGCGAAAATCTCCACGATTAATGATTTCTAGTGGGTGGTGCAGTCTCACCAACTGACTCATCACCTCACCTAACAGTTATTGGTGATGGGTTAGCCAATGAGTGAACAACTCTTGTTCAATGATTCTCTAATCATGGTGCACCCAAACTTGGTCTCTAATTCATGAATCTCACCGTATCCGAAATATTGATCCACTCCTTAGTTAAGTCAGACCCACCATTTGCATAGACTGGGTTCCTAATTGAGTCTCTCACCGTATCCAAAATATTGAGCCCAACTCATCCTCCAGCCCATAGCATCCAATGCCTAATAGACATGGTTGCATCTTTCGGTGCAACTGAGCCACTGTATCCAGCCGAGAACAATCAACCCCAGGAAGGGCCCGCACATCTACAATGGTGGAAGACCTCAGACTTAATCTTTTCTTAGGGAGAATTGATTCAGGTCTCATTAAACTAGACTTGTCATAGTCATAACAATTATGACTAACCTAGTGGCATGGGTTAGCTCGGATTATTGACCACCTCAGATCAGAACTGTGTCAACAGATATGGCCAGGTAAGTGAGATCGGTGGAAGGAATATGCCATTAACTCGTACAAGAACGCATTCAGGTCGAGTAGCTTCCAATTAAAAATCAGTCGGTCGTATGTGCCAAACTTACCTTAGACACCAAATTGTTGAGCTCAGAACCAATTGGGTTAGCCTACAATCCAGACTCTAACCTCTGAGCCTAATTAGGTCTTGCTTGATCGTGACTCGATCTTGACCCAGACTTAATCCTATTAGGCTGGTCAATTTAAGCATTGTTGATCCCATCTAACCAACTCTTGATTCGGTTTGATCAACCGCTTAGACCTAATTGAGCTACCCAAGCCCGAACCCAGTATTATGAATATGTCTTAGATCTAAAATTCTCAATTTTAGACCTAATTAATATTTCATAATCTTAATTTTTTAATTAAGTAGGGTTCATAAATAAAATATGCACAATAAATCCTAGGGTTTCAGGATCTAGGGTTTTGCAGAAAGTAAGTTTTGGGTTTCTGATTAAGGACGAACACGCAGCACCCCTACACATCATAAGAACACCCCATCGAATGGAAAAGAGAGGGCCTTTAAAACCCTTCTTCATTCTTATGACCGGACGGCCAAGAGGAACGCCTTAATCAGGAACATGCAATACTACAAAACAGTTTTAGATCTATATCATATATCTCATATACAAATTAGATCTAAACATGGCATATTTTGCATACATCTCATGTATCGAATCATGCATATTTTCAGATCTAAATTATCTCATAATAATCTAAAAAATTAGATTTAAATTGATCTAATCAAAATAAATTCTAATCTAGATAATTATGTAGAACTATTCTACAACTAGTCTAGACATGCATCAATCATATCTCATATGATATTTAAAATTAAATAATTTTTATTTGCTATTTTTTAGATGTTATTATAACACTTATAATATCAAAAAATAGTAAATAAAAAGATCTAAAATATGATTTAATTAGATTAAATCAAAAATATGCAAGACTATTCTATAGAACTATTCTATTTTAGAACTAGTCATGCATATTTCCTAATCTTAGATCCAAATCATTTAATTTTAATTTTTTTTTTGATTTTAGATCTGATCACATCTCATGTGACATCTAAAATTATTTATTTTCTAATTAAAATAAATTTAAAATCAGATCTAAATAATTTAGAACCTTGGCTCTGATACCAGTTGAAGGAAAAATCCTGATTTTCTGATCCAGGTTCGTTCAGATCTGATCAGATCAAGAGATATATTTCAAAATTTTTTCTCTTTGATCTATATCAGATCTAGAATGTTTCAGATCTGATTCTTATTATTTTAATAAAAAAATAAAATAAAGATAAATTAAATCAAATTTAATTTACCTGATTTGGGTAATCCTATTATCCTGTTGATGATCCTGTTTGCAGCGGAAGGTTCTGGATCTAGCCACGCAAGCGCCTGGCCTCTATTAGTATCCACTCAGGCTGGATCTGGAGATCCTCTTCTTCTCTATCACCTCTCCAAAAATCAGATCTGGATCTGATCTGGAGGATCTTCAAAACTTCTTTTGAAGATCAGCAGTCGTCCTTTGCAGCAGTGCAGCCTTCTTGCTTTCAGTCGCCTTTCTTTGATCTGAATCGCACCAACCAAAAATCCAAAACTCCTTTTGGATGTGGAGAGGAGAGGAAGAAGGTGGTTTGGCATGGAGGAAGAGGGGAGAGGCAGCCTTGGGGCATGGGGTTTCTTTTCTCATCAGAATCTGAGTTGGGCACAGGGTCTTATTTATAGACTGACTGTGATCCAACTTCTCTTCTTCCCAACCAATCACAATCCTTTGTGAAATCAGATCTAAATCTGATTGGTGGGAATAGAGTCCCCTGGATTCCTCCTTAGAGGGCACCTAAGACCAGTCAAAGTTGGTTCTTAAGAGAACTCTAATTGGAAATCCAAAAAGGAGATGGAGTCCTTGTCCAACAAGGACTCCTAGGCGCCTCCAACTTGGGCACACGCCAAGGGTGGCATGCGCCCTCTTCCTTGCTAGGTTCTGGTAGGGGGACAGGCCCCCACCAGCTCTCCAATAGGTGCATGACATGTGGTCAAAAGTCAAAGTGTCAATGGTCAACATTTGACCAGTCAAAGGTAGACTTTTGACCAAAGTCAAAGAACAAGAAATGGCAGGTGACCAAAAATGGCAGGTAATGTCTTACAAAATAAGACAACCTTTTCTGACTTGGACAACCTTCAGTCAGACCATATGAAGGCCTCTGATTGAGCACAAACTCCTTTGGCTCAGTCAGGACAACTTATTTATGATAGTAAAAGAAGAACGTTAGGTTCAATCGAGTGCTAGCATGATTTTCTTGAACCTAATTGAATCTCATTCAGATCAATTGAACTAGATCAGTTCAATTGATGATCACCAGATTCAAACCCTTATTTGTGTGACCCAGTTAGGTTCAGTTCTGTATGGTAATGGGATATGTCATGATCTCTATCATCGACATCATCGAAACTCCTTTCGATGGATCAGAACTCTTCTGATTCGAACAGCTAGAATGATCGATCATCTAAATCATTCTAATTGCTCCCAAAATCCACCAGTGACACCTAGCAGTATATGGTGGCAACCCATCAGAGCTGAATGCGAACCTCTTGGTGCAGCTACCTGTGTGATTAAGTTCTTCTATCTTGAGCCCCGATCAGATTAGGGTTAAGGTGAACTCGTCAAACCCTAGTCTCTGTCATATGATGTAATCATTCGATTCGAGTCCAATGTGAAAATCTAAATAGAAACTCTTTCTATTATTTCACTCTGCCATGGCCATGGACTTCTGGACTTGATTCTCATGATTATCATAGGGCTGCTCCTCTACCACCGAGGTAGATAGATTCCATCTTGATGCCATCCAGTTCCTACAATGAACATGCTATAGCCAACATACACCTCAGGATTCCATATGGCTAGGAGACCGAGTAATGGTGTAGTCAAACTATAACACCCTCAAGGTGAACTATCGATGCACCTCAGGTCAAAGAACCAGACACACTACTGCAGCATCGAGTCAGTCATTGACGAGAAGGTAGACTCCCTAATGACTACTCGAGGTGGTCACGCTCAGTGCCCTCGTTCTCTAACGAGTATCTATACTCTCGCTCCGGTGTCTCCACACCATAGACTCAAGACTCATCTACTAAAGAGAAGCGATTGTACACCAACCTTCCAGATCAATCACCATCCTCATGATGATCCTATGGTCGGGAGCATTTTATGAGTTAACAATGATTATTCATGTCTTAAATTTTCAACTCTTCAAAATATGAATTATCATTACCATTAACCCAAAGGATGTATCACAGACACTAAATACATATATGTGATAGAAAATAATCCATTTTATTGATATTAGTCAAAATTATAATTTTGCCCCTAGAAGTGTATTATAAGTGTCAGCCAATTCTGGCTTCTAGGGCATATATATCTAATAATTTTCACCTGGATCAGACTGGTATCTGCTCACTATCCCTAGTGAGTATGCCATGTCTGATCTTGTACACATCATGGCGTACATAATAGAATCCACTGTCGAAGTATATGGTATTCTACTCATACGCTCTATCTCTTGAGGAGTTGTCGGATAATCCCTCTTTAGAAGTAAAATTTCATGGCCTATCGAGAGATGGCCCTTCTTAAAATTCTTCATGCTGAACCTTTTCAGCACGGTATCGATGTATATGGACTAGGATAATCCTAGTAACCTTTTAGATCCATCCCTATAGATCTTCATCCCTAGGATGTAGGAAGCTTCTTCCAAATCTTTCATGGAGAATTGAGACGACAGCCAAATCTTTATTCCCTATAATGCAGGGATGTCATTTTCAATTAAGAGAATGTCATCAACATACAGTACAAGAAATACAACAATAGAACCATTGGCCCATTTATACATGTAAGGTTCTTTTTCATTCTTAACGAAGCCATACGTTTTGATTACTTTATCAAAATATATGTTTTAAGTTCATGATGTCTGCTTCAATCCATAAATAGATATTTGAAGCCTGCACACCTTAGACTCGTCTATGGATGTGAAACCCTCAGGCTGTATTATATACACCTCTTCATCCAGCTTTCTATTTAGAAAAGTTATTTTCACATCCATATGCCAGATCTCATACTTTAGGTATGCTTCTATCGCAAGCATGATCCAAATAGATTTGAGCATTGCCACTGGAGAAAACATCTCATTATAGTTAATACCATAATGCCATAATGCTGACGATATCCCTTGGCAACCAGATGGACTTTATAGGTCTCTATCTTTTCATCTGTATCCTACTTTTTTTTGAAAATTTACTTACACTCAATGGGTTTTATCCCTTCAGGTGGATCAACTAGTGTCCATACACTATTGACCTTCATAGACTCCATTTCGGACTTTATGACTTTCAGCTACTTATCAGAGTCGGACCTCTGTATGACATCCATGTAGATGATTGAATCCTCATTATTCTTATCAAGTTTGATAGGATCACCGTTCCAGATCAAGAAACCATAGTATCTGTCCGATTGATGCGGTACTCTATCGAATCTTCTTGATGTTATTTCAATAGGCTCTGAATTTGATCTTATCAAATCTAGTTCTATAGGTTCACTAGAATATGTCGGTTCTTCCACCTATCAAACTTCATTAAGTTCAACATTAGAAGTAGCTGTTTCTTCACTAAGAAACTTCTTTTCCAAAAAGACTGCTCTATTATTGACGAACACCTTTTATTCTTCAGCAAAGTAGAAGTAATAACCCCTAGTTTTCTTGGGATATCCTATGAACAGACATTTATCGGATCTAGGTTCAAGCTTTTCTAGTTGCAAACATTTAACATAAGCCGAACATCCCCAAATCCTAAAGTGAGAGTATCGGCTTACGTCCAGTCCATATCTCATATGGAGTCTTTGCAACAGACTTACTTAGAATATTATTCAAAATAAAACAGGCAGTTTCTAGTGCATAACCCCAAAATAAAATTGGCAGACTTGTAAACCCCATCATGGATTGAACCATGTCCAACAGGATTTGATTCCTCCTTTTAGATACACCATTATGCTATGGTGTTCTAGGGGATCCATTGTGAGAGAATCCTATTCTCTCCTAGATATATCAAAAACTTATTGAAAAGATATTCACCTCCTCGATCATACTGAAGAATTTTAATACTCTTTTTAAGTTATTTTTCTACCTCATTTCGATATCATTTGAACATTTCAAATAAATCGGATTTACTCTTCATAAGATAGACATACCCATACCTAGATAGATCGTTAGTAAATATAATGAAGTAGTAAAATCCACATCTAGCATATGTGTTCATAAGTCCACATACATCAGTATGTACTAGACCTAGAAGCTCAGTGGCCTGCTCATCCTTTTTAGTAAAACATGATTTGGTCATCTTACCAAGAAGACAAGACTCACAAGTATTCAATGATTCACAATTATCAATATCAAGGATATGCTCCTTGACTAACCTGTTAATTCTATTCTTATTTATATGACCGAGTCTACAATGCCAAAGATAAGCATTAGTAATATTATCTAGTTTTGGTCATTTATTCGACATGTACATTATACTAATAGGCTATGATAAAATATAAATTTTATTTCTTAATTATTCTTGCATTATTTTGACATCATTCATAATGATATCACAATAATGTCCCTTTATTGATAAACTATAACCATCTTGGGCCAAAAGTCCAATGGATATTATGTCCATCATAAAAGATAGACAATAGTGACAGTCACTTAAAATGATACTATTATTTTTGAAAAATAGTTTAAGAGTTTTCAATGCTAGGACTGAAACTTGACTTCCATCCCTAACATTAAGAAATCTATCACTATTCTTAAATTTTCTATCAATTTAAAATCCATGCAATGAATTGCATATATGAATCAGACTTTTGGTATCTAATACTCAGGTAGATGTATCATATATGGAGAAATTACAAGGTATTATCATATAACAGTCTTGACCGGCAATCATTTATTGATTTTTCCTATTCAACCTATTTGGGTTAAGAGGACCATTCCTCTTTGGGTCTGCTTGATTAAGGTCAACACTAGACTTCTTGTTCTTAGATCTTAAACACTTGCCACTATCCAACAGTGAACGAAGTGGACTAACTCTAGCCATTATAATTATCTAAAAGAAAAATATGAAACATTATTAGTACTTGAATTAATTAATCTTAAAGATTTGGACTTTAGTCTAAAGGTTCTTTCACTATTTTTAACGAATTGGTAGCCTCTACCTTCAATTCGAGAAATTACACTAACTCTTTAGCAAGTATTGAAATCCACATAGACTACATACGGATCCGAGAAAAGCTCTAGCTAACCCATGTGCATCTACAGGTAGGTTCACAATCAATTATTTCTCCAAATAATTTTCAGTATTTAGGTTTTGCTCTAGATGCCAAATCAGAAGGCTATGGCCTCCACTGAAAAGGTCTGGTTAGGTCCAACCATTAACATGATTGACTTCGGTGCATCAAACCAATGATAACCAGATCCAAGAAAAACTGTGGCTAACCTGATCACTATTAAGAGAGTGCGATCTAATCATCATATGATGTACAGTAATTTCAATATCCAAATAAACATCAGGTGTAAGGCATCTTTAATATTCATCCAAAAAATTAGACTTATTATTCACCTTAATGGGAGGCTATGATTCAGTTATCCCCATAACTTCGTCATTTTAAGGACCTAATAATTTAGAGGATTTAGGTTACATGTGATTTTAGATAGAAAAGATATGGATCAATTTCTCCCATTGACTTCACCAAGTCAAACCCTCCCACTGACTTCAACAAGTCAATAGATCAGGGCTATGATCAATTTAAGTCCATGGGCACCTAATTTAGTCTTACCGATTGAAATCAGTCAAACTAACTCCTAGTGACATGGGTTAGTCCGAATCATCAAGTGATCTAATCAAATTCCAATTGACCATGTCGGTCAGGTAAGTGAGATGAGTGGAAAGGATATGCCATTAACTCATCAAAGATTGAATTAGTGCAAGTAACTCCCATTTAAAAATTACTGATCTAAACTGTCAAACTTATCTTAGACATCAACTGATTAATTAGGTTTAATCTGATCAACTTAGCAATTTCGGGCTAGACCGCTTAGCCATGAATTAACTCTATCTTGGTCTTGTTAAAGACATGGACTCATCTAACTACAACCATTGGAGTTGATTCTAGAGTGTCCTTGACCTAATCTAATTCAATGCTTGATTAGATTTGATCAATTACTCTAGATTAATCTATTCTTTAACTAACCTTAGGTCTAACCCAATTTATGAACCTAATTTATCTAACCCTTTAATCCACAGTATTATGATTTTGTCTTAGGATCTTAATTCATAATTCTAAATCCTATGAACAATACTTAATTCTTTTAATTAAGTTTTTGGGCTAATGGATCAGGGTTTGGCATTTTGAAAATAGTTTTTAAATTTTGAAAGATTTTTATTTTTTATTTTTCAAATGGGTCGACTCATTTTAGAAATAGATCGACTCATTTCTCAAACAGCAATCTATTGCTAGTTTTAAACAAAAAATAAAACATAATGAAAATTAAACTATGAATCAACTTTTTAGATTTAATCTAAAATATATTTATATTTAATTTTTTAATTAAAATAATTTTAATTATTAAAATTCTTTCATTGTTCATCTTAATGAATGAGTTCATAGTGGCACCCCTACCACCATAAGGGATCCCCACTGAATGGGAGGAGATGGCCTTTAAACCATACTTGTCCCTTATGATCGAACGGCTTAGTGGCTCATTCATTCTTGATTACTAAGTTATCTAAATTAAGCATATCAAATATACTAATATTTAATTTTTAATTATATATTAGATATATCAAGCAACTTTGTTGCTCTGATACCATTGAAAAAATTGAGTAGAGTTTTTAGCATGCATTTTCAAAATATTTTTAAAATTAAAGTAGTAAAAATTAAAATTAATCAAATATTAATCTACAGCATGCATTGATCTAATCAATTTAAATCCTACTTAGGATCTAGATATGCTAATATGTAATTTAAAATTTAAATGTGATTGATCAGCAAATCGAATCTACTGATTGATACGAGTTCAGAACTCGATACCTGTGTGTGGATAGCTGATCTCCATAATCTAAATCCATCAGAATAAGTTATGGTGTCACATTACAGCTGCACACTCATCCGATCTCTATGGTTAGTCCATACGGAGCTTCTGATCTCGACCAGCTCCACTGAAGTGCTAGCTCCTTGCTGGAGCCTTCGACGGCTGATCACGATCGATCCAATCGATCACCTTCTTTCTGATCTTTTGGATACTTTAAAAAATTAGAATACTAAGTATGGAGGATGATGAGTCAGTGTCTGAAGTTTGGTAATGATCGAGTACTCACAGCACTCAATCTCTCCACCCGAACCCAGAGACCCAGTTCTAGGGTTTTGCACTCATCGAAAATCCTGATTACCAAAAATCCTCTCACGCCCTCTCTCTTTGGAATTTTCTCATGAAATAATTTTTCATGGATCAAGGGACTCTCCCTCTGTCATACACCTCTCTAAAAATGCCTATTAGATGGCTGACCAAAGATTAGAAAATAAAAAAATTGGCATGTAAAGATTTTAAGTGCAAGAATCCTAGTTTGACTTTTCCACCCCAGATGGATGCACCCCTCTCTGATTTTCTCTCTCTAAGAAATCCTCTCATGCCCCTCAGCCTTCTTTCACATAAAACCATGCACACCCACATGAAAAATAATTTTAAATGTGTGCTAACAGTGTGATTTACATGTAGGTTTTGATAAGGGAGAAAGAGGTTAGATGGTTTCAACTAAACACTTGAATTCAAAATTCAAGTGTAGATATTATCTCTTCCCAACACCAAACTAGAGTGTTTGACATGCAGAAGGACTCTCCTTCTACGTGCCTACACTCAGAAATGCACAAAAGTGTGCGTGAGAAATGAGTTTGAAACATGGAGAGGATAAGAACAGAAAGTTTTAACCAATTAACCAAAACTTGAATTCAAAATTCAAGTTTATTTGAACTGGTCCAATGCTTGGACCAGGTCAAAAGTAGATGAGAGGAGGAGCACAGAAACCTTCTTTTGTGAGAGAAAAACTCATGTAAAAAATTTTGGGGTGTGAGACAAGAGTGGAAAAGTCAAAGCAAGGTAGCATAGGGAGAAAGTTTAAATTCAAACTTACTTTGAATTTGTCTTAATTGGTTTCAACCAAACCAATAATTCTAGACCTAATTAAATTAGATCAAATCAAATTAGATTTAATCTAATTTAATAAAATTCTAATTAAATTAAAAATTAATTAGATTCAGATCCTGATCAAATCAGGATCAAATCTTCCATAGCGATTAGGTTATCTCATGACCAAATCAGATCAAACTCAATCAAATCAAATTCAATCAAACTTAATTGAATCCTCATCACTCAATCAAATTGAACTAATTAGCAATCAAATTACTAATTAATTCTTCAATAAACATAGAATCCCAATCGGGTGGATGTCTAGGCAATAGAATTTCATCAACATAAAACTCCTGAAGAGTTTCAAACCTATGGGACTCTTAAATTCAGTATCCCAAATGAATTAAACTTATGACCATAGAGTTTCAGATCAATGAGACTCATGATCAGAGAGTTCGAAATGAGTATGACTCAAAGTCTCAGTCCACTAGCACTCTTGATCACAGTGTCCCAGTCCAATGAGACTCTTGACTACAGAGTCCCAGGTCATCAGGAATCTCGATCAGAGAGTTTCGAACATGAAAGACTCAGAGTCCCAGTCTAGTGAGACTCTTAATCATAGAGTTTCAGTCTAGTGGGACTCTTGACCATAGAGTCCTAGGTCATCAAGACTCAATATTAGCCATCAAATCAGGTAGAACTACTCTTATGTGTGATCCCATAGGTTCGAATCCTAAGTCAGTAGCACAGAAATTAATTTTCTATACCAATCGATGTAACCATCTAGCAATGGTACCCGACGTCTGGATAGGTCGAATAATTGCAATGGAATATCGATGAATCTGTGGCATATGGTTACCGTATAATTTATCTCCTTGATCTCGATTCTCAAAGGACGATCTAGGGTTTATCGTCAATCCTAAAATTCATCCATAGTGTATTTCAAAACTCGGTATCCATCACATGGACCATCCCAATCGAGGGTTTGCTAAATTGAAATATAGTGATGCATTTGGTCCAACACTTGGAGGGATCAATCCCATCTTAACTCATACACTGACAAGCCAAGTACTTGACTGCACTCAGTAGCCTTCCATCACTAAATTAGAATTCAGATAGTCCGGTACCTAAGTGCAGTGAGTTGCTTGCAGGTCACCATGATAATCTCAGGTCTAAGGGATATTTATACCCATATCCTTCGTGAGCAATTTTTGACAGTAGAGAGCTTCGCAGTTGGATCATGTTCAGTAAAATGTACCCCTATACTTCACCTGCATTCCATAACAGTATCTCCATACTTCTTGATTAAGAGGATAACTAACACTTATGGCACACAACGACCTACACTCGATACGTTGTCATCCTGGATAACAATGAATCATTTGATCGCGAATATATTTGAGAACTAAACGATAAATCTTTCTTTATCGAGTCTAAATAGTTCTAAGGACTTCATCATAGAAGAGTTCATTACAGAAAGATACACAAAGTAATGAAAAGAATAAAATAATAATTTTATTTATTAATAATTTAAATATAATTATATTTAGTTCAACCATCTACAACCTAGATGATTAGCTTTAGGATATAATTTCCAACACTAACTTCTTGCATCTTGTAGGTTGGAAAACTTCAACTCAACGTTAGACTAGATCACCAACTTTGAATTCTTTGTTCTTGATGTAGTTGTAATATCGGGCCATCCTTTGTTAATAAGCCACCATTTGCACTTGCGCCTTTTCACAAACCCCCTCAAGTAGGTCCAAATTTTTTCGAAGTTGTTTTGCATTGCTTTGATCATCATAATCTTCAACTCGATGTGAAGGAAGTTTGATCTCTATAGAAATGATTGCTTTAGTTCTGAATGAGAGGTTGAATGGAGTCTCTCCCATGGGGGTCCTTTGAGTAGTCTTGTAGGCCCACAGCACATTGTGCAATTCATCAATCCAAGCTCCTTTAGCTCGATCGATCTTGGCTTTCAATTCCTATAAAATAGTTCTGTTAATTATCTCGACCTTGCCGTTGGCTTGTGGGTGTCCCACCAAAGTAAAATGTTGGGAGATGCCGTGGCTTTGATAGAACTTAGCAAACTTTGAGCCTAAGAACTGACGTTCATTGTCGGTAATCAGCACTCGAGGGAGGCCGAATCTATAGATAATGGACTTCTAGATGAAGTCTATCACTCTAGCTTTGGTGATTTTGGCTAAAAATTTTGCTTTGATCTACTTAGTGAAGTAGTCGATGGCCACAAGTAAGAATTTTCTTTAGCCTAAGGCTTGTGGAAAAAGATCTAAAATGTCCATCCTCCACTGCACGAACGGCCAAAGAGCGGCCGTTAGGGTCAATGGAGTAGCTGGTTGATGCTGGATGTTAGCATTCTTCTAGCATTGACCGTAGCACTTGACAAAGTTGGTCGCATCATCTTGCATTGTAGGCCAATAATATCATTGCCGAAGTATCTTATATGCCAGGGACTTGCCATCTAAGTGGTTTATGCATATCCCTTCTTGCACCTCTCAAAGGACATATTCTACTTCAGAAGGGCAAAGACATCTGAAGAGTGGTAAGGAGAAGGATCACTTGTGGAGCTTGCCTTCATAAAAAAATATAATGGCAGGCTCGATACTTTATCGTCCGAGCCTTCTTGGAATCTGCTGGCAATATTTCATCTCTTAAGAAGTGGATGAATGGGTCCATCCAGCAGAGTAGTTCACCATCAACTTTCAGTAATTGGATCGGATCCTCAGTGCTGGGTTTCTTTAAAACTTTAAAGAATGACCTTCGGAAAAAATCGCTTGGGACCGATGTCGTTGCTAGCTTAGAAAATATATCTGCCTTTGAATTCTCATACCAGGATATTTATTGGATGTCAAAATCAAAAAACTTTGATATCAAATCCTTCACTTTCTAGAGGTACATCTTCATATTTTCCTCCCGGGCTTCAAAATCTTTCTTTACTTGGCGTGCCACTAATTATGAATCAATGCAGATCTTAAGCTTCTGTACCCCAAGCTCCTGGGCAATTCTTAGTCTCTGAAGAAGAGTTTTATACTCAACTTCATTGTTAATGGTTAGGAACTCAAACCTCAAAGCATATTCTATGGTAAATCCTTCGAGCCCAAGAAGCAGCAGTCTGGCTCCTGACCCAGCCACATTGGATGAACCATCAAATTTGTGATTAATTAGATAAAGCATCATCAATAATAGTTAGATGATCGAGTTTTAAACATTGTATAAGATTTGATATTTATTAATATAGGATATTTGTTATAAATAGAGATTAATAGTATTCATAAGATTTTGAGGTTGTAATGAATTTTAAGGCCTTACATATTCTTTAAGATCTTGGTCTAAGAAGTGTATGACCATCACATATCCGATGTAGATGCTGAGTTCGGGGCATGACAAGATGTTTTATTCTTATGTCATTGATAATTCTATCTTCCCTTTGGCCCTCTTTATACTTCTACCAAGGCCGTAGAAAAGGATTTCTAGAAACAGTTGAGATATGTCTTTTTTTTGATCTCTCGACTTCTTAACAGTTGAGAATGGAACCATTTGGCCAAAATGGGGTACCCAGTTGTAAGTAGTGTTGAAAAGTTCGCAACTTATGAAACTCTAGTGCACACTACAAGAACCATGTGAGCATGATCATAACCCGACAGATTTATTCTGTAGCACGAAATGTTAGTTTTGTGATGAATAACATGAAAAGTTATTTGATGAACAACGTGAAAAGTTTAGGCTACATTTGGCATCATTGTCATTTTTTTTAATAAAAATTTAAAAATAAATTTTTTATTTTTATTTTTTGAGATTTTCAACAATAAAAGATATATTTGGTTTGCTTTTTTTTTTTTTTTTTTTTTTTTTTTTTTTACCAACAAGGTCTAGCAACATTGCTGGTGGTGAGAGAGAGGGAGGGGGAATAGGGCCGGTAGCATAGTCGAGAATAGGGGAGAGTTCAACATGGAGTAGAGAGGTAGTCAAGGAAGCTACGGAGGAAAAGAAAGTGATGATAGAGCTGGCGATGCAGCTAGGCATTAGATGGAGAGATGGCCAACATGGTCCGAGGGGGAGCTAGCTAGTGGTTGGGCAGGGGCAATGGGCTAAGGACGAGATTGGGTGGAAAAAGAGGGGTTGGTAGCAAAAGGGTGAAAGCTCTCTTTTTTTTAAAAAAAAAAAAAGTGGAAGTGAAAATTCTTCACTTTCACTTTTTTCTAAAAATAATAGAAGCTATTCAAAAAGAAACAAAAATAGGAACAGGGTATCCAAATATGTTTTCTGCATTGGATTATATATTTTTTTTTCAAAGAAAGAAATAGAAAAAAAAAAAAAATTGTACCAAAGAGGCGTAGCCCATTTAGAACAATAATTGCCTGCCAAATACTAGAGATTGCTGGCCAAATCACCATACACATCACTACTCTTGTATTTAGAACAATAATTGGCAAGCAATACATGGAGTTAACTAGCGTGACATATCCCACATACCACACAATCCTAGAATGCCACATGGGGTCAAGTATGCTAACATATGACTGGTGATTGGTAGTATTAATTTGATATTAGGCAATGCATTGGGCATGTTTGGATTAGGAAACAAGCATGGGTCAGGTCCATTCAAATTTATTTTAGGTCACAATTTTAGACAATGAGCCAGTCCATCAACCAATTGGACAATTTTGGGTCATATCCATCAGAAAATTTTAAACCTATTTGGATCAGTTTAGGTCAGCATGATCCATAACCAACCCTATTTATTTAAGTCAGGCCAAATGGGGTTTAGATTTGGATTTAATCTAAGATAAAGGAAAATAGAAAAACTATTGGTCATAATAATTTAAAAAGTATAGTAATAATGACACGGATTATAACAATGTAGATTAATGATACTATTGGCCGGTGTGAGTATTATAGTATTTAGGAAATTGATGTAGAGTTATTTACGTTTTCTCAAGAATATATGAGACCCAAAATATGAGGTACCAAAATTAAGTCAACGCATGTCAAGTGTTTGGCATTCAAATAAGATTGGTTATGAGAAAAAATTTCTTAGATTTGTCATTTAGTGGAGCTAGGATTAGACACGAGGCAGGGTGCATGTGAGAATGTCGCGAAGGTGGATACATAGCAAGAGAAGAGTACCAGAGAAATCAAGTTAGAGGGAATGTAGAGATGGAGGGCTCTTGGTTTGCCACTTGGAAGTGGTACCACAAAGAGAAAGAGAGACCGAAACTGACCTTAAACCTCACGGTTGCATCCTAAACAAATTCAATAGTAAAAGTATTTGGGAGACAATCGGCAAGTGTATTCTCCGATATCCATCCATCTTTTTCAAAACAGAAGATCGGTACCGTTACAAAACTGGTATCGGTAGAGTTGGAAGCAGTCCTTACACCAGGTTATTTTAAAATTTAAAACATCTAAATGAAGTCTTAGTCATTCAGACTTACCCTTACAAGATAAATCCAAGAACCTGCATTCTTTCTACTGAAGATTCAGTCCTTGCATTAGGCAAAGCATTTCGAAGATCTATGATCACATAGCATGATAAGGAAAATGATATGAATATGTAAACAAGTCAACACTTGTTGCCAAGGAGTTTTTAGGCCTTGGTCCTGGAACTACTTGGCTGGCTTACCAGAATGAGTCGAGCAAATCAGTTAAACCAGAGATAGCATGAATTAATAGAAACTAATGATTGGAACCATGGTTATTTGGAATGGTAGATTGGCTTGCTTGGAAGCAAGGAAAATCACCTTCAGATGCCATGAGGTGGATGAAAAACAGATAGCAAAACACCTGCTTCTTTCATCTCATAACCGGCTTAAAGAAGAGGGATCACATCCAATGACTAGAGATTGGTTCTTAAGAGATTGTTATTGGATACCAGTCTTTGTACCAGGGAAAGAAAAAATAAAAAACAGGGAAATTGTTTCCATGATATTGATGAACATGAGTGGAGCATCATTACCATTTTTTTGTAAACCTTAAAAGGATGATCTATAAATGAAAAATCAGTAAGTGTGCGTTGTAATAACAGCGTCATCCAGAAAACAAGTCTACAAGTTTATCATTCATTGATGCATGTATACATCAGGTGGCTGGGCTCCTCCAATATCAATATTAGAAGTATAGAAAAAAATACAGCCAAAATCATCCATCATATGTTAATAAGACATTAGCGAGGAAGCCTTTTTTTGGTGGAAAAATTTGAATCCTTTTTCTTCATCATTTAATTTTTGCATCATCCATTATTAGTGAAAATTAGCTGCTCGATGAAGTGCTCCTCATTTCATTCATTGTGCTGTGATAACTATGTCCAAAACTTGTTGGACACAATTTTTAGAAGAAACGTAATAATTAAACAACACTAGAATTTCCAAAAACTGATGTTTTTGAACATTAGAGGGAAAAGTGAGGCAAACTCATAGATTTTGTGCACAATGCCCATTAAACAAATATCGTATCGATAGGTGTTCTCAAGTAGAAGGCGTTTAAAATATCGTGATGAAACTTAACCAGATGAAGGGTAAACAAGAACAGAATTCAATTCCAATTCCATGTGCTGGAACCTCGACACAACCACGCTATAGCGAATGGCTAACTTCCTAGCAAATAAAATACCAACTATGATACATCACGGCAAATTATTTTTTATGAGGTCAACAACATAGCCAACCGCATTTATCTATACTACCTCGCAACCACACCTAACCACTTAGTTTCTATTATTTCGATATAAACAAAAAATTCTCCAATATCCATGTTTGGAGGGAATCCTTTCTTATCCACTTAACCTTCCATTATATCTGTCTCTGATCCATGCTTGCATCGGAGAGCAGGCGAATAACACCTATGAAGAGTCAAAGTAGGACATAGCAGAAAATACTGCCTGCTCAATGGTCAGAAAGAGAATAGCGGTGGCTGCCAACACTGAAATTATAATCCATGGGTTGCCAAAGTAGTCTCGCCTCAGCCCAGCAAACCATTCGTGCCATTTGAATTCATAAAACTTGTCTACTCTATAAATTACTTTCCTAATCTCTTTTTCAAGGTAGTTACTTTTCCAATCAAATTGTATCTGACTACCCAGTTGATTGAAGAGTTCTGCTGCTGCTTCATCATTGTGTAGCTTGTGTTGTAGTATGCGTTCCAAGCGGAGCAACCGCACATCCTCAGCCTGGTCGATGATGCCATCCATAAAGAATACGTATGTCATGATGTACATCTCAGTTTTAGGATAGCATTGTTCGAAAGCCATGAGGTTTCGGAAGAGATGACCGGTATAGTCATAGATTTGTAGTGGTGGTATCTCCATCCATCCACTTTTAAACATTAAACACAACCACGAGAGGCATAGCAGTGGCCTCTTCTTGAATGTTATGTTCAAGAAACTGTCCGCCCCTTCCTTCCTCATAAACTTCACCCCAACCCTGTTAAGGTCCATCGCATTAGGAGTCCACCTGGGTGCAGATGGCAGAGCAACTTCCAATTTCTTCCAGTTGGGCTCTTTTTCTGAAAGCTTCCACTTGCATTCGATTGCACGACGAATCCGTCCTGGCGTTTTGCTTGCTCTTTTGAAGGGATCCGAGAGGAATAAAATAGATGGAGCAGATGATGGTAGTCGTGGGGTGGCCTTTCTTGAATGATTTGTATTCTTGGGGATGGATGTCCTTGAAGAGGAGGAGGGCAAGGTCCACCAGATCGATCTTTTCGTCCTCACATGGTTTGATCTTATCGAATAGCAATTGGATGATGAAGAAAGGAATTTGATTCTCAAGCTTGAGCACATCATAAACCACGATGCTAAAAGTGGATTGCCCTGCCTCATGTGGGACCTCAAGCTGTTGTTCATCCCCCTTCCCCATATTTAAAACCACCTCCCCTTCTCCTATATCAATCATGCACTCTCCCCTCTTCTTGCTCTCATCCTCCTCCGTTGTTTCATCCTCCATCCCCTCCTTCGGCCACATTTTTAGCATGAGATAAATGATGAAACATCCATCAAGCAACATCATCAATGCCAATTTTTTGTCATCCAGCCGTCTGGGGAGTTCCTCAGAGTAGCAGCTCCGGACCCTGTTAGCCTGTTTCTTCACCTCCGACAAGCACATGCCCAACAATTGATCGTCGTCAACTTGACTTCCATGACGCAACAACAGAAGGTGCCGAACACACCGCCACTTGTGGTCCTCCATGACGGAACTCGAATACGGGTACGTGTGGTGAAAAGGTCCGAAGCAAGTAACCGTTGGTTCGTAGGCTTCAAGGTCCAATCGTCGGATGTGCCTGGGGACCCTGAAGATGGTGCGCGTGTCGCCAGGACGGTCTCCGAGGCCTGCGGAATCTACCTTTCTGCACACCTGCTTGATCCAGGCCTCATCGGTACCGCTACGAGGCCGAGGCGGCGGTGGGGGTGGGTGTAGGGGAGGTTGCCTAAGTATTTCTTCTTCCATGCTACAACCTGATTTATGGAGTGCAACGCCAAGTTACCATAACTTTTAACATAAATTATCTAACAGGCATTTAGTTCAAAAGTTAAAATAATTGATTTGCTATGAGAAAATTCCCCGGTCGCTGCTGGCAACTTACTTTTATCATATAATATCTTGAAAATGGGCCGAACAAATTTGACAGGATGCCTTGATACGAAAGCAATCTCTAAATCTAATTATTTCTCATGCACAAACAAGCAAAAATTTCAAAGTTAAGAGATCTACACATATACTAAGTACATTTCTTTTTCCTATGGTTCTTTCGAAACCATATCACATCCTTGATCCAAGAACTACAAGAGAAATTCACTAGAAAGCAGCCATTTAAAAACAAAACAGAGTTGGCAATATTTGACCACAAATCAAATAACTTAAATGAAAGATGAATCCTCAAAACTTGAATAACTAAAATAAAGAAATGAAATTTGAATTATCTCTCGTATAGGAAATAAAAGATAAATATAATATAAATAATTTACATCATATCATCAAAAGTTCCAACTTTTAATTAGTAAAAAAATAAAATTGAAGAATTACATTGAGAATATGATGATATGTACGGTATTGTGGTCAAGAATTCATAGCTCGGATAAGTCGATCTCTGCTTTCTATATATGAGATATTATTTACTTTGACTTATGGCCTAGTTGTATAAGCTGTTTTGGGTCTTACAGTTTTGTGCTTCATTGGAGAGAGAAAATCTCATCCCATATAAACTAAAATTTTTCTTGACTTGCGACCAAAATTTAATGTGGACTAATGATGCGCTCCCACTTATACCACAACATATAGTAATCATGAAATTATTACCTTTTTGAGGCTTCCTACTTTTTCTTTTCTTTTTTTTTTTAATTCATGAGGTCTACACAAATTAAATGTAAAAAAAGCTATGTGCCCCCCAAAAAGTTGTGCCCCTCAGGAGAATGGAGAAAAATTTCCAGCCACAACAAATTTCACTCATTGCTGGTAAAATATATATAGTTTAGTTACGGGAAGATTCAAGTAATGCATCTGATGGTTGGTGTTTACACGAACAATCCGATGTTCTTAACTGGTAGCAGGGTGTTTCAACAAAGCATCTAGATGTGATCCAGTAACCACTCGGCGTTTCTTAAAGGAAACGCACCAAGAATTTGTAGCCAGCTATATTAATTATCTAAATTTACAAAGAGAACGCCCAAGCATTTACCTCAGGTATGATACTTTTGTGCAAAGAAAAACCAAAAGATCATAGTGGATTTCACTAAAAATTTCTAAATAAATATTGATTTTGCTAGAAAAGTCATATAAATATTTTTTATAAAATAATAAATAGTTATAAAATCATAACTCTCTCTCTCTCTCTCTCTCTCTCTCTCTCTCTCTCTCTCTCTCTCTCTCTCTCTCTCTCTCTCCACATTTTCCTCATTCTATGGTTCGAAATACAAAGAAAACGATTTGTTAAGAGATTTTCTATGCACAAAGCGGTCGTTTCAAGGAAGCATGGCATTTGAGCAGTGCAAAGGTATGATTTCCACATTGTCATGTCACACACAACTTGCTGGCTTCGTGGTGATGAATTTACACATGCGAAATGATCCAAAGGACTCTGGATTATCAATGTTTTAGTCTCAACAAGGTAAATTCATTTAACTCTGTTCTTATTGAATTTTTCACTCTATGTACTTGACATTTTTATTTGTGGACCTCAACGTCAGACCGGGTAATATCCTAATCAAAAATATATATTTTATATTCAAAATCTATATAGGACATTCAATAAATATATATCGAGCATCCACTAATGTGTATTCTTTGACTAAAATTATAAAGAAACCTTACACGCACCCACGGATATATATATATATAGAGAGAGAGAGAGAGAAAGAGAGATAGACTAGAATTAGATCGATCGGATTTAGATTCAGATCCACTTAGATCAAAATTCTATAATAGAATTTTTATATCAATTATTCAAATCATTGAATGTGATCTGCTATCTTAAAACTGCTTGTACACAAAAAAAATCATATGATTTGGAAACTCCTAGTCTATGCATCAAGTAGTCAAAAATTAGATAGTTTAAATAAAATTAAATCAAATATATTTTTTGATCACTTGATGCATAGGTTAGAAATCTTTAAATTACATGATTTTGGTGTGCAATTAGTTTTTAGGTAGTAGATCATATCCAATTATCAATGTAGAATTTTTATTATCTAATTTTAATCTAATTAGATTTGAGTCTAAATTTAGTCGATCATATATATATATATATATATATATATATATATATATATATATATATATATATATATATATATATAATTTTACAAAAAAGAAAAACCTAATTTTTATTGAAAAAAATTAATAATTAATTTTTTTTTATTTTTTATAATTCACATGATAATGAGAACGCGGCTGAAGTTGTAAGAAACAAAAAGGGAAGGAAGAAGCCATAACACCAAACATATTTGAAACTTGTGAGCGACCATGGTATATTCAGTAGTCTAGCATCTCAACTGACAAAATAATTGACGTCTTGGGAAGATGGCAAACATGCTGTATTAAACTAAAGGAACACCAAATTAGGGATGTCGCGCGCGCGAAAAAAGAAAAGAAAAGAAAAAGGAAAAGAGAAAGAAAGAAAGAAGGGGACCTGTCGTGCACGAACGGTGGGCTCTCGGGGGAAATTATCTCCCAACCCTATGAATCCCTTTCCTCGGCCTGCCCAATCACTTCCAATCTTCTTTGTTTCTGATTCTGAGATCTATCAGTAATATATAAACATGGCTTGCCACCTGTCTGGGCTTGACTTTTCGCCCTCGGGGCCGCGCTGCGGGAGCGTTCCACGGTCGCTACGAAGACTGGGTACCAAAAAAAATTAAAAAAAAAAGACTCAGGAGCTGCATAGCGAAAATGACAGGTTCCTCTTGACTCTATATAGATAGACGACTTGCATGGTTGATTTGGCAGTAGTTTTTATTGTTGGCAAACTCTCCGCTATCTTGTCAAATTAGAGAAATTTCTAAATCTCAGTTGTATGCATTAGTTGGCACCCCGGGCTAGGAGCTTATTTCAGTGCATCACGATTCACGATCTTTTATATATATATATATATATATATATATATATATATATATATATATATATATAATCTTAAATTGTATGGTGAATTTTGATAAGCCAAGACAAATAGGATAAGAACGATTCACCTTCCGTTAGCATCAATATGAGATAAAAATAAATTATTATTATATAGGTATGAACAAATTAAATCTAGTCTAAACTTCCTCTTATTTTTTCACTATTAGTCTGTTTGGTTCCTAAAATTATTATTGTATAGGCATGAAGATATCAATTTAATTTATCACTTCTTTCAAGGCTTAACCAAAATGCTAGATCGATGATGCCTCATGTAAGAAGAGTAGAGTGTCATCAAATTATGATGTTTTAGGTTTTTAAAATGTTTAAAGTTTATCTATATATTTCTAGAATTGATTCTTATTTTATATTTAATTTCTGATGATTAATAAATTTATTTTCATCCTTTTTTTTCTTATGATATTTTCTTCTTTGTTGAACTGAGATTTGATGACCATTTGATATTTAGTCCCATGCCATGTACACTTATGCATTATATATATATATATATATATATATAATGTTACTAACTCTCAAACGGATGATCTGTCATTATGACAGGACATAAAATGCTAATTATGTACGAGCTGAATGCAAAATAGTAGTCAAACATAAAATAGAAATTTTAAGTTTCATTCAAAAGCTATATGATCTATGCATATCTTTCAACGGACATCTTTTAAATACAAAATATAAAAAAAGAAGTTAAGCTGCCTCGCCAAATTAAATTTGGTACTTATGTTTTGTAACCATTTAGCCAAAATGGGTTTTCCATAAGTAAGTTGCATTACAAAGTTCATCGTGAATCACATTGCAGTGGCAGATTTAATGTCCTTATCCCCCATTCTCCTTTTCAACGACATGGTCAGCACTGTCGCCTCATCTGTCATAATCCAATTAAGTAAGAAATACAATGCAAGTGAAGAGGGCCATCTGACCATGGCATTAGTGTTAGAATAAGGCTTATGAAACAAATCAAGGCTAAACAAGTTGCCAACAATGGGATAGGCCCTACAAATTGGGATCCCATGCCTCCCACACCATTCAGAATGGTGTAGGTTCCCATGATCACTTAAATCATTGATAATATCTTTAACTAGTTGTGATTTAAATCAGCTCCAATTATGATTGAGGTCCCACCATAGTCATGCTGAATTTATGTCGAGCTAATCCACTCCATGCTCTGATGGCTCATAAATGTTGCTGCTTACGACTTAGTCAAGGCCATCCCAAGTGCCAGCCATAAGGATCCCACATGTTTCCCAGGATGGTAGGCTGCTTTCTACCTCAATTATCTATGGAGTGTGTAAAAGATGGTTCTCAAAGAGTAACCTTTCTTTCTGTTACATGTTTTTGAGAGTCCACATCATGTCGAAGATAAGATAATGCTGCCATTCTTGCTCAAAAGACTGACTGAATCCATTAGAGCCACGATGCATGCATAGGTCACTCGTTCAATGGTCCCTCAGAGATAAGGTCGAGAAGTTCCGTGCATGGTCCACCCCCGTCCTTTCTTTCTCTCGGTGCCATCTAGGCCCCTCTAAGGTCATTAAGAAATGGATCCAAAAAAAAGGAGAGTTCTACGGCAGGTTATGCCCTAAGTTTATCTATCTGTAGATTGATTGTCATTTTATGTTTAACTTCTAATGATTAAAAATTTTATTTCGATTCTTGATTTTTGATGATCTTTGTGTTTACTTTATTTAATCCTATGCCATCGAGACATCTATGCATTATTGTCTTTTATATATATATAAAGTCAGGCTAGAATCAAGTCGATCAGATTTGGACTCAAATCTGATTAGATCAAAATTTTATAATAAGAATCCTACGTCAATAAGATTTCTAGTTTATACATCAAGTGGTCAAAAATTGGATAACCTAAATAAAATTGAATTAGATATATTTTTTGATCACTTAATACATAGTTTAGAAGTCTTCAAATCATATATTTTTTATATGTAATCAGTTTTGAGGTCGTAAATCACATCCAATGATTTGAATAATTGATGTAGGACCTCTATTATCTAGTTTTGATCTGATCGGATCTGAACCAAAATTCAATCGACCATATATATATATATATATAAATGCATAATTTAAAAGTCTTCAAATCATATAATTTTTTTATATGTAATCAGTTTTGAGGTCGTAAATCACATCCAATGGCTTGAATAATTGATGTAGGATCTCCATTGTCTAGTTTTGATCTGACCGGATTTGAATCAAAATTCAATCGATATATATATATATATATATATATATATATATATATATATATATATATATATATATATATATATATATATATATATATATATATATATATATATATATATATATATATGTATATATATATATATATATATATATATATATATATATATATATATATATATATATATATATATATATATATATATATATATATATATATATATATATATATATATATATATATATATATATATATATATATATATATATATATATGTGTGTGTGTGTGTAAAGGAATAGAAAAAAATGTTAATTTGCATGACCAAATTAAATTTGGTATGTAACTGATTTTTTGTAACCATTTAGCCAAAATGGGTTGCCCTATGTTGTATTGCAAGAGTTCATCGTAACTCACATTGCATTGCAGTGGCAGGTATGACGTCCTTATTTGGCCTTATCCTTTTTTAGGACTTGGTGACCACAGGCACCACGGTCATCATCCAATTAAGAAATGCCATTCTTACAAAGAGCACTATATAACTATGGCATCAGTGTTGGGATTATGAAATAAGTCGGCTAAACAGGTGGCCGATAATAGGATGGCACTCACAAATTGAGATCCTATGCCTCCCACACCATTCAAAAGTGCCATGGCATCCAGAGAATTCTACGACTTTACATTAATAGTATATTCCTGTCTAGTTAACGATAATGCAAATCGTATGCTCTGGAAATGGAATAAATCAGGCCTATTCTCTATCAACAATTGCTACTTCTTCCTTAAACATAGAGGGATAACCTCCCCTCTAGGTAATTTTTTCTGATGATTACCTATGCCGAAAAAGGTTAAACTATTTGTATGATTTTGCTACTGTAACAAAATTCTCATAACTTCAAACCTCAAAAAATAGGGGCTGAGAATCCTAGACCAATGCTCCTTGTTGGTGCAGAAACTCGTTGTCGCCTGAGGTCGTCGGAGTCGAGGCCGCTGAGGTCGCCGCCGGGGACCTGCAAAACAAAGTCCCGTCCGGAACCGGTGGGGGGTGGCTCCGGCAGGACCATCCGACGGTCAAGTCAGTTTTCGGCCAACAGGAATGGAGTGCTCGGAATGAGTTCCAAAGCTTAGAGGAGAAGAGGAGAGCTCAGAGAGATTAGAGGTCAGAGAGCTTAGCCTTGGCATATCTGGAGGGTCCTTTATAGGCGGAGCTTAGTTGATGGCGATAGCCATATCGTCGCATGGAGTTCGGTACGGAGAGGAAGGCATCATCAGGCGGTCGGTGATGGCCATACTGGCAAGTCGTGGGCCGCATGAAGTTCGGTACGGAGAGGAGGGCATCGTCAGGGAGTGGCATTGCCAGAGGTGGTAGCCATGTCGTCTGGTTTTGTCGCCCGTCACAGACTGATGGTGATAATTCATCTCGTAGTAGAGTCCGGCAGAAGGGAAGGCTGGGGGAGTTCGACTGGTTGAAGGGTCGGCCATCTGTAGAGTTCGGCCGAGGGACGATTGCCGAGGAGTTCGAGCGCTGGGGGACTTCGTTGAAGCTCGGCCGCTTGGAGTCGGTCCGAAGGGTTCGGCCGTGGGGAGTCCGAAGGAGTTCGGCCGCCCAAGAAGTTCGGTCTTGACGCTAGGAGTCCGGAAGAAGCTCGGCAGCTAACTAGTTCAGCCTGCTGGAAGAAGCTCAGCCGCTGGGAGTTCGGCTGAAGCCCGTCTACCGAAGCTCTTCTGCGGCTACTGGTTGCATTAGGCTGGGTATCAAGCTAGACTTCGGCTGGAGTGGGATTTATCCCCAACACTAGCCCCCCCACTCCCGAGTTCGAAAATCAAAGTAAGGGAGTGCAGGAATGGTGACTGCCGAAGTCTTCCTCTGAGCTCTATGCTGGTCTGGGTCGAAGCTCGAGGGAGATCCCATCTCTAGCTTGAAGTTGATACGGTTGCTTTATCTAGCCAAGGTCGATGTTGAAGCTCTCTGGCCGAGGTCGTCGTAGGCCTTACGTCTATCCGAGGTTACTCAGGCGCTCTGGCCGAGGTTGATACGGGCGCTCGGGGGAGATCTCATCTCCTGCTATCGAAGTTAGCCCGGTTCCTTGGGGGAGATCTGATCCATAGCCGAAGTTGTCCACGACCGCTCGGGAGAGATCTTATCTCTGGTCGAGGTTAATGGAGACTCTCTTTCCTGTGGACTTCGAAGCTCGGACATGAACTTTGCTCACGTTAGGATGAGGTTCTCCTCCTATTCCAAACGGACTATGGGGGCACATGCGGATCGTCGTCCGAGCCTCTCCCCCCATCTCGTGAACGAGTCCTTCACTCGGGAGAGATCTTATCTCTGGCCGAGGTCGCTTTTCGGGAGAGATCTTATCTCTGACCGAAGTTGCTCTCGGGAGAGATCTTATCTCTAGTCGAGGTGATTTTTCGGGAGAGATCTTATCTCTGGCTGAGGTTGCCCTTCGGGGAGAGATCTTATCTCTGGCCGAACTGCCGAGGTTGCTTTTCGGGAGAGATCTTATCTCTGGGAAGAGATCTTATCTCTAGCCGGAGAGATCTTATCTCTGGCCGACGTTGCTTTTCGGGAGAGATCTTATCTCTGGCCGAACTGCTCGGGAGAGATCTTATCTCTGGCCGACGTTGCTTTTCGGAAGAGATCTTATCTTTGACCGAACTGTCCGGAAGAGATCTTATCTCTGGTCGGCGTTGCTTTTTGGAAGAGATCTTATCTCTAGCCGAACTGCTTGGGAGAGATCTTATCTCTAGCCGAGGTGTAGTTTTTCGGGAGAGATCTTATCTCTGGCCGACGTTGCTTTTCGGGAGAGATCTTATCTCTGGCCGAATCGTCCGGGAGAGATCTTATCTCTGGCCGCCGAACTGCTTGTCTAGAGAGATCTTATCTCTGGCCGAACTGCTCGGGAGAGATCTTATCTCTAGCCGAGGTTGCTTTTCGGGAGAGATCTTATCTCTGGCCGAACCTGTCCGGGAGAGATCTTATCTCTGGCCGGCGTTGCTTTTCGGGAGAGATCTTATCTCTGGCCGAACTGCTCGGAGAGATCTTATCTTTGGCCGACGCTTTTCGAGATTTCTCGGGAGAGATCTTATCTCTGGCCAACGTTGCTTTTTGGAAGAGATCTTATCTCTGGCCGAACCGTCGGGAGAGATCTTATCTCTGGCCGAGGTTGCTTTTCGGGAGAGATCTTATCTCTGGCCGAACTGCTCGAGAGAGATCTTATCTCTAGCTGAGGTAGTTTTTTGGGAGAGATCTTATCTCTGGCCGACGTTGCTTTTCGGGAGAGATCTTATCTCTGATCGAACCGTCCGGGAGAGATCTTATCTCTGGCCGAACCATCCGGGAGAGATCTTATCTCTGGCCAACATTGCTTTTCGGAGAGATCTTATCTCAGGCCGAACTGCTCGAGAGAGATCTTATCTCTGGCCGAGGATGGTTGCTCGGGAGAGATCTTATCTCTGGCCGAGGTTGCTTTTCGGGAGAGATCTTATCTCTGGCCGAACTGCTCGGGAGAGATCTTATCTCTAGCCGAGGTGGTTGCTTGGAAGAGATCTTATCTCTGGCCGAGGTTGCTTTTCGGGAGAGATCTTATCTCTGGCCGAACTGTCCGGGAGAGATCTTATCTCTGGCCGACGTTGCTTTTCGGGAGAGATCTTATCTCTGGCCGAACTGCTCGGGAGAGATCTTATCTCTAGCCGAGGTTGCTTTTCGGAAGAGATCTTATCTCTGGCCGTACTGTCCGGGAGAGATCTTATCTCTGACCGGCGTTGCTTTTCGAGAGAGATCTTATCTCTGGCCGAACTGCTCGGTAGAGATCTTATCTCTAGCCGAGATAGTTTTTCGGGAGAGATCTTATCTCTGGCCGACGTTGCTTTTCGGAAGAGATCTTATCTCTGGCCGAACCGTCCGGGAGAGATCTTATCTCTGACCGATGTTGCTTTTGGGAGAGATCTTATCTCTTGGTCGAATCGTTCGGGAGAGATCTTATCTCTGTCCGAGGTTGCTTTTTGGGAGAGATCTTATCTCTGGCCAAACTGCTCGGGAGAGATCTTATCTCTAGCCGAGGTAGTTTTTCGGGAGAGATCTTATCTCTAGCCGACGTTGCTTTTCGGGAGAGATCTTATCTCTGGCCGAACCATCCGGGAGAGATCTTATCTCTGGCCGACGCTGTTTTTCGGAAGAGATTTTATCTCTGGCCGAACTGCTCGGGAGAGATCTTATCTCTAGCCAAAGTGGTTGCTCGGGAGAGATCTTATCTCTGGCCGAGGTTGCTTTTCGGGAGAGATCTTATCTCTGGCCGAACTGCTCGGGAGAGATCTTATCACTAGCTGAGGTAGTTGCTCGGAAGAAATCTTATCTCTGACCGAGGTTGCTTTTCGAGAGAAATCTTATCTCTGGCCGAACTGCTCGGGAGAGATCTTATCTCTGGCCGAGGTTGTTGCTCGCGTTAGGATGAGGTTCTCCTCCTGTTCCCAACGGGCCCATGGTCGCTCGGGAGAGATCTTATCTCTAGCCGAGGTTGGTGCTCGCATTAGAACGCGGTTCTCCTCCTGTTCCTAACGCGGCAATTATTGACTGCTTCTTCCCTATCGTCGCATAGTTTTCGCATCCAAAAATAATATTATTGAGAGGGGAGAATTTTATCGAGGGGAAGCCACTCACAGCACATTTTCGTTTGAGGGTCATTTACATGCTGGCCTCCTTAATTTGGAGCATGCTTCTCTTGACTTTGTCGTTGGGAGACGACGAATCGCTGATGTAGCTAGCTCCTAGCTCCTCCCCAGGGTGGCGTTGATGACACCGTGAGGCGGCCGACCTTCTTATCTTTTCTAGTTACGGCAGCGCCTTTAGCCGATCTTCTCCTGCTTCAGGTTAGCGTCGGAGGAATTTATCCCGTCGTCCCTTTTTGACGAGCTCTTCAATCTCATCTTGGAGCAGAATTCGAGTTAGGGGAGTGGGTCGTAGTTGCGGAACCTTTCTGGAGGAGGATTTCTTCGCGCCCTTCTGTAGGGGCTTCCTTTGGGGTGAGCTCGAGAAGTTCGGGCTTCGCTTGCATAGAGCTTCATTCCGCTTTTCCATGAAACTTTTCGTGGGAGAACTTCATGCTTCTTTGTTCGGACTTCCTTGCTCGTAGGGAGGGGGTCGGCTTTGCTTGCTCGAACTTTATTGCACCTCCCATAAATTCATTGTAGCGACGTACTCGAGGGGGAGTTCGGCCTCGATCGCCCCTGGGGCGGTCTCGAGCGTGGCCGAAGTTCATTTGGGGTGATCTGCTGCGGAGTTCGGCCTCCTTTATGCCGAACTTCATTTGCGGGAGAACTTCGTTCCGCCACTGCTTGCGTCGAACTTCATTGTGATGATAGGCTTAAGGTGGAGTTCGGCCTCGCTTGCACCGAACTTCATTGATGAGCTTCAAAGGGAGAGTTCGGCCTTGCTTCCGTCGAACTTTATTTCGATGAGCTGAGGAGTTCGGCCTTGCTCATGCCGAACTTTCGCCGAACTTCATTCTGATGTATGAGCTTTAAGGTGGAGCTCGGCCTTCCACCGAACTTCGTTGATGAGCTTCAAAGGAGAGAGTTCGGCCTTGCTTCCGCCGAACTTCATTCCGCGGGGAAACTTTGCTCCGCCCTTGCTTGTGCCGAACTTCATTCCTGCTTGCGCCGAACTTCGTTCCGCTTCTGCGGAAGAACTTCTACTCTCCATTTTTCTCCTAAGGGCGATTGGCATGCCCAAATGCTCTTCCTTAAGGCTGATTCCTCGCGTCCTCATGGCGGGCTTGCTGGCAAAGCCTCCGTCAGAGGTTGTCGCATGTCCTACATCATCTCGGCGGGGCCGCGAACCCGTCCAGAACTGCTCTGCATCTGCGGTGGCTTCGGGTGGGGCCTGGGCTGCCGGGGCCGCAACTGGAGCCGGTCGTCGAGTCGAAGCTCTTGAGGCATTTTCTCTTTGGGAGAGAAGGAAGAACGGATCTCCGGAGAGAGAAATCATCGCCGAGCACTCCTTTAAGAACAAGGGAACCCCGGAGGTTCGGGGGCCCTCCTTCTAGCGCCAATCTGTTGGTGCAGAAACTCATCGTCGTCGAAGGTCACCGGAGTCGAGGCCGCTGAGGTCGCCGCTGGGGACCTGCAAAATAAAGTTCCATCCGGAATCGGTGGGGGATGGCTCCGGCAGGACCCTCCGACGGTCAAGTCAGTTTTCGGCCAACAAGAATGGAGTGCTCGGAATGAGTTCCGGAGCTTAGAGGAGAAGAGGAGAGCTCAGAGAGATTAGAAGTCAGAAAGCTTAGCCTTGGCGTATCTGGAGGGTCCTTTATAGAAGGAGCTTAGTTGATGGCGACAGCCATACCATCGCATGGAGTTCAATACGGAGAGGAAGGCGTCGTCAGGCGGTCGGTGACGGCCATACTGGCAAATCGTGGGCCGCATGGAGTTTGGTACGGAGAGGAGGGCGTCGTCAGGAAGTGGCGTTGCCAGAGGTGGTAGCCATATCGTCTGGTTTCGTCGTCCGTCACAGACTGATGGCGATAATTCATCTCGTAGTAGAGTCCGGCAGAAGGGAAGGCTGGGGGAGTTCGGCTGGCTGAAGGGTCGGCCATCTGTAGAGTTCGGCCGAGGGACGATTGCCGAGGAGTTTGGGCGCTGGGGGACTTCGTTGAAGCTCGGCCGCTTGGAGTCGGTCCGAAGGGTTCGGCCGTGGGGAGTCCGAAGGAGTTCGGCCGCCCAAGAAGTTCGGTCTTGACGCTGGGAGTCCGGAAGAAGCTCGGCAGCTAACTAGTTCGGCCTGCTGGAAGAAGCTCGGCCGCTGGAAGTTCGGCTGAAGCCCATCTGCTAAAGCTCTTCTGCGGCTACTGGTTGCATTAGGCTGGGTATCAAGCTAGACTTCGGCTGAAGCGGGATTTATCCCCAACACTCCTTATATGGAAATGACACAGAGACTACATATCATATTTACTTGCATTGCAAGTTCTCAAAAGAATTTTGGCTAACATTGTTCTAAGGTCTCAGCATACCACCGCTCCCAGAGAGATATGATGAAGTTTGGACAAGCTGGAGGAAATACAAATCTATCAATCTTCTCTTCCCGGCTGTCGAAAGCCTTTTTGCTATCGAAAGTTGGTGCCTTTGGAGGGAACGCAATGCACAAAGATTTGAATTTCATGCGTTAGTGGCCAGGGAGCTGGTCAATAAAACTACCTTTACCATAGACAGTTGGTTACACGGAATTGACAATAGAAACATCTCAATCGCTTTAAGGATTCTACATAGTTAATGGCTGTTATAGATTTCTCAAACATAGAGGGCTGACTTCTTTCCTTGATAAATTCTTTTGGAGGCTGCCGATCCCAGAAAAAGAATACTGACAGTCAAAAACCTCGTCAAAAAAATGTGCCGCAACAACCTGATAAATTTACTGATATCTGGAACAAATGGAGGAATCATGTATCGGTCACTCATGTTTCCTCAGCTATGGAATGTCTATCTATTATTGGTTGTTGGTGCTTATGGTATGAACGTAACCATCGTATTTTTAAGTTCCAAGCAATAGTGGCAGCGTAATAAGCTAAGGAAGCCATTCTTCTGGCTGAGTGCTGACTGCACCACCCAGGTAATGAAAATATTCAACGATCTTTAAGGAAACTTTAGTAAAACAAAGCTTACCACAAGAGAGGTTGATGGCAAACGAAAAACACATTATCCAAGCACTGGAATGGAAATACTATGAGAGCAGATTCAATGGAGACTCACTAGGTTTTGCTCGCCTCTTTGTCCTCACTGATAAGCATGCACCTTCTTCTAAATATGTACAAAGCCAATACTCATATCTGGCTGTCTTTTGGCCTGGGAAAATAAAAGGCAAACATAGAGATTAACAGGACCCATCCATGCATAAAATGGGTTGTGTTACGTCCCTTTACACTATATTTCTTGCACTTCATTTAAGCTCTCTTTGTACGAACCTTTTCTTAATATATATTATTCATGTGCGTGGGGAAAGTGACTCACTTCTTCCTTTTTTTTCTAAAGAAAAAGGGCATCAATTTCTATGATAAGTTTGCTGTTTGATAATATGTTCATTTAGTTGTGATCTAAATCGGCTCTAATTATCATTGGGATCCCACCATTATCATGTTGAATTTATGTCCAGCTACTTTAACTCCATACTTATTATGAAAATTAATTTCACATACGGACCGGCATGGCCGCTAGTAATCAGCCAAGCAATAAGGAAGAACTTCTTAGACATTATTGTGGAAGCACGATCAATGGATTCAAGGAATAAAGAAGAAAAATAGTAGAGATTTCTAAGAGAAAAGAGCTTTATTTCAATAAATTCAGCATCATCTACAATCTTGACATATTTTCAGTATATTTACTTTACAAAAGGATCAAGTTCCAAGCTCATAGAAAAACTTTTCAAATCCAAATAACCCACGTACATACATAAAAAAAGACACATGAAAATTGACCTACGACTACGTCGGCAGACTGAGCCGGTTAACCTACGACTACGTCGGCTCAGTTTGAGACTGAGCCGATCCAGTTGTGTACTGTGTCAATAGTCCAAAAATTTTACTTTATGTTTGGATTTTTCTTTGAGACATAGCCGGTCCAGTTTCCAACTTAGCTGACCTAGTCTCAAGATGAGCCGGCTAAGTTCCTAAACTTTGCTATCCAGGCCGATTTCTCTTCCTGCTCGCTTCCATCTTCTCATGATCTATTTTCTCATGTTTTCAAGACTTGGGAGCACCACTTCTGAGCTCACATTCTCCATCTTGGTGCTTTTAAGTCTTTGTAAACTCATCTCTTCCTTATAAATCTATCTATGCCACACACATCTAAAAGCTATCTCTGGGGAGTACCTTCGTGAGTGCATCGGACTGATTCTCTTTTGTATAGACCTTCATCATTTCAACCTCACCTTCCTCTACTAGCTCTTTGATCCTATGATACCTCACATCTATATGCTTTGTGCACGCATGATAGACTGGGTTCTATGCAAGCAACAAAGCACTCTGACTGTAACTGTACAGTTTAACCTTGCTCTGCTCCACCCCCATCTCAATAATCAGCCTCCTAAGCCAAAGTAATTTTTTTGTAGCCTCAGTAATGCTAATGTACTCGGTCTCTATGGTAGACAAGATCGTGATTGGTTGAAAGATTGATCTCCAAGACACCGATCCACCATGCATGAAGAAGAGGTATCCAGTAATGGACCTCCTTGTATCAAGATCACTTGCATAATTTGCATCTACAAATCCTTCCAGAGGATCCAAATCTCCATCTTCAAATCCTCTTGACTGTCTACCAAATATCAAACTATAATCTCTTGTTCCCTATAAATATCTCAATATCCACTTCAATGCTTTCCAGTATCTTTTCAGGGTTAGCTATGCATCTACTAACCATGCTCACTACATGTGCTATATCTAGTCTATAGCACACCATAGTATACATCAGATTGCCTACAGTATTCGCATAAGGAACTCCATCCATGTACTCTCTTTCTTTTTCTGACTAAAGGCTTTGATACTTGGAGAGAGACATATGGCTCGGCAATGGTATCTCTATAGGTTTAGCCTTCTCCATCCCAAACCTCTCCAGAACTTTCTGAATATATTCTTCTTATGACAAATGGAGCACTTCTTTGCACCTACTTCTGTAAATCTCTATTCCAAGGATTTTTAGTGCTGGACCCAGATCCTTCATCTCAAATTTAGCTAATAATGCTCTTTTCAGTTCTTTTACAGCCTTCATACTCCTACTGGCTATGAGCATATCATCAACATACAATAGCAGGTACAAGATATCCTTCTTAACTACATCTTTAACATAGACACAACTATTATGTTCATATTTGATAAATTTCAGGCTCAAAACAAAGCTATCAAATTTATGATACCACTGACGAGGGGATTGTTTTAGGCCATACAGTGACCTCCTCAGTAAACACATATTTTTCTCATGTCCAATCTTCATGAAACCATCTGGCTGCTTCATATAGATTCTTTCCTTCAATATGCCATGAAGAAAGGCTATCTTCATATCCATCTATTCCAACTCCATATTATACTGTGCCACCAGTGATAGTAAAATCCAAATAGATGTATGATGCACCATAGGAGAAAAAACTTCTGTATAATCTATCCCTTTTCTTTATCTCTTTGCTACCAGTCTTGCCTTAAATCTGACTCCATTTTATTCTGAAGGTACTTTTCTTCTTTGTAAACATCCACTTTGAGCCAATAGGTCGAGCATCTTCTGAAAGATCCACTAGCTACCATGTCTGATTTTTATTCAGTGATTCCATCTCCTCCATCATGTCCTACATCCATGAATCATGATCCTCACTCTCCATGGCCTCTGCATAGTTCTCTAAATCTTCATTAGCAGTGATAAGTGCATAGAAGATAACCTCATCAATGTCATATCTGACCAGTCTCTCAATAGTACGTTGGGGGTTGTACAAAACCACTCCCACTAGCCCATCTCTATCTGAAATCTATGACTAATCCTATACATCTATCTGAACTACTGGTCCTTCATGCTAATTTTCAATCTGAGATAAAACTTTTCTGCCCAGATCCACCTCAACAGGAATACTTTTGTAAGTGGATGTAACCTGCATGCCATCATTCTCTAACTGGCCACCATTATTCATTTTTGTTTCTCCAATTGCTCTTATACTTTCAGGCCTCTCTAAGATGTTCATTTCATAAAAAATGATGTCCCTGTTGATCACTACCTTCTGTGCTTCAGAATTCCATAGCAAGTACCTCTTGACTCTTTGTGGATATCCTATGGATGTCATCTTTTGAGATTTAGGATCCAACTTGCTCCTCTCGGTTGCCTTTACATGTGCATAGGCTATGCAACTAAAGACCTTTAGGTGGTCAAGCTTCACTTTCTTTCCACTCCAAACCTTCTCTGGAATGCCTCCATTCAGCTTTTGATGAGGGGACCTATTCATAAGAAAATAAGAAAAAATTAAAGCATCACCCCAAAAAAATTTTGAAAGTAATGTCTGCAGCCTTAAACTCCATGCCTTCTCGATCAGTATTTGGTTTATCCTTTTCATGACATAATTCTACTGGAGAGTCTTCTTCACTATGTAATGGCATTTAATACTATTTTTCTCACAGTACCTCTTGAACTCCAAGCTTGTATACTTTTCTTCATTATCCGACCTCAGATACTTCACTTATCTTTCTGACTTCTCAATTTCGGCTCTCCAAGCTCTGAACCAGGCAAACACCTCTGACTTTTCTCTGATCAGATAAACCCACATCTTTCTTGAAAAAATACCAATGAAAGTGACAAAATATCTTACCATATCTCTAGCTGATACAGGAGCTGGTCTCTACACATTTGAGTGCACTAAATCTAGCACTCCTTTACTGTGCTTGATACTTTTGGCAAACTTCATCATATCCTATTTATCAAAGATGCACGACTTACATAAATCTATGCCCTTCTTCTTCAAGACTGGGATCATCCCTCTTCAGCTAAGTTCTGTGAGCCCTCGATCACTCACGTGATCCATCCAATAGTGCCACAGTCGATATAAGAGCTGCTTCTCTTGTATCGCTGCTAGCACCTCTACACTATCGTTCACCACTGAGCCTTCCATTCTATAAAGATTATTGTTCAATCTTCTACCTCTCATCACCACCAAAACTTTCTTAAAAGTTTTTAGATATTCACTCCCAGTCTGGCTACTAAAAGCATAATTTTGGTCCTTCAAGTAGCCAAAAAAAATCAATTTTTTTTTTAATTTTGGTATATGACTGATATTTAATAATGTACGAATGATTCCGTTGTACATCCTCATCTTAATTGAGTTAACTCTAGCTACTTTGCATCGGTGATCATCTCCAAGGCCGACACTTATTCTATCGATCTTCTGATATGTAAAGAACCACTCCCAATGAAAAGTATAGTAGTGTGAGAATGCTGAATCTAATATCCATATAGTATCACACTTTATAGATCCATATGATATAACTAGCAGTCTTCTCCACTGCTCATCGAAGCTGTATCATTATTCTTATTGGCCTTTTTTTTTCTGACCTCAAAAAGAAATAATCTTTCCTCAAGTGTCCAGACTGATGACATTTATAATATTTCAATATCTTCCTCTAATCTTGAGACTTTAATCTGCCTTTGGATTTTTCTCTTATCTCCTTTTTTAATCTTTTCTGCCTTTCATTTACAGCCAAGATCTCAGACTTGGGATCTTTCTTGCAGATCTTTTTTCTCTGCTCATTCGATCTGAGCACACCAATAACTTCTTCATAGTTTAGGATCTTCTTCTTATAAACAAATTATTATGAGACCATCATATGAGCTTGGAAGAGAATAAAGCAGCAGTAACGTCTGATCTTCCTCGTCGATCTTCACATCCAAACTTATCACCTCAGAACATACCTAATTGAACCTTTAGATATATGTAGCAAGATCTCCGCCTTCAAGCATTCTCAGACTATATAGCTATTTCTTCAACCATAGCTTATTAATCATGTTCTTTTCCATATATGTGTTCTCCAATCTCGTCCAGAGCTTCTTTGTCGTGGTCTCTATGCAAACCTTGGATAGCACCTGATCGGCTAGGCATATTCTAATTATACTAAAAGTAATTTTCTCCAACTCTTCCTAATCCTCAGCATTGATCTTTTTCAGTCTTTCTCTTATCAAGATCTTATAGATCCTCTGCTGAACCAACAAGTCCTTCATCCTTTGCTGCCACAAGGTAAAGTTTTTCTTGCTATTAAACTTCTCAAAATCCATCTTGAGTCCACTTGATCCCATAACTTCAAATAAGTCAAGAACAAAATTCTAACATCCTTTCATGATCACACACCAGCAAAACTATCCTTCAAAGAAGATCTAAATGCCCTAGATCCTCTTTCCAATCTTCTGTATTACCGTTCCTCCATGTAACAAATCTCTGTCTCAACTTAGAGACAACCATGAAGCAAACAAGAAGTTTTTAGGATAAAACTTGGTGCAAATATAGAAATTTTAGGTATCTTCCTTCCATGTAACACCACTCTGATACCAATTATTGTGAAAATTAATTCCACATATGGATTGGCATGACCATTAGTGATCAACCAAGCAACAAGAAAAAACTTCTTAGAGATTACTGTGGAAGCATGATCAATAGATTCAAGGAATAAAGAAGAAGAGTAGTAGAGATTTTTGAAAGAAAATAGCTTTATTTTAATGAATTTAGCATCATTTACAATCTTGACCTATTTTTGGTATATATACTTTATAAAAGGATCAAGTCCTAAGATCATAAAAAAATTTTCTAAATCTAAATAACCCACCTATACAAAAAAAGATCCATGAAAACTGAGCCGACTAACCTACGACTGGGTCAGCTCAATTTAGGACTGAGCCGATCAGATTGTGTACCATGCCAACAGCCCAAAAATACTGCTTTCTATCTAGATTTTTCTTTGAGATATAGCCAATCCAATCTTGGACAGAGCTGACCTAGTTCCCAACTTAGCCGACCCAGTCTCAAGGTGAGTCGGATAAGTTTCTGAACTTTACTATCCAGGTTGATTTCTCTTTCTGCTCACTTTCCTCTTTTTATGATCTGTCTTTTTATGTTTCTAAGATTTGGGAGCACCACTTTTGAGCTCACAATACTCCCATGGCTCATAGCTGAAGCTAGTTGCAACTTAATCAAGCTGATCCTGAGTGCCAACTTCAAGGATCCCACATGTTTCCAATGTGAGTTGGACTCATGGATGGTAGGCTGCTTTCTACCTTGATTATACATGAAGTGTGTAAAAGATGGTTCATCTTCACATGTGGTTAAGATATCTCTTTCATATGCCATATGTCATAGCCTAGCCCAGCCATAGGGCTTTGGACTGGCCCGAAAGCATGAGGCCCGAAACCACCATGTGCCACGAAAAAGGAAAGAAAGAAGACTCCTAACCAGATTCTTCTTCTTGCCTTATTTCGATGAGATCAGGATAGTGGGGAGTCCTAATTTACTTAAGAGACCTCTTTATAAGAAGCCCCTCTTCTTTCCCCTAGGTTTTCATGAGGATTTGTCAAGAGTTCACTAGGATTTTTGGGGTGTTCTTCCGAGGGTTTGCTATCAAGAAGGAGGGTCATTGGAACCCCTTTCCTTGGCCATCAGAGCAAGGTAAGCTCCTTCTCCCTCTTTCTCCTTTTTTTTGGTTGTTCTTTCATCATCCGTGTTTGGTTGAAGTCGGCAAGCTATCGGATTGGAGCAAAATAGGGCAAACCCTATTTCTTTGATTTTTTTTTCTAATTTCGCTGGCAACAGCCACGTTGAGACCACCGTCGGGGGCTGCAATTTTGTCGCCACCGAAAATCGCCATGAGTGGCTAGCCCGGACGTCAGTTAGGGCCACGGGTGGAAGAACGAGGGAAAGGAGAATTGCGTCCCCTATTTTTTAGGAAGGGAAGAAGAGAAGAAGACTCTTCTCTCTCTTCTTTAGAATAATTTAATAATTTATTTTATTTATTATTTAATTATTTAATCACTTATTAGTAAATTATTAGATGGATTATGGGAAAGGAGGAATAAAGAGAACAAATTTCCTATTTTGAGAAAGAAAGAAGAGAAGAAGAGAGAACTCTTCTCTCTCTATTATAATTAATTATTTAATTATTTAATTTTTTAGTGGATTATGGAAGATTTTAGAAGAAGAAAATTTTTGGAGATGGAGGTGTGGACCCCACGAACTCTGAAAGAAGGTTCTCGATACTTAGTTTGATTTATTTGATATATAAAAAAATATAATTAATTTTAAAGATATAAGAAAATAATTTCATGAATGAGAGGACATCGAGTAAGGTTCTTAAGACCTAAATTATAAGCATGATAAGTTTCTCTCTACCTTCTCTCTCTAAAAAATCTTTCTCCACTTTTTTCTCTAAATTTTCTTTTTCATGAATTTTCTCTCTCTAGAAATCTTAAGAATAGAGTGTAGATCTTGATGAACCCTGATAGAAAATTTTTAAAATTTTAAATTAATCTAATTAATTTATTTTAAAAATTAAATTAAATTTGTAGGAGAATAGACTACTAGATAGGAGGACATCGAATAGAGTTTTAACATCCAGATCATAGTCCTATGAGTCTTATTTATCATAATTTGAGATAAGAGTTTTTGTACATAATCACCGTTTATATATGCTACTTTATTGATTGGTTTCTTATTGTTAGTTTTACATCATTAAATTTATATTGATGAATTATTATATTGGGATACTAATATGGCTGGTATAATATTTCAGTATGAATATGTTATGTATTTATCATATATGTGTAATAATGATTGATCGTATGAGCATATAGATATGATATAATTATTTTGATCATATTATAAATTAGAATTGAAAAGATGAAATCAACATGTAATAATTGGATGAAAAGGATATGGTTTGGACTAGCCTTATCATATGGATAGCTGGCTAGGAGCTTATGCCTAGGACAGCCCTCATGGGCTGATGCATAGAATTATGGGTGTGATCATGATTTATATAGTCCATCAAAAGCTTATGCCTGAGACAGCCCCATGGGCTTATGCGTGAGATTATGGATTAGACCATGACTGAGATAGCTCGCCAGAAGCTCATGCTTGAGATAGCCCCCACGAGCTTATGCGTAGGATTATGGGTGAGACCATGAATTAAGATTGAAATATGATCTTGATTAATCCAAAACTAGAAAGAAGAGATTAAGAAACATGAAAGTGTGATAAGAGAAAATATGACAAATTATGGATTCAATGTTAAATGAAAAAATTTTATGTGTTGACATATGATATACTTGATACACACTTATTTGATTGATTCTATATATTTGATATATGCATTCGTGTGTTATTATACTTTTGAATTAAATTATTATTATTGGTGTAAGTGTACAATAATTCTTACTGGGTTGTAAAGCTTACAATCTTCTTTCTTCTCTTTTCTTTTCAGAGTGATAGGATACATATATCTGGTTATAGTTGGAATTACAATTGAAAGGATCGATTTAATAGAGCACCATCAGTGACAGATAGATGATCCAGTTTTGTAAATTGTACAAGAATGAAATTTGTTCATTATTATGAATTTAGATCGATAACATTCGTGGAATGTTAGGATTGTAAGTAATGTTTTTAGGCCTTACATATTCTCTAAGGCATTGATCTAGGGTTTATACGGCCATCACGTGCTCGATCAGGATGCTGGGTTTGGAGCATGATAGAATGGTATCAGAGCTTAGGTTTAAGATCATTAGGGGCTGTGGCTTAAGTGATATCGAAGCTTAAGGTTATGATTACTTGAAATTGTAACTTAAGTGGTATTTGAATTTAAGGTGATGATCTATAGGGATGGTGTGTTAAGGGATATTTGAGTATAAAATTATGATCACTAAGGATTTGACAAAATGATATTTGAATTTAAGATTATGACCAGTAGGGTCATGATAGATATAGCGGACATGATTCAAAGTTTAAATTTTAAATCAATAGGCATTGTAATAAAATTTATGCATAGAAGGTGAATGATAACAGAACTGAAGAGTTATGTCCTAGATTTCAACAAGTAAGGTTTGACTCATGTTTGAGATATTTTGACATAAAATAAAGTGTGATATATATTGATATATTGTATGGCGTATACTTGTTCAATGGTTATTTTGAAGATTTAGAATTCTAAATTTGATATCGATAAAGATCATAATGGCTTTTATAATTCTTGATGTTAATTGTTTGATCATTATTATAATTTTGAAAGTTGTTTAGGGTATGGCCTATAGGAAGCACTACTACATAACTGGACTACGACAGTGATTTATAACCACTGTCGTAGCCCAAAAAATCACTACTATAGGATATGATAGCGATTAGCAAATCGCTGCCATTGCAGCCATCGCTGTAGGTCTATGACAGCGGTTGTTGCAGCGATTATGAAAATTGCTTCCATAGATGCCTATTGCAGTGGTTTGCAGCAGTTTCCAAACCACTGCCATAGGCTTATTTATGGCAGCGGTTATAAAACTGCTGTGATAGATCAATCTATGACAGTGGTTATGGAATCACTGTCATAGACTTCTCTATGAAAATGATTATGTAATCGTTGCCATAGGTCTAATGCAATGGTTGACACATTGCCTTCGACAGCGGTTGGCACATCTACGATAGTGGTTGTAAAACCGCTGTCGTAGCTTCTAAATAATTAAAAAAATATAAAATTTTTAATTTTTTATATATTTTATCTGATAAATGCAGAGATATATAACATAAAAAAATATTATAAATATAAAAATATTTTTAAAATACTAAAATTTTATTATTGAATAAAATTTATTATAATATTTTTTTAAAAAAATACATCAAAAGTCTCCTAAATCTACATCGTCATCGTCTTCAAGAGATGGAGCATGAGTTGGAGCTGGAGTTAGAGCTGGAGCCAGAGCTGGAGGAGCTGGAGCTGGAATACACGCCAACATATCCTCAAAGCCCATGAAGGCACCTCCAAAATGCATGCTGAGCATTGACACCATGTCTCTCACGATGCCCTTCAGATGAGATGCACGCTCCTCAGCCTGATTTGCCCATATCACAGCATGATCTATCCATGCCAACGCCGCCTCAAGCTCCTCTTGACTAACGACACCAAAAGCCTATGAAAAGATGCCCGCCTCAGACCAATAGCTGATCAGCATATGTCCAGACCTGCAACGGATCCTCTTAGAGTGCTCAGGCCCCAAGATCTGAGATAAATGGTCATGGAGGCTAGAGATATCTGGGCCCTCGCTCGCAAGCACATCTAACTAATCCTGTAATTATAAATGCAAATAAAATTTTATAAAAAATGCTATAATACTAATCATATATACCAATATATTTAATATTTATAAAAATCTTTTCGATCGTGGTGTTCATCAACCTACCCTTATCCGTACGACTGGATCAAAAGATCTCGCTATGGCTGGGCATCACTCCATCTCTCATCAACTATAATAATGGATCAATTTATTAGAAATATGAAAAAAAATATTAATTTAATTTATCTAGTAAGATTTAGAATTCATTATCCTTCTATGCATATGACTGGCCATAGACTCACGATCGAGAGTGTGCGTATACTCTTAGGCTATCTAGTTCTCTCAATTCTGATGAAAGATAGCCTAATAAATATTCAAATAAATAATAAATATTTAAAAAATATTTAAATATAATTTTAAATATATTTAAAAAATTTAAAAGTTAATAATTTTATCTCGAACTCCTGGCTCCTTCAATGTGTAACCATTCTCTCCCACTGACTCGGAGGATAGTCCTGTATCCAAGGAACAAGCTCCTTTGGAGTGTCTCATCGGTACTCGAGCTATCTTCTATGGAGCTTGACCTTGTAGACTTGGTACAACTACTCGATCTTCTTCAGTTGGGCATTTTGAGCCTTCTCGTGATCAAAAAAGTCGTACCTCCTCTATATAAAGTTATCAAAAATCAATTACAAAATTATTCTAATCAAACATAGTGTAAACATGTAAAATGCATAAATATAATTAAGATACACTTACCCATATCTCCTCCCACATCTTGTCCCTGACAATATCATCCATCAATCGCCAGTCTTTGGGCTCTATGAGAATAATGTTTGACCGCCTCACAAGCACTCCAGAAAAGGAATACATCTTCTGCACGATCTCTCCTACTGGCCTCCCCTCTGGATCCTACTGTATCATTACCTGATGCTAGCGGTTTCACACATGCGCCATACATGTGGGATCATGAAATGTCCTACTAGATGATGCACCTACAATGAAAATATGTTATGCAAATATATAAGTATACAAATACTATATAAAAAATAAATAAATAATATAATAAAAATATACACTTAAATACCGATGAAGTAGCATGTGTCGGAGATATGGATGATGGTGGAGGCTCAGATGTCGATGGAGTAGATGCTGTCGGTGGAGTAGATGCCGACAGTGGAGGTCCCTGAGCAGCTGATGCGAAGGTGGATGGAGTATGCTTTGATTGCTCCTCAGATGCTGAACTCTATGTAACCCATCGAGAGATAGGGGTGAAAACTAGATGGCATTTCGGTGCCATTGTGACCTGCAATGTTAATGAACATTAACCAATATAACATATTGAACAATAATCAAAGATATACCTAGGTACCATCCGTACAATTACATATAAATATACGGATGCCAAAGAGTATGTTCATTAATCAATTGATCGATCTATCGCTATGCAATGCAATAAACAAAAGTAACAAGATGAGAGTTTTCTTAGCAGTCGGAGGTTTTCTTAGTGGCTGGCACGGCCCATGGCATGGCCTACTAACACGATACGGCTCAAGGCATGAACTATCAACATGGCATGGTACAGCATTGCCCAAGACATGGCACGGCCTACCAACACGGTACGGCATAGCCTACCAACATGGCACGATACGATACGACCCAAGACACGGCACGATCTACCAGCATGGCACGGCCCACGGCATGACATGGCACAGCCTATCGGCATGGCTCAGATGTGGAGCTCCGCATAGTCATTTGAGGGGTGGGGGTTGCAACCTCTGGATAATAATTTTAACATTTTGAATAATAATATTAGCAACACATCAATAAATAGACTCCAATAATTTATACCATAATATTGAAGTCATCGTCTAGTGGCATCTACAATATGGACATGACCATCGCTCCTGACAAATATGTCTGGGACTTCGATAGTACCAGATAAGTTTTATCCTAGAGGAGCACTTTGCATGCATGGTCCAACATCGTCATCAACTTCAGTATCATCAAAAATATGCCTAGGCACAATCTTCACAACAACACCCCATTGAGGCTCCAAGGGATCACTAACGTAGAAAACTTGACTAGCTTGGGTGGCAAGTATATACGGTTCTTGAATGCAGAGATGGCGTTGCATGTTAACGAGAGTAAAACCACACTCATCAATCTTTATCTCAGACTGTGATAAGTTCTCAAATCAATCATACTTCATCAATGCAATCCTTTCTTTAGAATAATAGTCCAAGATGACTATCTTCTCCACCATGCCATAATAATTCAAATTCTCTGTACGAGGCTGTGAATCCCTTGAGCTAGCATAACACTCAGTGGTGGCGCTTAATATGATGCCACTATTTTGTGTTGCCATATTTATAAATTTATTATGAATATTAAATCTTTAGTCATTAATGATGAGCTATTTATACTCACGCATGATATAATTAGGGCCCATTGAAAGAGCACACACTTCAAGGCTCACATCACTAAGCGGCAATCTCCACACCTAATTAAGAAGATGATACCTAATTAGTAAACATCTTCAAATAAGTTGTATAATGCAATAATATATAATCGCTTACATGATCTTTGAATCATTCAGAAAATTTTTTGCTGTGTATTTTTTCTTTCTTCTACATACTTAAAGCACCATATTTTACTCTTATGATCTTCTTGTGTTTGTTGTATGCATAAAAAATAAATTTAGATATAATTAGATAATTTTTTTAATTATTATGAAATAAATAAGGTTGAGTGACTCACCTTATGTATGGGTCAATGATATCACAGTTGAAGAGCATATAGTGGTGTGCCTTATCCCTTTCCTCAATGCTTAAATTAGTGAGATGATATGAAGTGAAAAGTCTACCTGGCTATGGAATGGACTCAAATGTAGGCTTAATTGGCTTATACTGATCATCTTGATTCCTTATTGATCGATTATGACGTATCTCGAGCTTGTTTAAGTACATGGTACAAAAATTCATACACTCTTGATCCAAATAACCTTCTACTATGGATCCCTCTGGGTGATTCATATTTCTTACATAAAATTTTAGAGTTTGAATATTTCTCTCGGTAGGATACATCCATCGGCAGAATACTGGGCCTCTAAGTGCAACTTTCCTCGTAAGGTGCACGACAAGATGCATTATAACTATGAAAAATGATGGTGAAAATATATTCTCCAGATCATATAATATAGTCACCATCCTTGCCTTCATTTTCTTCACATCTTTCTTAAGCAACCTCTTTGTACAAATAACTCTATAAAAATTGCAAAGACAAATAACAACCATTCTGATATTTTTTGGCAATACACGGTGAATAACTATTGGAATCAATTTCTGCAGCAACACATGATAATTATGAGTCTTCAATCCTCCAAGTTTGACATCCTTACTATTCACACACTTTGATATGTTGAGTATCCATCAGGGATCTTTATGTTCTCCAACACATGAGGAAATGTAGACCATTCGGGGGAATTAATAATATAGCATGCATGAGGGAGCCTCCACTGTTCTCCCCCTACCAGCTCTGAATGGAGTGATCTCTTAATACTCTATTCTTTCAAGTTAAATCGAGAATTCAAGTCATCCTTGGTCTTATCTTTGATATTTAAGATTGTTGCCAATAGGAGCTCACACACTTTTTTTTAAATATGCATTACATCTAAGCAATAACGTAATAAGTTTGTCTTCCAATATGGCAAGTCAAAGAAGATGCTCTTTTTCCTCTAATTAAAGTATGTGTCATCTTTCTTTGATCAGCGCTTCTTTTTTTTACTACCAATTGGATCACCTTTTTTTAAATTCAACACTGAGATCATCTAACTCTCTAAGTACATCACTTCCAGACATTCGGCTAGGCGCCTCACCTTCTTCAATAGTGCCATCGAAGGAGCATGCATCCCTTCTGTATTGATGGTTTTGATGGAGAAAATATCGATGCCCCATATAGCTAAAGCTCTTTCGATATGTCAACCTTCTAGATCGAATATTTTTTTTACAAATCGGGCATGTTAGCTCACCTTTGGTGCTCCAACCCGATATTAGGGCATAGGCTGAAAAGTCATTTATTGTCCATAAAAGCACTGTGCACATGGAGAGTGACTTATTCAGTAAAGTATCAAAAGTTAGAATATCTTGAATGCTCCATAATTATTTCAGCACGGCAATAAGAGGCTGCAAATAAACATCAATATCATTACCTACCTTCATCGGTCTAGGAATGAGCACTATCATGAAAGCAAAGGATTTTTTCATACACATCCATGGTGGAAGGTTGTAAACATGAATAAATACTGACCATATACTATGGACGGTATTCATATGCTTGAACGGATTGAAACCATCGCACGACAAGCCCAACCTCATATTACGTATCTCATATGCGAAGTCAAAATATAATTAATTAAACTTCTACCATATCTCTCCATCGGTTGGATGCCTCAATGCATCATCTTTTGTTCAATCATCTTCATGCCATCTCATATCCTTCGATGTCCTTGCCGACATAAATAACTTTTGTAGTCTCAAAATCAAAGAAAAGTGACATATTAACTTTTGAGGTACACGAGTTGATGTGCCATCTTTATTCTATTTCCATCTTGACACACCACACCTGATGCACTCATTTTGGTTGACATCCCCCTCCCAATAGAGCATGCAATCATTGGAACATGCATGTATCTTGGTGTAAACAAAGCCCAGCTGTTCAATAATCTTCGATGCCTCATAATTATTCTTCTAAATTTGTGCATCTTTCGAAAGAATGTCTTCCAAAAGCTCTAATATGCAGTTCACTCCATTATTACTGAACTCATTAGAGTATTTTGCATGATACAACCAGATTAAGAACTCCAGCTTCATCATCTTTTTACATCCGATATACAATGAAATATTAGCATCCTTCATCAACTTGCAGACCTTTTCTACATCCTCACTATTTGTCATTCCACCAACCACTGGATCAAACATGGATGTAGATGCACCGTCATTATGGCCAACAAATGACAAAATATTATGAACCATTTATTCCACTACCCTATCATGTTGATCACCTTCTTATGGTCTGTCCTCACCATGTTGATCCCAATAAATTTCATAACTGACTTTAAAGTTATAAATAGTGAAGTGATCATTTACATCCTGATGAGATAATCACGATTCATCCATAAACTTTTTATAAGGACATTGGATCAGTCCATGGTCTCCAAATTTTTCTATAGCAAAATCAAAAAATATTTAAAGTCCAACCTCATATTCTGACGAAAGTCTACTAAACTTCATCCATCCCTTATCTATTTTAAAAATGATGATACTACAATTAAATTATTTATGAAACTTAAATTATATACTAATGCATTATAAACAAATATGCAATAAATGCATCCTATCACCAACTAATAGGTAAAGATAGGTTCTATCCTATTCAAAAATTATATTAATTCTATAGATTCAATACAATAATCAAATAATATGCAATAAGGATCAAATAAAATTTCGATAGCATTTCTTCTTAGTTCTCCCGTATAGGAAGAATAAAAGGAAAATACTATCCAAAATTTTATTCAAAATTCTTAGCATACTGTTTGATTACTGCAACTACCTATAGAATTATCTATAATTTTTAAACCATCTAAATTGGATAATCAATTGATTATTATATATAATTCTCTCATCCGTATAATTACATATACTTATACGAATGTCGAAGATTATATATACTAATCAATTGATGGGTCTATCGTTATGCAATGCAACAAACAAAAGCAATAAGATATAAACATCCAAAAAATATTATCCAATAAATTCTACAACATGAATTATATTTATAAATAATTAAGGATGAGTAATAGTCATAGATCCGATCTCTTGCACAAATCTAGATGTTGATCCAAAAACCTGAAAGAAGAACGAAGTAGATAATGGCGACACCTTAGGACTCAAAGTTGGAATCTTAGAGAGACATATCAAATTCTATTCACACCCATTAAGTCGGCTTATTCAGAAGTCGAATCAGCTCCATGCCTGAGACATCCGGCTTGAGTCCTCCCCCAGTCGACTCGATCTTGACCCAAGCCGACTCGGCTGCATATTTGAGTCAGATCAATTATGTGCCATCCCCTATTCTTGGCTATCTCCGCCCTCCTCTCATCTTTCCAACTATCCTTCTCCCACTCAATCTCCATCGTCGGTGAGGCTGGACCCCCTCCCTGATCCCTCTCTCCCTCTCTCAATCTCATCCCTCGCCAACGAGGTCGGACCCCCTTCCTTCTTCTCTCCCTCTCTCAATCTCCCTTGCCGACGATGGTGGCGAGGCCGAACCCCTCCCTCTCTCTCTTACTCTCTCGATCTCCCTTATCGATGAGGCCAGACCCCCTCCCTCCCTCTCTCTCTCTCTCTCGATCTCCCTCATCGATGATGGCGGTGAGGTCAGACCCCCTTCCTCCCTTTCTCCCTCTCCCTTTCTTAGGTTTGGATCTCGAAATTGGGTCTGGATACCTGAGATCCATTAGGATTTGGATCTGATACTTCAAGTATGGATCCATGGGATATTCGAGTTTGGATTCGGTATCCGTAATTAAAATCGGGTTCAGATCTGAATATCCAAATTTTGATCTGAATCCAACCCATTGACAGGTCTAGTCCAGTGATTAATAAATAATACTATAAAATTTAAAAAAATATATACCTACAACTATAGAGAGGGGGTCGCATCGAAAGCTTCGAGGGTCATCGATGATGGTGCTCGAGGTAACCTACGAAATAATAGCAAGATAGTGAGATAGAGAGAGAAGAGAGATAAAGAGAAAGAGGAAAGAGAGAGAGAGGGAGAGGGGGCCCGAAGGAGAGCCATGATGGGGAGGCCAGGGGATGGGGAGGGCAGGAGGTGGGCGGTCGGGGATGGGTAGGGTAGAGGCGGTGGCGGTCGGGGATGGGGAGGGCAGGGGGCGGGCAGCCGAGGATGGGGAGGGCAGGGGGCAAGTGGCGGGGGATAGGGAGGGCAAGGGGCGACAGCGATCGGGGATGGGGAGGGCAAGGGGCGGTGGGTAGCCAGGGATGGGGAGGGTGGGGGGTGGGCGACCACGGTCGGGGATGGGGAGGGCTGGGGTGGATGGCCGGGGAGGGCCAGGGGTGGGCGGCAGTCGGGGATGGGGAGGGCAGGAGAGGTGGACGTCGGGGATGGAAAGGGCAGGGGTGACTGACCGAGGATGGGGAGGGAAAGGGGCGGCAGTGATTGAAAATGGAGAGGGCCGGTGGCAGTCAAGGATGGGGAGGGCGGGCGATGGGCGACGGCGATTGGGGATGGGGAGGGTAGGGCATGGGTGGTCAGGGAGGGCAAGGGGTGAGCGGCAGGGGGTGGCGGTTGGGGATGGGGGTGCAGGAGCGGTGGTGGTCGAAAAATGTGTCCCAAAGTCAATCGTCAGTCTATTAACGATCGAGCTACATTGTATCTGTAATTAATTCATTAATAAATAAAATATATTTTTGGCCTTTTATTCATCATAAATATTTTTCATCTTCTAACAAACTTCATTATTGTGATGAAGTCCTTAGGACTATTCAGCTTCGATAAAGAAAGGATTTATCGATTAGTCCTTAAATTTATTCACGATCAAATGATAGGCTATTAATTAGGATGACAGCGTCTATCAAGCATGGATCACTATATGCCATATAGGTTGGTTATAATCTTAACCAAAGAGTATAAAGACGCTGGTATGGCATATAGGTGAGATGTATGGATACATCATCATTGAACGTGATCAACTCCAGAGCATTCTGCTATCGAGCATATCTTTGATGGGATATAGGTATAAGTATCCGTTAGACCTGAGATCAGCTCAATGACTTGCAAGCAACTCACTATGCTTTGGTATCGGACTAACTAAATTTTTAATTCAACAACAGAAGGCTTCTAGGCACAGTCAAGTACTTACAAAGTCGGAGTGTGATCAAGATGAAATTGACCACTCTAAGAGTTGGAGAATAATGTATCACTGTATTTTAATATAGCAAAATCTGGGATAGGATAACCATCAAATGGATTTGATATTTTAAAATACAATATGGACAATCTGATCAGAGTTGACAGTTGAACTCTGAGGTGTCCTACAAGCATTATGGTCAAGAGGATGAATTATATGGAAACTATATTCATATGGATTCTAAGGATGGTGTTTTACACCTTTCGACCTATATGGCCATCGGATTTCATTACTAGATGGTCACTTTGATTAGTATAAAAATTTATTTCTATGCTACCAACTTAGATTCAGATCTATGAGGTCATATATATTAGAGTTTATATTCCGATCGAATGGTTGATCAATGATTTAGAATCATTTTAGGGTTAAACGATCAATGCGGTTAATGTTTAACCTAGTGCAAGTGTTGCAGAAGGACCGATTAGCAATTTGATTGCTAATTAACTTAATTTGATTAAGATAAAGGATTGAGATTAAGTCTAATTAAATATAATTTAATTATATTTGATTTGGACTTGATTGGATCAAGTCCAATCGACTTATTGGATAAGCCAAGTGCAAGGAAGAACTAGTCCTAGTCTAACTAGGACTCGGATCAACCCAATTTTCTAATTTAATTAAAAAATTAAATTAAATTTAAATTTAATTTAATTAAGTCTTTAATTAGATTAGAACCTAATTTAATTTAGTTTATTTGGTTTTGATTTAATTTGGTTTGAGAATCTATGTTTGACCAAGTCATAGATGGAATCCTAGTGAGACTAGGATTCCACCTTGCACCACCTTAGCCCTCCATGCCCCATGCCCTCTCTTTTTTTATGCGATAGAGAGTCTCTCTCTGGTCTTCATGCATGCCCCTTCTCTCCCTCTTATTCTCATATGGTTATTTGGTAGTTGACCAAGTCTAAGAGGAAGTTAGTTTTGATTTAGGATTCTCTAAGATAGAATCCTTATAAACCAAAACATCTCCTTCCATGCGTGCCATCCATATCCTATTTTTTCTTCCTAATTCCATGTGAGTGAAAAGTTTTTTTGTGCACCTCTCCTTACTTGATTTACCAAAAAAAATCAAAGGAGGGATGCCCAAGAGTTGGGTGCCCCAACCACTTGCCAAATATGGTCCTGCCTTGTCTAGTTTTTGACCTAGACAAGGATTCTTCTTTTTCTATAAATTTAGAATAAATTTTGGTCTAATTTTTTCATAAAATATAGAGCTTTTGGAGAGATTTGGGGTGTGCAAATATTGAAGGAAGAGGGTCCTTGGGCATGGGGGTTCTATAGGCACCAAACTAGGTGTCTAGGTGAGAGAAAAGAGAAGAAGAAGAGGATCTTCTTTTAGGACTATTTTATTCTTTATCTCTCTTTCATCTTTTGAGTTTTATTTTTAGAGAGTCTTAGATTAGAAAACTCTCCTCTTCCTTCTCATATTTTGGAGAGTCCAAGTTTTGAAGAAGAAAGCATCGGATCGACCGTCAAAGAGAGATCAGCACAGTACTAGCATGCTGTGCTGATTTTCTGCATCAGGATCTCTGATCGTGTTCATGGGCTCGTATGGATGACTCCTAGAGGCCGAACGCATGTGTGGCTCATGACTTCATCCTCAAGCTTAGATCAATATATTAGAACATCTAACTCGCTCAAGTAACAGATTTGATCTGTTATTTTATAGCTGCATCAGATGTAGTATAGATCTAGATTGATATGATCAACCTTTTCTTTCTTATTTAATTTTTAATTTTTAATTTAAATATCATAAAATAATGATGTAATAGATCTAAAATATAGGTATTTATATATTTATTTAAATAAATATTTAATTTATTTAAGTCTTTCATTGCATGATCTTGAAAAAGTTTTAAGATCTACCTGTGAAATCCTAGATCGGATTCCTTCAATTGGTATCAGAGATAGGTTCTTATTACATGATTTTTGTACATATTTAAATTATTTTTTAGATTAAATCTAATTTATAATCTAATTATTAAATCTATAATTAAAAAAATTTAAATCTCACGAACTGCCATAAGGTTGTCCTGCTGTAAGGTTTATCCCTTACAGTGAAAAAGTTATCTTAGTTCGTGAAGATCTGACTCTAATCATAAATTTATTATATTTGATATAATTTTATTTATAATTTAATATATTTAAAATAATTTTAGATCTAAAAATAAAATATTTTACATTGCACGGACTGCCATAAGATTATCCTGTTCTAAGGTTTATCCCTTACAATGAATAGGTTGTCCTAGTACGTGCTGATCTAAAATATTGATCATAAAATTTTAGATTAGATCTAAAAAATTTTATGATCTAATTAAAAATATTTTAATCTAATTTTAATCATCATAAATATATTAGATTTGATCTAGGGAGGTTTATGATTGATTATTATTGAAACTGTTTCAATTACCTGAACCGGTTTAGATTAGATATAAAGTAGTTTTATGTTTATTTTACTTACATATTGATTATGAATCAAACATGTAACTTGATTGATAGAACCATATTATAAAAATATTTTATAAACATAAAAATTATTTTAAAAAGCCAAACCCCAACCCTCAGCCCAAAACTTAATTAAGAATTAAGAAGTTATTTTGACTAAGTTCTAGGATTGTAAATTGAAGATCCTATGATACGAATCATAACACATTGGATTAATGAGTTAGTAGGAATTAGATCCATTAATTTGGTTAGACCTAAGGTTAGATTAAAGAATAGACTTAATTAGAGAATTGACTAAATCTAATCAATTGTTGTCTTAGATTAGGTCAAGGATTCTCTAGATCAATTATAATAGTTGTATTGGTCAAGTCCATGTCTTTAATAAGAACCAAATGGACGTTGATTCTTAGTAAAGAGATCTAGCTCGAATTGTTAGGTTGATCTAATCAAGACTAATTAAACCAGTTAGTCTCTAAGGTAAGTTTGGCATATACGATCGGTGGTTTTTAATTGACAGCCTACTTACTTGATCATTTTTGATGGTATCTAAGGCAAACTTTGGTAGATCCTTCCACCAATTTTACTTACCTGGCCTTCTTAGTGAAATTGAGTTTTGATCATATCACTTGATAATTTGAGTTGACCCATGTCAGCTAAGTAAATTAATGTGACTGATTTAGGTGCTTTTAGATCAGCCTGTTAGTGGTCTCCCTTAAACTGATTTGCTAAAGCTAATGGGAGGATCATGACAAGCTAGTTAATCTGACCTACTCACTTTTATAAATAAATTTTCTAAAATTATTAGGTCCCTAAAATGAAATAGTTATATGATAACTGTATCATAGCCTCCCATTAAAGTGGATGATAATGGGTCCATCAATTGAATAGTCATTAGAGGCCCAAAGGTCTGGTGCTTATCGGTTGGTGGAATTATCATTCATTATATGATCTCTTGGATACATCTTTCTAAATGGTGGTTAGGTGGGCCAACCAAAGTTGGACCTGATCATTCATTGGTTGGATGAGCCAAGTATGGTCATGTTAATGGTTGGACGTAACTGAATCCTTTTTTGAGAATGCCAAAGCCAACTGATCAGGGCCTGGGGCAAAATTTAATTACTAAAAATTATTTGAAGAAATAATTAGTTATGAATCTACCCTTAGATGTACATGGGCAGGCCAACCAAAGTTGGGCTTGTGTACAGTCTTTGTGGATTCTAGTATCCACTAAGAAATTAGGATAATTCCTCAAATTGGAGGTAGAGGCTATCAATTCGAATAAAATAGTGGAAGAAATCTTTTGATTAAAGTTCAAATCTTTAGGTTTAATGAATCAATTACTAATTAGATTTTGATTTTTTTTTGTACAGACATGGTAACTTTTCTATCACTTCGATTATTGTTGGACAATGATAAGTTGGTGGAACCCAGCTTCGATAGCTGGTATCAAAAGTTGAAGATTGTCTTGGAGCATGAACGGATCCTATATGTGCTAATGGATCCTGCATCTGAGGAGCCAGCTGTCAATGCATATGGAACAGTCAGAGATACTTATCAGAAGTGGTTCAGTGATCGAATCATGGTGTGTTGCATTATACTGCCTGTGATGAATTCAGTTGCAGGTTTGAGATAGCTCAACCAAATGAAATGCTCCAAGTGTTGGAGGATTCTTTTGGCACATCCAATAATGTTGAGAGGTACAAGACTTATTGCGCCATCTTTAATGCCAGAATATGGGATGGAGCCTCTATCACTAATCATGTACTGTACATGATCGAGCTGATAGAGCACTTGAATAAGCTTAGCTTTCTCTTGCACAAATAACTTAGAAAAGATGCAATACTAAACTCGTTGTCCAAGTCTTATCTTCCATTTTTTACACATTATAGAATGTCAAAGTCTGAAGTTGACTACCACAGGTTACTAGAGTTACTTTAGAACTTTGAGAAAGATCACCAACTCCACAAAGAGTTGGTGAACTTAGTGGGAGGTTTGTCTTCTCATTCTCGATCCTTTGGGAAAGAAAAGAAGAATAAGAAAAAAAAGCCAAGAAGATGCATGTTCAGACTAGGACATCTATGCAGGCTCAGACCCCTAAAATCAAGCTCGATAAGACTCAAGCCGAATGCTTCTTCTATAAGAAGCAGGGGCACCGGAAGAGGAATTGTCCTAAGTACATTGCCTCCCTAGACTTGAACAGGTAGAGAAGGAAGCAAGCTATTGCTGGGCAAGATATTTATATGATAACTTCTTGTAATTTATCTATCTGTGATATTACTAATTGGGTATTGAATATCGAAAGCTCTTATCATATTTGCAATTCATTGCATGGATTACAGGTCAGTAAAAGATTCGAGCAAGGCGATAGATTCCTAAATGTTGGAGATGAAAGACTAATTCCAGTTTTAGCTTTAAAAATTTTAAAACTTGCATTTGAATCTCATACCATTATTCTTAGTGATTATCATTTCTGTCCTAGTTTCTTTTTAAATATCATTTCTGTACGTCTTTTGGCCATGAACAATTATGAAATTTTAATAAAGAAATAAGTTTGTAATGTCATTATGAATGGTGTTACTGCTTTCTGTGGACAATTGAACAATGGTGTATATTTGTTATCACAACCTATTAATGTAATCTATTCAACTGATAAACATCATACATTAGATAATGTAACAGATATCTATTTATGGCACTATAGGCTGGGTCATATAAATAAGAACAAGATAAGCAGGTTGGCTGAAGAGGGTATCCTCGAACTTAGTGATTGTGAATCGCTTTCAAACTGTGAATCATATCGTCTTGGTAAAATAACAAAGTCACCTTTTACTGAAAAAAGTGAGAGAGCCACTGAACTCTTAGGACTAGTACATACTGATGTATATGGACCAATGAGTACTAGTGCCAAAGGTGGATATATCTACTTCATCACTTTCACAGATGATCTATCCATATTTGGATATGTCTATTTGATGAAATATAAGTCGGATTCATTTGAAATATTCAAATAATTTTAAAGTAAAGTAGAAAAATAAACTAAAAAGAGTGTTAAAACTCTTCGATCTGACCAAAGAGAGAAATACCTTTCTAGTGAGTTTTTTACATATCTAGAAGAGAATGGGATTCTCTTCCAATGGACTCCTTCAGAAATACCACAGCATAATGGTGTATCCAAAAGGAGGAATCGGATTGTGTTAGACATGGTTCGATCCATGATGGGTTTTGCTAGTTTACTGATATTCCTCTAGGGATATGCACTCGAATCGGCTTGCTATCTTTTAAATAGGATTTCAAGTAAATCTATGGTTAAAACTTCAGATGAGATATGGACAGAACGTAAGCCAGCACTTTCATACCTCAAGGTCTGGGGGTGCTCGGTTTATGTCAAACGATTAATTACAGATAAACTTGGACCTAGGTCTGATAAGTGCGGATTTATAGGGTATCTAAAAGAGATCAAAGGATACTATTTCTATCATATTGATGAACAAAAGATGTTTGTCAGCCTTAGGACAACCTTTTTAGAAAAAAAGTTTCTTAGTGAAGGAACTATTGCCTCTAAGATTGAATTTGTGAAGTTCAATAGGTAGAAAGTCTGACACATAATGTTGAACCTAAGTCGAATTTAATCAGATCAAATCTAAAGCCTAATGAACCCACACCATTAAGATGATCCGATAGAGTACCGCACCATCCAGACAGATACTATGGGTTCTTGGTCCAAGATGGTGATCCCATCGAACTCGATGAGAATAATGAGGACTCGATCACCTATATGGATGCAATGCAGAGATCTGATTCCGAGAAATGGCTTGAGGTCATGAAATCCAAAATGGAGTCCATGATGGTCAATGATGTGTGGAATTTAGTTGACCCACCTGAAGGTGTTAAACCTATTGGGTGTAAATAAGTTTTCAAAAGGAAGAGGGGCGTAGATGGAAAGATGGAGACCTATAAAGCCCGTTTAATTGCCAAGGGATATCGTTAAAATTATGGTATTGACTATGATGAGACATTCTTCCTACTGGCAATGCTCAAATCCATTCGGATAATACTTGCAATAGCTGTCCACCTAGACTATGAGATCTGGCAGATGGATGTGAAGATGGCTTTTCTAAATGAAGAGCTAATCGAAAAGGTGTATATGATATAATCTGAGGGATTCACATTCATAGATGAGTCCAATGTGTGTAGGCTTCAAAGATCTATTTATGGATTAAAGCAAGCATCTCGAAGTTGGAATATGCATTTTGATAAAGTGATCAAAATGTATGACTTTGTTAAGAACGAAGAAGAATTCTGCATTTATAAATGGACAAATAGTCCAGTAGTGGTATTCCTTATTTTGTACGTAGATGATATTCTCTTAATCGAAAATGACATCTCCATACTACAAGGAATAAAAATCTGGTTGTCATCACAGTTCTCCATGAAGGACTTGGGTGAAGCATCCTACATCTTAGGAATGAAGATCTATAGGGATAGATCTAAAATAATGCTTGGTATATCCTAGTCCATGTACATGGAAACTATGCTGAAGAGGTTCAGCATGGAGAATTCCAAAAAGGGTTATCTTTCGATAGGCCAAAAAATTTCTCTCTCTAAGAAGGATTGTCCGATAACTTTTGAAGAGAGAGAGCGTATGAGTGGAATCCCATATGCTTCGACAGTGGGATCTATTATGTATGCAATGATATGTACGAGACTAAATGTGGCATACTCACTAGGAGTAGTGAGTAGATACCAGTATGATCCTAGAAAAAATTACTGGAAGGTGGTTAAAATCATCTTTAAGTATTTAAAAAATACTAATAAACAATGGTTGGTTTATGGTGAGTCAGATCTGAAACTTATAGGATTTACAGACTCCAGCTTTCAATCTGACCATGATGACAGTAAAAGTATGTCAAAATATATCTTTACTCTAAATGATGGAGCCATCTGCTAAAAAAATTTCAAGCAGCATACAGTGGCTGACTCTATTTACGAAGTAGAATACATGGCAGCATCAGATGCAGCAAAGAAAGCTGTGTGGCTGAGGAAGTTTATCATCGAGCTCAGAATAGCACCCTCCATTGATGGTCTAGTTCTTCTCTACTGCGATAGCACTAGCGCCATAGCTCAAGCAAAAATATCAAAGGCACACCAGCGAATAAAGCACATTCTGCACCCCTTCTATTTAGTCCGTGAGATCGTGGATCGTGATCACATCGATCTTCAAAAGATCGATGGAAAGAAGAACCTAGCCGACCCCTTCACTAAAGCCCTGGCAATCAAGAAGTTCGACAACCATAAGTCAAAGATGGATATTAGATACTGTGCTGAGTGGCTTTAGGACAAGTGGGAGTTGTTAAAAAATGTGTTCCAAAGTCAATCATCAACCTATTGATGATTGAGCTACATTGTATCTATAATTAATTCATTAATAAATAAAATATATTTTTGGCCTTTTATTCATCATAAATATTTTTCATCTTCTAATGAACTACATTGCTGTGATGAAGTCCTTAGGACTATTCAGCTTTGATAAAGAGAGAATTTATCGATTAGTCCTTAAATTTATTCACGACCAAATGATAGGCTGTTAATTAGGACGACAGCATCTATCGAGCATAGATCACTATATGCCATATAGGTTGGTTGTCCTCTTAACTAAGAAGTATGAAAATACTGGTATGGCATATAGGTGAGATATATGGGTACATCATCATTGAACGTGATCAACTTCAGAGTATTTTGCTATCGAGAATGTCTCTGATGGGATATAGGTATAAGTATTCCTTAAACCTAAGATCACCTCAGTGACTTGCAAGTAACTCACTATGCTTTGGTATCGGACTAACTGAAATTTTAATTTAGCAACAGAAGGCTTCTGGGCACAATCAAGTACTTACGAAGTTAGAGTATGATCAAGATGGAATTGACCACTCCAAGAGTTGGAGAATAATGTATCACCATATTTCAATATAGCAAAACCTTGGTCAGGATAATCCATCAGATGGATTTGATATTTTGAAATACAATATAGACAATCTGATCAGAGTTGATAGTTGAACTCTGAGGTATCCTAAAAGCATTATGGTCAGGAGAATAAATTATATGAAAACTATATTCGCATCGGTTCTAAGGATGGCGTTTTACACCTTTCGACCTATCTGACCATCAGGTAGCATTGCTAGATGATCACTTTGATTAGTATAGAATTTATTTCTATACTATCGGCTTAGGTTCGGACCTATGAGGTCACATATATTAGAGTTCATATTCCGATCAGATGGTTGATCAGCGATTTAGAATCATTTTAGGGTTAAATGATCAATGCGGTTGATGTTTGATCTAGTACAAGTATTGCAGGAGGATCGATTAGCAATTTGATTGCTAATTAGCTTAATTTGATTAAGCCAGAGGGCTAAGATTAAGTTTAATTAAATATGATTTAATTAGATTTTATTTGGACTTGATTGGATCAAGTTCAATTGACTTATTGGATAAGCCAAGTGCAAGGAAGAACTAGTCCTAGTCTAACTAGGACTCGGATCAATCCAATTTTCTAATTTAATTAAAAAATTAAATTAAAATTAAATTTGATTTAATTAATTTTTTAATTAGGTTGAACCTAATTTAATTTAGTTGATTTGGTTTTGATTTAATTTGGTTTGAGAAACCATGTTTGACCAAGTCATAGATGGAATCCTAGTGAGACTAGGATTCTACCTTGCGCCACTTTAGCCCTCCACGCCCCATGCCCTCTCTTTTTTTGTGTGACAGAGAGTCTCTCTCTAGTCTTCATGCACTTTCCTTATCTCTCTTTTATTCTCATATGGTTATTTGGTAGTTGACCAAGTCTAAGAGGAAGTTAGTTTTGATTTAGGATTCTATAAGATAGAATCCCTATAAATCAAAACATCTCCTTCCATGTGTGCCACCCATCTGCTATTTTTTCTCCCTAATTCTATGTGAGTGAGAAATTTTTTTTTGTGCCTCTCCTTACTGGATTTACCAAAAAAAATTAGAGGAGGGGCACCCACCCAAGAGTTGGGCGCCCCAACCACTTGCCAAATATGGTCCTGCCTTGTCTAGTTTTTGATCTAGACAAGGACTTTTCTTTTTCTATAAATTTAGGATGAATTTTAGCCTAATTCTTTCATGAAATATAGAGCTTTGGAAGATATTTGGGGTGTGCAAAAATTGGAGGAAGAGGGTCCTTGAGCATGGGGGTTCCATAGGCACCAAACTAGGTGTCTAGGTGAGAGAAAAAAGAAGAAGAAGAGGGTCTTCTTCTAGGACTATTTTATTCTTCATCTCTCCTCCATCTTTTATTTTTTTTAAGAGAGTCTCAGATTAGAAAACTCTCCTCTTCCTTCTCATATTTTGGAGAGTTCAAGTTTTGAAGAAGGGAGCATCGAATCGACCATCGAAGAGAGATCAGCACAGTACTAGCATGCTGTGCTGATTTCCTATATCAGGATCTCTGATCGTGTTTATGGGCTCATGTGGATGACTTCTAGAGGTGGGATACATGTACGGCTCTTGACTTCATCCTCAAGCTTGGATCAGTAAGTTAGAACATCTAACTTACTCAGGTAATAGACCCGATCTGTTATTTTATATCTGCATCAGATGTTATATAGATCTAGGTTGATATGATCAATCTTTTCTTTCTTATTTAATTTTTAATTTTTGATTTAAATACCATGCAATAATGATGTAATAAATTTAAGATCTAGGTATTTATATATTTATTTAAATAAATATTTAATTTATTTAAATCTTTCTCTGCATGATCTTGAAAAAGTTTCAAGATCTATCCGTGAAACCCTAGATCTGGTTTCTTTAATAGGAAAGGGAGATAGGATTTTGGTAGTTTAAATCATATCTTCCTTAAATGAACTACATTGTATCTATAATTGATTCATTAATAAATAAAATATATTTTTGATCTTTTTTTCAACATAAATATTTTTCATCTTCTAACGAACTTCATTGTTGTGATGAAGTCCTTAGGATTATCTAGCTTCGATAAAGAGAGGATTTATCGATTAGTCCTTAAATTTGTTTACGATCAAATGATAGACTATTAATTAGGATGATAGTATCTATCGAGTATAGATCGCTATATGCCATATAGGTTGGTTGTCCTCTTAATCAAAAAGTGTGGAGACACTGGTATAGCATATAGGTGAGATGTATGGGTATATCATCATTGAACGTGATTAACTCCAGAGTATTCTACTATCGAGAATATCTCTGATGGGATATAGGTATAAGTGTTCTTTAGATCTGAGATCATCTCAGTGACTTGCAAACAACTCACTATGCTTTGGTATTGAACTAACTGAATTTTTAATTCAGCAATGAAAGGCTTCTGGGCATAGTTAAGTACCTACGAAGTTGGAGTATGATCAAGATGAAATTGACCACTCCAAGAGTTGAAGAAGAATGTATCACCATATTTTAATATAGCAAAACCTTGGCCAGGATAATCTATCAGATGGATTTGATATTTTAAAATACAACGTGGACAACCTGATCAAAGTTGACAGTTGAACTTTGAGGTATCCTGTGAGCATTATGGTCAAGGAGATGAATTATATAGAAACTATATCCGCATGGGTTCTAAGGATGGTATTCTACACTTTCGACCTATCTAACCATCGAGTATCATTGCTAGATGGTCACTTCAATTGATATAAAAATTTATTTCTATACTATCGAATTAAGTATGAACCTATGAGGTCATACACATTAGAGTTCACATTCTGATCGGATGGTTGATCAATGGTTTAGAATTGTTTTAAGGTTAAACGATCAATATGGTTGATGTTTGACCTAGTATAAGTGTTGCAAGAAGATCGATTAGCAATTTGATTACTAATTGACTTAATTTGATTAAGTCTGTAGATTGAGATTAAGTTTAATTAAATATAATTTAATTAGATTTGGTTTGGACTTGATTGGATCAAGTCCAATTGGCTTATTGGATAAGCCAAGTGCAAGAAAGAAGTAGTCCTAGTCTAACTAGGACTCGGATTCAGCCCAATTTTCTAATTTGATTAAAAAATTAAATTAGAATTAAATTTAATTTAATCTAATCCTTAAATGGGTTAGGTCTTATTTAATTAGGTTGGTTTACTCTTATTTTTATTTGGTTAAAAGACCTTATTTGACCAAGTCAAAATAAGAGTCCTAGTGTGACTAGGACTCCTTATTCCTTGTGCCACCTAATCCTCACACCCCACCCTTTTCTCTTTATGTTTTTATGTAAAATTCTCCATGCCCAAAGGCTTCTCATGCCCCCCTTTCTCTCTTCCATTTCTCATATGGGAGTTTGTTAGAAGATCAAATTAAAAGGGGAATTAGTTTTGTTTAAGGATTCTATGAGATAGAACCCTTGTTGACCAAATCTTCTTCTTATTATGTGCCGACCCATCTTTCTTTATTTTCTCTGATTTTCATGATTAAAGAGAAATTTTTTGTGCACCCCATTTGCTGGTCCATGGCAGAAAAGTAAGGTGGGGGCGCCCAAGAGTTGGGCACCCTAATAACTTTCCTTATTTGGTCCTTCCTAGTCTAGGTTTTTGATCTAACTTGGACTCTACATATCTCTTTATTTAAAAAGAATTTTTGGCTAAAATTTTCATGGATTGTAGAAATTTGAGATTTCTCTTTAGTGTAGAAAAATTAGATAAAAATTCCTCTGGATCATGGATATATTAAAAACACAAGTCAAGGTATCTAGAAAAAGAACAAAGAAGAAGAAGAGGATCTTCTTTTAGGGTTTTTGTTCTACATCTCTATCCTTTTTTTGTGAGCTTTTGAGAGGTGTTTCAGCATCACTTATCTTCTTCCTTCCCTTCTAATTTTTAGAATGTCCAAATCTTGAAAAAAAAAATATCGGATCGATCATCAAAGAGAGATCAGCACAGTACTAGCATGCTGTGCTGATTTTCTGCATCAGGATTTCTATTCGTGTTCGTGGGCTCGTATAGACGACTCCTAGAGGCCAAACATATGTGCGGCTTGTGACTTCATCCTCAAGCCTAGATCAGTAAGTTAGAATATCTAACTTGCTCAGGTAACATATCCGATTTGTTATTTTATAGCTGCATCAGATGTAGTATAGATCTAGATTAATATGATCAACCTTTTCTTTCTTATTTAATTTTTAATTTTTGATTTAAATATCATGCAATAATCATGTAATAGATCTAAGATCTATGTATCTACATATTTATTTAAATAAATATTTAATTTATTTAAGTCTTCCACTACCTGATCTTGAAAAGTTTCAAGATCTATCCGTGAAATCCTAGATCTGATTTCTTCATGGGGATTGGGAGGGCAAGGGGCAAGCGACTGAAGAAGGGGAGGGCAGGTGGCGAGCGACCCGATCAGGGATGGGCAGGGCAGGGGGCGGGCGATCGAGGAGGGCAAGAGATGGGCGGTAGGGGATGGGGAGGGCGGGGGGTGGGCAGCCACGATCGAGGATGAGGAGGGCAGGGGGTGGGCGGTGATGGGATGGGTGGAGTCTCACTGACGATGGAGAGGAGGAGAGAGAGAGCGCACGCACATGGAAGGAAAGAAAAATTAAAAATTTTTAATCTAACCTACGACAGCGATTTTCAAACCACTATCGTAGATCTATGATAGCGGTTATAGAAAATCACTGCAATAGATCTACAGTAGTGGTTTATAATCACTGCCATAGATCTATAGTAGTGATTTTTAGTAACCACTATCGTAGGTTGAAAATAATTTTTTTTTTAAATAGTATATAATTTTAAAATTTAATGCTCATCTTCATCATTCATTATCTAAATAATTATCATTAGAGTTTCGTCATAAAAATTTACCTCGATCCAATGGCCCTAGCTTCATCGATCAAAAAAATTTGATTTCAACGATCATAAATAATAATGCAAGGTCTGATAGATGGAGACCTTCAATCGATCCAAAAATTTGTAATGATAATCTCGATAATATTTGTAGCATACTATCAAAATTTTACTTCAATCAGATATCGTTATCATGGTCAATTTAGTATGGAATAATTTTAGCTATTAAATTAGAAACAAACGATCAAAGGGCTAAACGGCATTCGATTATGAGATAATTTTTTAGTCAAATGATCTTTGCTATAATTTTAATCATTTTATATAGCGATAATAGTAAAATTTAAATTATTTTTGTATGAACTGTAGATATTGCAAAAGCACGAGTATATGTGTATATATATATATATATATATATATATATATATATATATATATATATATATATATAACAATCAATGGAGTTTAAGAATGGTTATCAGACGACGTATAGTTTTAGATCGTTCTTAGTCTCACGAGTTAAATTTTATAATCACCACCATAAAAACTGATTAAAGTAGTAGCCAAGATCATTTATAAAAAAATTATCTCATAATCAAAAATCATTTGATCCTTTGATCACTCATTTATCATTTAATGGCTGAAATTAATCTATACTAAATTGATCAAGATAACAATATCCGACTGAAGTGAAACTTTGATAGTATGCTCAAACATAACTGAAATCATCGTTGTAAATTTTTAGATCTATCGAAGGTCTTCATCTATCAGATCATCGCATCATCATTCGTAATCATCGAAATTAAATTTTTCTGATTGGTGAAGCTAAGACCATCAGATCGAGGTGATCTTTTGCGACGATACTCTAATGATAATTATTTAGATAATGAACGATGAAGATGAGCATTAAATTTTAAAATTATATAATATTTAAAAAAAATAAAAAAAAATATATTACAGCGGTTATAAATAACCGCTGCCATAGATCGATATATAGTAGTGGTTATAAGAACCGTTGCTATAGGTCCGATTTATGGTAGCAATTTTTCTAACCACTGCCATAGGTCGGACCTATGGCAGCGATTACAAAAAACCGCTGCCATAAGTCGGCCTATAGCAGCGGTTTGTTGTAACCATTACCGTCGACTCTATTGCAGCAATTTTGAAAATCGCTATCATAGTATGCACTATCGTAGGCTTTTTTTATAGTAGTGAAAATTTTATTGTATGAGTGAAGATGAAAAATATATTTTTATTGATATATTGAATTTTATTATAAGAGCACAATATGAAGAATATTAAAATTTAGGTTATAATCACTTAGGATGGTGACTTAAGTCATATTTAAGCATAGGGTTATGATCATTAAGGATATGATAGAATGGATATGTGATCACTAGAGATATGATAAAAGTAGCAGGAAGGATTCAAGTTTGGATTTTGGATCAATAGGTATTTATATATGTAAATAGCATATGATGTCTATAACAGAATTGAGCATATGATGTCTATAACTGAATTGATGAGTTATATCTTAGATTCTAATAAATAGGCTTGATTAAAGTAGAGAGGTGTTGATCTTGGAATAAAGTGAGATATGTTAATATGTTACTTATTCAATTGATAATTTTTGAATTTAATATGGGTGCAAACCATAATAGTTCCCCCTAGTATGTTGTTTATTGTTTGATTGCAAAGATTGGAGATAGCAACAAATTATTTAGAGAATGGAATATTTTCAAAAAATTATGTACGATATTGACTTTGATTTGTTTATATTTTATTAAGAAGATATGAAATATACACTATGATAGAATCTTTTATGTTTAAATTATTATCATTAGACTAGCTTACTTGATCTTCCTCATATTTGTAAAGATTATTGGGCATATGAGTTTAAGTTTCTAAGCTGATTTAAGGTATTTTACTATTATAATCAAATTGAGATGAGAAACTTTCAGAAGACTTAATCTTAATATATATGAGATAAGATTTTATGTGTTGATTTATTTATGGATGTTAAAGGATGTGGTGAAGGAAGTTTTTATATACAACAATCGAATTAATTTTACTTGTTGGGATATTGATTTATGATATTCTAATTTGTCAAAAATTTAAACTAATCTTTTTACAAAGAAAGATTGATTTGAAATCGTCCTCTTGATTATCGGATAAAATATAGATATATTGGATTCTAGATGAGTAGTGAAATTTATACAACAATTTTCAACATGAAAGTGGATTAAGATTAATCTGGATGTAATATGATTGAGGACAAAAACTTAAACATTGGCTCTAAATCTATCCAAAAATTTGAAAGACTAAATCTTTTTATATTCTGAAGTAAAATAGTATTCTTGTCAAAATTTATTAGAAAAATCTAAAGAATTCATAGGTTTAGATCAGAGTGTGCAGCAGAAGCATGGTGGTTGATTTTTACTAAAACTAGTTAAAGAATACTATTTCCAGCTCAAATAGTGCAATGGTTGGAGTCTTGAGTTGAGTTTTTTAAAAAAAACCATCATTAATAAAAGAAAGGATAAGGTTGTTGATTCTTTAGGCTCATCTTGATTATTAGTGATATTTAGAAGAAATCTAAGCATCTTAAGTTTAGGAATAATGGATTAATAATCTTTGGTTGAATTTGGATATGGAATATTTCAAATATAGATATCATGTTCTTAACATTGACATTGTTACACTATTTGTTTGAATAGATTTAAGATTTTCTATGGTAAGAGTTTAAATTATTACATCATGCTGAAAGTTAAAAGGATAAAGAAGTTTATAGATCATGGTGAGCATCTAATGCTATAGATCCTTCTAATTTTATTAATTGGATCGATTATGATGTTCATATGAGATTAATCAAGAGCAACTAATTTTGTGGGCAAGGAAATAGGATATTATAAGCCAAGACTAAAGAAATTAAGAAAATTCATTATCTTATCACATAATTACTTATGTTGAGGACTTGTGAAGATATAATGGTGTTAACTATAGTGAAAGAGAGGCTACATGAAAACTTGAAGCAGAAATGAGAGTCAAATATCCACAGCTTATTAAATCTTTAGATATGCTAATTTCGAGGATGGAATTATTTTAAAGAAGAAAGAATGTCATAGCCCAGTCATAGGGCTTTGGACTAGCCCGAAACCACAAGACCTAAAACCACCTTGTGCCACAAAAAAGGAAAGAAAGAAGACTCATAACCAGAGTCTTCTTCTTCCTTTTTTTCGGCGAGATCGGGATGGTGGGAAGTCTTAATTTACTTAGGAGACCTCTTTATAAGAAGCCCCTCTTCTTTCTCCTAGGTTTTCATGAGGATTTGTTAAGAGTTCGCCGAGATTTTTGGCATGTTCTTTCGTGGGTTTGCTGTCGAGAAGGAGGGTCGTTGAACCCCTTTCCTTGGCCATCGGAGCAAGGTAAGCTCCTTCTCCCTCTTCCTTCCTTTTTTTGGTTGTTCTCTCGTCATCGGTGTTTGGTTGAAGCTGGCAAATTGCTGGATTGGAGCAAAACAGGGCAAACCCTTTTTTTTTTTTCAATCTCGCCAGTAGGAGTCACGTTGAGACCACCATCGGGTGCTACAATTTCATTGCCGTTAGAGACCGCCATGAGTGGTCAGCCTGGATGTCAATTGTGGCCATGGGTGGAAGAATGAGGGAAAGGAGAGTTGCATCCCCTATTTTTGGGAAGGGAAGAAGAGAAGAAGACTTTTCTCTCTCTTCTTTAGAATAATTTGATAATTTATTTTATTTATTAGTTAATTATTTAATCACTTATTAGTAAATTATTAGATGGATTATGGGAAAGGAGGAATAAGGAGAAAGAATTCTCAGTTTTGAGAAAGAAAGAAGAGAAGAAGAAAGAACTCTTCTCTCTCTATTATAATTAATTATTTAATTATTTAATTAGTTAATTATTTAATTAATTTTTTTTCTTTAGTGGATTATGGGAGATTTTAGAAGAAGAAAACTTTTAGGGATGGGGGTGTGGACCCTACGAACTTCAAAAGAAGGTTCTTGATACTTAGTTTGATTTATTTGATTTATAAAAAAATATAATTAATTTTGAAGATATAAGAGAATAATTTCTTGAACGAGAGGACATCGAGTAAGGTTCTTAAGACCTAAATTATAAACATGATAAATTTCTCTCTCTATCTTCTCTTTCTAAAAAATCTTTCTCCACTTTCTCTCTAGAATTTTCTCTCTCTTCATGGATTTTCTCTCTCTAAAAATCTTGAGAATAGAGTGTGGACCCTGGTGAACTCTAATAGAGAATTTTTAGGATTTTAAATTGATCTAATTAATTTATTTTAAAAAATTAAATTATATTTATAGAAGAACAGACTACTGGATAGAAGGACATTGAGTAGAGTTTTATCATCCAGATCATAGTTCTGTGAGTCCTGTTTATCATAACTTAAGATAAGAGTTTTTGTACATGATCACCATTTATATATGCTACTTTACTTATTGGTTTCTTATTGTTGATTTTACATCATTGAATTTATATTAATGAATTATTATATTGAGATCCTAATATGGTCGGTATAATATTTCAGCATGAATATGTTATGTATTTACCACATATATGTAATAATGGTTGATGGTATGAGCATATGGAAATGATATAATTATTTTGATCATATTATAAATTGAAATTGAAAAGATGAAATCAACATGTAATAATTGGATGAAAATGATATGATTTGGACTAACCTCGTCATGTGGATAGTCGGTCAGGAGCTTATGCTTGGGACAGCCCCTACGGGCTTACGCATAGGATTATGGGTAAGACCATGATTTATACAGTCCGTCAGGAGCTTATGCCTGTGACAGCCCCACAAGCTTACACGTAGAATTATTGATTAGACCATGACTGACACAGCCCACCAGGAGCTCATGCTTGGGATAGCCTCCATAGGTTTACACGTAGGATTATAAGTGAGACCATGAATTGAGATTAAAGCATGATCTTGATTAGTCCAAAATTAGAAAGAAAAGATTAAAAAACATGAAAGTATGATAAGAGAAAAATATGATAAATTATGGATCCAATGTTAAATAAAAAAGTTTCATGTGTTGACATATAATATACTTGATACATACTTATTTGATTGATTCTGTATATTTGATATATGCATTCATACTTTATTATACTTTTAAATTAAATTATTATTATTAGTGTAAATGTACAGTGATTCTTACTAAGCTGTAAAGCTCATAACCTTCTTTTTTCTCTTTTCTTTTCAGAGTTACAGGATACATATATCTAGTTACGATTGGAATTATAATTAAAAGGATTGATTTGATAGAGCACCATCAGTGATAGATGGATGATCGAGTTTTATAAATTGTACAAGGATGAAATCTATTCATTAGTATGAATTTAGATTGATAACGTTCATGGAATGTTGAGATTGTAAGTAATATTTTTAGGCCTTGCATATTCTCAGGGCATTGATCTTGGATTTATGCGGCCATCACGTGCTTGACCAAGATGCTGGGTTCGGTGCGTGACACCATATCTAGGGCTCATACAACATGATGGATTCTTCATTACTGTAGTCCCATCTCTTTCTATTTGATCCATGTATTTGATGAGTTTGTGGCAAGATGCCCATCCATGGTCACCACAAAATTTCTATCACAAAAGAAATATGAATGCTTGGGGCTTGTTTGGATATCTAACCCCAACTCTCATGGGATTTATGGTTTGGGCCAAGACAACCAGCTAAATGAAGCTAGGTTATGCCTAAATTTATGAGAATCCGGAGAGCTATTTAATGGAATGGCCCAAGTCTCATAAGAAGAAAAGAATTTGGATCAGCCTAAATCCTATAGGAAGAAAAAGATTCCAACCAGCCTGCTCAAATAGCTCTATGGGTTCTCATACATTTAAGCATAATCCAACCTAACTTAACCGGTTGTCTTGGCCCAAACCACAAATCTCATAGCATTTGGGTTTAGACATCTAAACAAGCCCTAAATTGCAAAACATCCTGGTCTACAAATCATGTTCCATTAGCTCTTTCGACATTTAATAATTTCTTAATTGATGTATTATATATAATCGGCCAATGAAGTCAGTCCTATGTTCTATACATCATATTCATAGCTTTTAAAATATACAAATTAGCTAGTAGTCCTAGCCGACACAGTAAGATATTTAGAGATTAAAATGATGATTTTTATAAAGCTATTATGAGAGTTCTACATGTGCATGTAGGGATTCTTACAACTCAAATATGTTAACATATAGATATTTGTTAATATATTTATTTCCATATTTAATAACATTTAATGTAGAGGTATAGATATTTGTTTACATATTTAAGATTGACATATATTATTAGTCTTCAAGAGCCAGCTCCTTCGCCCGACTGAGCGCTGACTTGGAAGATTGTAATTTTTTTTGCTCTTCTCCCAACTCTTGGGCACAGCCATCGCGCTCTTTCCGAAGCCAATTGATGTCATGCCTCTTCTTTTGGATTTGAGACTCTTGAGTCTTGATGATCCACTCGATCGATTCCAGATCTGCTTAAGCCGACTCTAGCTTAGAACGTGCTGACTCAAGTTCAAAATTTGTCGATCCCAAGTCAGTGTGGGCCGACTCCAACTCGGCCCTCAAGCAGGAGACCTCTCCTGCTTGCTTCTCCTCCCGCTCCCTCGCCTCCCTCTCATAGTCGACCATGGCCTAAAGGTGCTCAAGGGCGGCATTCTTGTCTGCCATGGCCGTCTTTGCCTTGTCGGACCATCCCTAACGAATGTCCGCGTATGATCGGAAGCCTCTTTCAAGCCTCTTTCAAGTGATCTTCTCCAGTAATAGGCGCATCGAAGGATTGGCCACAATAATTAGATTTTTTTTTTTTCCATTTTGTAGAGATTTGTAATGGACTTATTAAAATACAACTCCATCATATTTATGAAAACATCGCAAAACTTTTTCTATTATCTTTTTAGAGATTTTTTTTTGACTATTATATCTGAAACCCGCATCACCTGCAAAGTTTAAATGGGTGAGGTATAAAACTCATCCTTTTAAGGTTGGGTATAAGAGGGGTTAGCTAAAATTGCCATCTCTGAAAAAGACGGCCTTCTTAGGTCGCTAAGAGGACTTGGGAGCTCGTGTTGAAGTTGGGCGGTGGTATCACAACAGCTCCGTGGTAGTTAATGGACCAAAAGTAACAAGGAAAAATCATTCCTTTGGCTTCCATATTGTTAGGGAACTTGTACGGTTGTTTTAGCAATTATCTTGGTACTTCTATCGTTAGTAGACTTCATGATCTCATCAAGTTAGAGAATTTCTAAATCTCAGTTACGTACATTAGTTGACACCTCATGCTAGGACATTGCCTTTCAACCGGTCAAGGCTTCAAATATGGAATATTTTTTTAAAACAAAATCTTAAGTTATATAGTGGATTTTGCTGAGTCAAGACAATTAGGATCAGTTTCTCCTTCCATTTAGGAGAAACTCAAACATGCAAAGCACGGAATACATGAGATAAAATCTAAAGTATTGTTGTATGGGCATAAGGAGATATCTGGTGTAGTCTAACCTTCCTTTTTTCACTTTCCCCTTCCATTTAGGAGAATCTCAAACATTGAAGGCAACAACAAACATGAGACAAAAATCTAAATCATTGCTATTTGGTCATGATGATATCTGGTCTCGCTCTAACTTTTTTTTTTTGCCCCCCTTGGATCACATTCTCTCATCATTTAGGAGAATCTCAAACCTGCAATTGCACCAACATACATGAGACAAAAATCAAAACTATTGTTCTTTGGCCATGAGGATATAAGGTCTACTCTAATTTTCCTCTTATTTTTTTTCACTTGGATCGCATTCTCCTTCCATTTAGGAGGATCTCAAATGTGAAAAGCACCGACATACACGAGACAGAGATCTAAATTATTGTTGTTTGGGCATGAGGATATCACGTCTAGTCCAACCTTCCTATTGTTTTTTCACTTGGATCACATTCTTCTTCCATTTAGGAGAATCTCAAACATGCACCGCACTGACATATATACATGAGATAGAATCTATATTAGTGTTGTTTGGGAATGAGGATATTAGGTCTAGTCTAACCTTCCTCTTTTTCAAAAGAGCTGCTTCAGGTATCGGTAGAGTTGGGAGCAGTCCTTACACCAGGCTGTTTTAAAATTTAAAACATCTCAACCAAGGCGTAGTCATTTGAACTTATAAGATAAATCCAAGAACTTGCATTCTTTCTACTGAAGATTCAGTCCTTGCACTAGGCGAAGCATTCCGAAGATTTATGGTCACAGAGCTTGATAAAGAAAATGTTTATGTAAACAAGTCAACACTTGTTGCCGAGGAGTTTTTAGGCATTGGTCCTGGAACAACTTGGCTGGCTTACCAGAATTGAGCCGAGCAAATCAGTTAAATCAGAGATAGCATGAATTAATAGAAACTAATGATGGGAACCTTGGTTATTTGGAATAGTAGATTGGCTTGTTTGGAAGCAAGGAAAATCACCTTCAGATGCCATCAAAGCAATAAGAGAGGCTTTTGAGGACATGAGGTCAGAATGAGGTGGATCAAAAACAGATAGGCAAAACACCTGCTTCTCTCATCTCGTAACTGGCGTAAAGAAGAGGGATCACATCCAACGACTAAAGATTTGTTCTTAAGACACTGTTATTGGATACCAATCTTTGTACCAGGAAAAAATAAAAAATTAAAAACAGGGAAATTGTTACCATGATATTGATGAACATGAGTGGAGCGTCATTACCTTTTTCGGTAAATCTTAAAGGAGGATCTATAAATAAAAAATCAGTAAGCGTGCTTTGTAATAACATCGTCATCCAGAAAACAAGTCCACGAGTTTATCATTCATTGATGCATATATACATCAGATGGCTGGTCTCCTCCAATAACAATGTTAGAAGCATAGAAAAAATACAGCCAAAACCATCCATTATATGTTAATCAGACATTAGCCAGGAAGCCTGTGTCTGCTGTGCGCAACTGGTGTTCTTATCCTCTTTCCCTCCCTCTCACTTTCTATGCTTATTTATGGATGTCCGTTTTGGTGAAAAAATTTGAATCCTTTTTTTTTTTGTTTTAATTTTGCATCATCCATTATTAGTGAAAATTAGCTACTCGATGAAGTGCTCCTCATTTCATTCATTGTGCTGTGATAATGTCCAAAACTTGTTGGACATAATTTTTACAAGAAACGTAATAATTAATAAACAGCACTAAAATTTCCAAAAACTGATGTTTTTGAACATTAGAGGGAGAAGTGAAGCAAACTCATAGATTTTGTGCACAATGCCCATTAAACAAACATAGTATCAATAGGCGTTGTCGAGTAAAATTGCGTTTAAAATATCGAGATGAAACTTCACCAGATGAAAAGTAAACAAAAACAGAATTTAATTCCAATTCCATGTGCTGGAACCTTGACACAACCACATTACAGCCAATGGCTAACTTCCTAGCAAATAAAATACCAACCATGATACATCACAGCAAATTATTTTTTATGAGGTCAACAACATAGCCAACTGCATTTATCTATACTACCTCGCAACTCCACATAACCATCTAGTTTCTATTCTCCCCATATAAACAAAAAATTCTCCAATATCCATGTTCGGAGAGAATCCTTTCTTATCCGCTCATCCTTCCATTATATCTGTCTCTGATCCATGCTTGCATGGGAGAGCAGGCCAATAACACCTATGAAGAGTGAAAGTAGGACATGGCAGAAAATGTTGCCTGCTCAACGGCCATCACGAGCATAGCGGTGACTGCCAACACTGAAATTATATTCCACGGGTTGCTAAAATAGTCTCGCTTGAGCCCAGCAAGCCATTCATGCCATTTGAATTCATAAAACTTGTCTACTCTATACATTACTTCCGTAATCTCTTTTTCAAGGTAGTTACTTTTCCAATCAAATTGTATCTGACTGCCCAGTTTATTGAAGAGTTCTGCTGCTGCTTCATCGTTGCTCTGTTTGTGTTGTAGTATGCCTTCCAAGCGGAGCAACCGCACGTCCTCGGCCTGGTCGATGATGCCATCCATAAAGAATACGTACGTCATGATGTCCATCTCAGTTTTAGGATATCATTGTTCGAAAGCCATGAGGTTTCGGAAGAGATGACCGGTATAGTCATAGATTTGTAGTGGTGGTATCTCCATGCATCCACTTTTAAACATTAAACACAACCAAGAGAGGCGTGGCAGTGACTTTTGCTTGAATGTCATGTTCAAGAAACTGTCTGCCCGTTCCTTCCTCTTAAACTTCACCCCAACCCTATCGAGCTCCGTCGCATTAGGAGTCCACCTGGGTGTAGATGGCCAATTCCTTGGTGATGAAGTAGCCCCCGCTTTCTTCCACTTGGGCTTTTTTTTTGAAAGCTTCCACTTGGACTTTATGAATTCAATTGCACAACGAATCCATGTTGCTGCAGACGTAGGCTCTACTGGTTTTTTTGAATGGATCCGAGATAAATAAAATAGATGGAGCAAATGATGGCATTTGCTGGGGTCTTCTTTCTCCTGTTTCTTGAATGATTTGGATTCCTTGGGATGGATGCCCTTGAAGAGCTGGAGAGCAAGGTCCACAAGATCAATCTCTTTATCCCCACATGGTTTGAGATGATCGAATAGCAATTGGATGATGAAGAAAGGAATTTGGTTCTCAAGCTTGAGCACATCATAAACCACAATGTTAAAAGTGGAATGCTGTACCTCATGTGGGGACTCAAGCTGTTCATGCCCCTTCCTCACATTTAAAACCCTCCCATCTTCCCCCATCTCAATCTTCCACTCTCTCGTCTTCTTGCTCTCATCCTCCTCCGTCTCCTCATCCATCCCCTTCTTCCCCGCATGCATTTTTAGCATGAGATAAATGATGAAGCACCCATCAAGCAACATGATGGATGCCAAATTGTGGGCATCCAGCTCTCGAGGGAGTTCCGGATGGTAGCAATGCCGGACCATCTTATCCCGTTTCTTCAACTCCATCAAGCACTCCTTCAACAATTGATTTGCACGCTCTTCACTTCCATCACGACGCGATAGAAGGTGCCAGACATACCGCCGCTTGTGGTCCAGCGTGACAGAACTGTGACTCCAATGAGCGCAGCGGAAAGGTCCCAAGGGAACAACAATTGGATCGTAGGCTTTAGGATCCAACTGCCGGATGTGTTCGGGGACCTTGAAGATGGTGCATGGGCTATCAGGATGGTCCACAGGGCGTGCCGACTTCACATGATCCATCATTTCATTGATCCACACCTCGTCGCTTTTGCTGGCAGCGGAAGGTATTCCTCTTTCTCCTGTATAAGATGGTTCTTCTGGTTCGTAGATGGACAAACCGGCTTTAACGATTCCCTTTGGCCCGAGCGATTCATCCATGTTACGACCTAATTTATAGCGTACGCGACCAAGTAAGTTACTATAGCTACTTCTGAGAGAAATTATCTAACGGACATTTAGTTCAAAAATTCCATGAGAAAATTCCCAAGTGGCTACCAGCAAGCTACTATAATATCTTGAACATACATGGGCTGAGGCTGAACAAATTTGACAAGATGCACAAACAAGCAAAAATTTCGAAATTATGCAAGTGATGGTGTGAAATTAAGTAATCTCCACGATTTAACTACTTCTCAGGCACAAAAAAGCAAATATTTCAAAATTAAGAGACCTAGATATCAACTAGGAATAAGGATTTCCTGTGCTTTATTCAAAACCATATTACGTCCATGATCCAAGAAGAAAGCAAGCATTTAAAAACAAAACAGAGTTGACCATATTTAACCAAAATTCAAAGAAAGATGAATCCTCAAAACTAGAATAACTAAAGATAAAGAAATGAAATTTGAATTATCTCTCATATGGGAACTAAAAGATACATAGAATATAAAGAGTTTACATCATATCATCAAAAGTTCCAACTTTTACTTGGTAAAACCTAAAATTTAAGAAATTGCATTGAGAATATGATGATATGTGTGATAATCATGAAATTATGATTTTTTGAGGCTTTCCACTTTTTTTGAATTTATGAGGTCTTTATCGGAGAAACTCAAAAGTCAGCCTTTCTAGCTGCACATGGCCCACAAATTAAATATAAAAAAAGCTATGTGCCCCAAAAAAGTTGCGCCCCTCATGAGATTGGAGAAAAAATACCAGCCACAACATATTTCACTCATTGCTTTATATATAAATAGTTTAGTTACGGGAGGATTCAAGCAATGCATCTGATAGTTAGTGTTTACACGAATAATCCGATGTTCTTTACTAGTAGCGGGGTGTTTCAGCAAAGCGTTTAGATGTGATCCAGTAACCATTCTGTGTTTCTTAAAGGAAATGCACCAAGAATTTGTAGGCAGCTATATTAATTATGTAGATTTACAAAGAGAATGCCCAAGCATTTATCTCAGGTATGATACTTTTGTACAAAGAAAAACCAAAAGATCATAGTGGATTTCGCTAAAAATTTCTAAATAAATATTGATTTTCAGAAAAAGTCATATAAATCTTTTTTATAAAATCATAAATATTTAGATGTGACTAGATGTTGGTATATAGGGTTTAGGGCGGGTGCCCATGATGGGCCAACCCAACCCTTGTTTTTTATATTTAAGGACTCGTTTGGGAAGTGGAGGAAGAAAGTAGAAATTCTTGAAAAGTAAAGAGAAATTCTTTTATTTTGGTGGAGCTTTAAGAGGAGAGAGAATAAAAAAAAAAAATTTTTTATGAAAAGATACTTTTCATATTTCATGAGAAGTAAAAATTCATAGGGGAGGTGAATTTTGGGACTTTTCATGGGATGAAAATTGATGAGCATTTTTCTTTCCAAAAATATCTTTTTATAAATATATGATTGTAGAGCATACAAATTCTCAAAAATATTATCAAATATTATCCTTATAAATATTAATATAATATAATATTAATATTATCCTAATATTTATATTAATATAATATAATATTTTTTTAATATAAATAATATAATATTTATAATATATTAATATTTATACTAATATAATATTTTTATTAATATTAATATAAAATTTATTATACATATTAATATTTATATTAATATATACTATATTAATATTATATTTATATTTATATTAATAATATTAAAATATTAGTATTATATTAATATAATAAATTATTATGATCTAGTATTATATTATATTATATTTATATTCATATTCATATAAATAAAATAATATTTTTTATATAAAATCTGGGAGCAAAAATGTATGATCTTATATCTATTAAGGATATAATAGGTATTTGACACAATTTTTTCTAAGAAGGTAGATGTATGTTCAATCAAACATAAGTCATTCTGAAATAGACCATATTCTCATCACCAACCAAACATATCAAAATCATATTTTTAGAAAATAACTTCTTGAAAAATTACTTCCTAGAAAGTTATTTTTTGAGAAGAAAAATTTTTTCCTAAACCAAACAAATTCTGAAAGAAAAGAGGGAGGGATTGGTTGGGAGAAGTTTACCAATGGCTCCTACCCCTCTTGCCTACCACTTAACTTTAAAAAAAGAGAGAAAACTCTATTCTACTGCACAATTCATATTCCTAGAAAATAACTTCCTAAAAAATTACTTCCTACATTTTTTCCTAAACCAAACAAGTTCTGAAAGAAAAGAGGGTGAGATTGGTTGGGAGAAGTTTACCAATGGTTCCTACCCCTCTTGCCTACCACTTAACTTAAAAAAAAAAAGAGAAAACTCTATTCCACTGTACAATTCATATTTTTAGAAAATAACTTTTCAAAAAATTACTTTTTAGAAAGTTATTTTTTGAGAAAAGAAAAGAGGGAGGGATTGGTTGGGAGAAGTTTACCGATGGTTCCTAGCTACCCCTTCTGCCTACCGCTTAACTTTAAAAAAAAGAGAGAAAACTCCCTTCCACTGCACAAATTCAACGAGAGTCTCTCTCTCTCTCTCTCTCTCTCTCTCCATTTTCCTTATTCCATGATTCAAAGTACAAAGAAAACGATTTGTTAAGAGATTTTCTATGCACAAAACGGTCCTCCATCATTGTGATTTCCACATTGTTATGTCAACACAACTTTCTGGCTTCGTGGTGATGAATTAACACACGTGAAATGATCCAGATTATCAATGTTTTAATCTCAACAAGGTAAATTCATTTAACTCTATTCTTTTCGAATTTTTCGCTCCATGTACCAGACATTTTTATTTGTGGATCTCAACGTGATAATCTAAACAAATATATATTACAATTCACAAGATCATCAGAACTCAGCTGAAGTTGTAAGAAACAAAGGGAACAAGGAAGTCATAACACCAAACCTGATATTATATGTGAAACACACACCTGTGAGCGACCATGGTACATTCAGTAGTCTAGCATCTCAACTGACAAAATACTTGGTGTCTTGGGAAGATAGCAAACATGCTTTATTAAACTAAAAGAACACCAAATTAGAGATGTCGCGAGGGCGCAAGAAAAAAAGAGAAAATACCTCTCGTGCACGAACGGTGGGCTCTTGGTGGAAGTTATCTCCAATCCTATGAAATCTCTTTCCTCAGCCTGCCCATGCACTTCCAATCTTCTTTGTTTCTGATTCTGAGATCTATCGGTAATATATAAACGTGGCTTGACACCTTTCTGGCCTTAAAGACTTTTCGCCCTCCTTTGGGGCCGCACTGCAGGAACAGAGGGTCACCATGAAGACTGGGGAGCTTTGTACCAAAAAAAAAGGACTCGGGAGCTCCATAGCGAAAATGACGGGGAAAATTCGTTCCTCCTGACTCTATATAGATAGACGACTTGTGTGGTTGATTTGGCAGTAGTCTTGATATTTTTATTGTTAGCAAACTCTCCGCTATCTTATCAGATTAGAGAAATTCCTAAATCTCAGTTGGCACCTCATGCTAGGAGCTTATTTCAGTACATCACGGCCTCAAAATTTTTTTTTTAAAAAAAAGAATCTTAAATTGTATGGTGGATTTTGATAAGCCAAGATAAATAGGGTAAAAACGATTCACCTTCCACTGGGGAGAATCATAAACATGCGCAGCACCGACATGAGATAAAAATCAAATTTATTATTATATAGGTACGAAGATATTAAATCTAGTCTAAACTTCCTCTTAATTTTTCACTAGCAGTCTTTTGGTTCCTAAAATATTATTGTATAGGCATGAAGATATTAAATTATTTTTTCATGCCATATGTAAGAAGAGTAGAGTATCATAAAATTATGATATTTTAGGTTTTAAAATTGTTTAAAGTTTATCTACTTCTGGAATGATTCTCATTTTATGTTTATTTTTTGATGATTAAAAAGTTTATTTCCATCCCTTTTTTTCTAATGACATTTTCTTCTTTGTTGAACCGAGATTTTGACGACCATTTGATATTTAGTCCCATGCCATGTATGCTTATGCATTATGTTAGGATTGACAAGGTGCTATGGAACGGAACGATGTGCAGCAGATTATAGAAATCATAAGAGAAAGAACATAGAATAATATTTTCACTATGAAGAATAAAATACATGAAGTTTATAGGAAGATAACAAGAGATGAGAACGAGAAAAACTTCTCTTTTCCCTCTCTTCTGGATGTAAAATCAGCTCCTTCAAGAAGATGATCAAAATCCATTCTAGAGATGCTCCTTACACCTGAAAGCAATCTATAGAATAGCACACAAGAAAGCCCAAGCCCTCTCTCAATATCTCTGAAGGAAAATCCTGATTTTTCGGACCAGATTCATTCAGATCTGATTAGATCAAAAGATATATTTCAAAAATTTTTCTCTTTGATCTAGATCAGATCTAGGATATTTCAGATCTGATTATTATTATTTTAGAAATTAAAATAAATTTAGATAAATTAAATCAGATTTAATTTATCTTAAAGTGGGTAATCCTATTATCCGTTGATGATCCTGTAAGCAGCGGAAGGTTCTGAATCAAGCCACGCAAGTGCCTGGTCTCTACCGATATCTACTCGGACTGGATCTGAAGATCCTCTTCTTTTCTATCACGTCTCCAAAAATCAGATCTAGATCTGATCTGGAGGATCTTCAAAACTCCTTTTTAAGATCAACAGATGTCCAATGTAGCAGTGCAGCCTTCTAGCTTTCAGTCATCTTTCTCTCGTCTGGATTGCACCAACCAAGGTCCAAAACTCTTTTGGATGTGGAGAGGAGAGGGAGAAGGTGGGTTTGGCGTGGAGGAAGAGGGGAGAGGCAACCTTGGGGCATGGGATTTTAATTGCTTTCCAATACAATTTGAGTTGGGCGCAGGGTCTAATTTATAGACTGTCTGTGATCCAACTCTTCTCCTTCCCAACAAATCACAACTCTTTGTGAAATCAGATCTAAATTTGATTGGTGGAAATAGAGTTTCCTGGATTCCTCCTTAGAGGGCGCCTAAGACCAATCAAAGTTGGTTCTTAGGAGAACTCTAATTGAAATCCAAAAAGAAGATGGAGTCCCTATCTAACAGGGACTCCTGGGCGCCTTCAGCTTGGGCGCACGCCATCAGCTTGGGCGCACGCCTAGGATGGCGTGCGCCCTCCTCCTTGCTAGGTTCTAGCAGGGAGACAAGCCCCCACCAGTCCTCCAATAGGTGCATGATACATGGACAGAAGTCAAAGTATCTATGGTCAACATTTGATCAGTCAAAGGTCAACTTTTGACCAAAGTCAAAGAACGAGAAATGGCAGATGACCAAAAATGGCAGATAATGTCTTACAAAATAAGACAACCTTTTTTGACTTGGAAAAGCTCCAGTCAGACAAAGTGAAGGTCTCTGATTGAGCACAAACTCCTTTGCCTCCATCAGGACAACTTATTTATCATAGCAAAAGAAGAACATTAGGTTCAATCGAGTGCTAGCACGATTTTCTTGAACCTAATTGAATCTCATTCAGATCAATTAAATTGGATCAGTTCAATTGATGATCACCAGATTCAAACTCTTGTTTGTGTAATCTAGTTAGGTTCAATTTTATATGGTAATGAGATATGTCATGATCTTCTATCATTGACATCATCAAAACTCCTTTCGATGGATCAGAACTCTTCTGATTCGAATAGCTAGAATGATCGATCATCTAAATCATTCTAATTGCTTCCAAAATTCACCAATGACACCTAGCAGTATATGGTGGCAATCCATCAGAGCTAAATACGAACCTCTTGGTGCAGCTATCTGTGTGATTAAGTTCTTCTATCTTGAGCTCCGATCAGATTAGGGTTAAGGTGAACTCGTCAAACCCTAGTTTCTGTCATATGATGTAATCATTCGATTCAGGTCCGATGTGAAAAACTAAATAGAAACTCTTTCTATTATTTCACTCTACCATGGCCATGGGCTTTTGGACTTGATTCTTATGATCATCATAGAGCTGCTCCTCTACCACCGAGGTAGATAGATTCCATCTTGATACTATCCAGTTCCTATAATGAATATGCCATAGCCAACATACACCTCAAAATTTCGAATGGCTAGGAGATCGAGTAATGGTGTAGTCAAACTATAATATCCTCAAGGTGAACTGTCGATGCACCTCAGGTCAAAGAACCAGACACACTACTGCAGCATTGAGTCAGTCATTGACGAGAAGGTAGACTCCCTAATGACTACTCGAGATGGTCACACTCAGTACCCTCGTTCTCTAACGAATATCTGTACTCTCACTCTGATGTCTCCACACCGTAGACTCAAGATTCATCTATTAAAGAGAAGCGATTATACACCAACCTTCCGGATCAATCACCATCCTCGTGATGATCCTATGGTCGAAAGCATTTTATGAGTTAATAATGATTATTCATGTCTTAAATTTTCAACTCTTGAAAATATGAATTATCATTACCATTAACTCAAAGGATGTATCACCGACACTAAATACACATATGTGATAGAAAATAACCTATTTTATTGATATTAGTCAAAATTATAATTTTGACCTTAGAAGTGTATTACAAGTGTCAGCCAATTCTGGCTTTTAGGGCACATATATCTAACAATCTCCTACTTATCCTAAAGCCAATTAGCTACAAGTCTAAGTCCCATCTTCTCAAGGTGGGCTTCGATCTTCTGTTGGCCCAATGGCTTTGTAAGTGGGTCTGCCACATTATCTACGGAGTTGACTCTCTTGACCTCGACATAACCCTTTTTGAGGTAATTACAGATGAGATGGTATCGCAGTTCAATGTGCTTGGATTTCTGGTAAGACCTCGGCTCCTTAGCAAGGGCTATGGCGCCATTATTATCGCAGTATAGAGAAATGGCATTTGATGGCATTACTCTAATTTCTGTAGTAAACTTCTTATACCAGAATGCTTCCTTTGCAGCCTCTGATGCAGCGATATATTCTGCTTCCATGGTGGAATCTGCTATCACTGTTTACTTGGAACTCTTTCAGCTGATAGCACCACCATTGCACACAAACAGACTCCTAGATGTTGACTTTCGATCATCTATATCGGACATGAAATCTGAGTCTGTGTATCCTTGGACTTGGAGTTCTCCATTACCAAAGACCAACATCATATCCTTAGTTCTTCTTAAGTACTTAAGGATACATTTCACAGAAGTTCAGTGTTCTTCATCTGGATTTGACTGATATCTGCTTGTGACACTCACAGCATGGGCTATATCAGGTCGTGTACATAGCATGGCATACATGAGGCTCCCTATTGTAGAAGCATAAGGGATCATGCTCATGCGTTCTATTTTCTCAGGTGTGCTCGGACACATCTTCTTGGAAAGATGAATACCATGTCTGAAGGATATTAATCCCCTCTTAGAGTTTTTCATACTAAACCTCTTTAGTACTTTCTCTATGTACATCTTCTGTGAAAGTCCTAGCATCCTATTCGGTCTATCCCTATAGACCTTAATTCCTAGAATAAAGGATGCTTCGCCTAGGTCTTTCATAGAGAATTCCTTGGACAACAATATTTTGACTGTTGTTAATATGGAAATATCATTTCCAATAAGAAGGATGTCATCCACGTACAATACGAGGAAGACAACAGCGCTCCCACTGACCCTTTTGAAAACACACGATTTCTCTTCATTTTTGATGAAACCAAACGTTTTGATCACATCATTGAAATGAGTGTTCCAGCTCCAAGATGCTTGCTTAAGTTCATACATGAACCTTTGCAGCTTGCAAACCTTATGATCAGTATCACTGGATGTGAACCTAGTAGTTGTTCTATATAGATATCTTCCTCAAGATATCCATTCAAGAATGCCATTTTCATATCCATTTGCCATATTTCATAATCGAAATAGGCTGCAACGGCAAGCAATGTGCGGATGGATTTTAGCATAGCCACTGAGAAAAAGGTATCCTGATAGTCAATATCTTCGCGTTGACTATAAACCTTTTGCCACTAGTCTAGCCTTGAATATCTCCATATTTTCATCTGCACCAATCTTTCTCTTGAAGATCCATTTACACCCAATAGGTACTATACCTTCTGATGGATCTACCAAGGTTTAGACTTGGTTTGAGTGCATCGAGTGAATTTCTGACTGCATTATCTCTAGCCATTTTTTGGAGTCGATATCTGATATCGCCTCGTTGTAGGTTTTGGGATCATCACCATGAGCACCATTACCTACGAGGAACGTTTTCTCTACTTTCTCTGAAATAATACCTAAGTATCTTTCAGGGGGATGGAAAACTCTTTTCGATCTACAAGGTGGAGGAGGTAGTGTTCTTATTGGCTCAACCTGATTTAGTTCTGATTGGTCCTTAGCTCGTTGTACTTGTGAGACTTTCTCATCAAGCTTGATCTGCTTTCCAATGCCGCTATCTTGAATAAACTATTTTTTAAGAAAGATGGCATATCGACTTACAATCATATTATGGTCTTCTGAAATATAGAAATAGTATCCTAATAACTCTTTAGAATATCTTATGAGTCGAGCTCTGAAGGACGTATACTCTAACTTGTCCGCTTGTTGTCTTTTGACATGAGCCGGATAATCCCAAATTTTGAGATGACTCAGACTTGATTTCTTACCATACCATATCTCATACGGTGTGGTAGAAACCATTTTAGAGGGAACCCTATTCAGTAGATAAATTAAAGTTAATAATGAGTGTCCCCAAAGAAAATCAGGGAGGTCTGTGAAGCTTATCATGGATCGGACCATATCTAATAGAGTCTGATTTCTTCGTTTTAAAACTCTGTTGAATTGAGGTGTTCCTAATGGAGTCCATTGAGAGACTATGCCATTTTTCTCAAGATAGTCTAGGAATTTTCGACTAAGGTATTTACCTCCTCGATCTGATCGAAGAAACTTAATGAGTTTTCCAGTTTGTTTTTCCACTTCATGTCTGAATTCTTTGAACTTTTCAAAAGCTTCAGATTTATGTCTCATAAGATACACATACCAATACCTAGATAGATCATCGATAAAGGTAATGAAGTAGACAAAATTATCTCTAGCCGGTATATCAAATGGGCCGCACACATCAGTATGTACTAGGGCAAGGAGATCTGTGGCCCTTTCCCCATGTCCAACAAAAGGGAGTTTAGTCATTTTGCCTTGAAGACAAGATTCACAAGTTGGATATGACTCGGAAGTCAATGGACTCAATAGCCCATTTTTCTCCAATTTGTTGATCCTATCTTCTGCTATATGACCTAATCTCAGGTGCCATAGATATCTATCATTTGGACTATCCCTAGGTCGTTTGGCATTCACGTTTTGCTCGATAGTTAGAATAGGTACATCAATATGTAGCTGATAAAGACCATTAATAAGAAAACCATTTGCAATTTTATTTCTTTCATAAAGAATGTTACAATGGTCCTTAAAGAAGGTAATCACATAGCCTTCTTGTGCTAAGCATGAAACAGAAATCAAATTCCTGCTAGCTGCAGGCACATAATAACAGTCTTTCAAAACTAAGTCTAAACCAGATGGTAATCGAAGAGGGTATGTTCCCACGGCTACTGCAGCAACTCTTGCTCCATTACCGACGTGTAGGATCATGTCTCCATCCCTCAGCCTCCTGCTATCCTCAAGACCCTGCATGGAAGTGCACAGATGAGCACTAGAACCAGAGTCAAGCACCCAACTGGATGCAGAAGAAACCGTAAGGTTAGACTCAATAACGAGCATACCTCCAGAAGGACCTTCCTTCTTGTTCTTCAGGGTGGCCAGGTAAGTAGGGCAGTTCCGCTTCCAATGGCCGTCGCTGTTGCAATGGAAACACTTTCCTTTGACATCGGCCTTTTTCTTCGGCTCTGCCTTCTTCTTCTTTGCTCCTTCCACCTTCTGCTTTTTTGCAGACTTCTTTTTCTTTCCATAAGACTTTCTTTTGGAAGAAGTCCGTTCCATAGCAAGAACTGAGCCTTTAGAACCTTTCATAGAAAGCTCAGCGGTGAACCAGCATATTCATTAATTCGGCCAAGGAATTTTGAAGTTTATGCATGTGGTAATTCATGATGAATTGCCCATATGCATCAGTCAAGGATTGCAGAATAACATCGTTCTGCAGGTCCAAGTCTAACTTCACACCGAGCTTCTCAAGCTCTTCCAAGTCCTTGATCATCATCAGACAGTGATCTTGGACTGACTGTCCATCACGCATCTTAGCCTTAAAAAGTCATTTCGTGACTTGATATTTGGCTGCGCGACTCTGTTCACCAAACATCTCCTGCAGGTGAGCCAACATTTGGCGAGCAGTCCCGATATCTTCATGTTGGCGCTGGAGCTCATCAGACATCGAGCCCAACATGTAATATCTGGCCTTATTATCTTCGTCTATCCATTTTTTCAGAGATGCTCTCTGTTCAATGGATGGACGGGCTGGTAAGGTGGGAGGGTCCTGGTCCAATACATGGGTTAACTTCTCGGAATCCCAAAACTATTTTGTAGTTTCCTGAGCCAATCTTTATAATTGGGTCCAGTCAGTCTATGTGTGTCCAGGGTACGTGCCAATGGGTTGGACGCAGACATTTTTCTGTAGAGAGTCAAAGATTCTAGTTAGATACTTGTAATTATGACTTGACCAATTTATTTAGAGAATTTTATTTTTAAATAAATTAGCTCCCACTATTTTCTCGGATCCCTACACTCCCTCTGTAGAGATGCAAAAATCTCCATGATTAATGATTTCTAGTGGGTGGTGCGGTCTCACCAACTGACTCATCACCTCACCTAACAGTTATTGGTGATGGGTTAGCCAATGAGTGAACAACTCTTGTTCAATGATTCTCTAATCATGGTGCACCCAAACTTGGTCTCTAATTCATGAATCTCACCGTATCCGAAATATTGATCCACTCCTTAGTTAAGTCAGACCCACCATTTGCATAGACTGGATTTCCTAATTGAGTCTCTCACCGTATCCAAAATATTGAGCCCAACTCATCCTCCAGCCCATAGCATCCAATGCCTAATAGACATGGTTGCATCTTCTTGGTGCAACTGAGCCACTGTATCCAGTCCGAGAACAATCAACCCCGGGAAGGGCCCGCACATCTACAATGGTGGAAGACCTCAGACTTAATCTTTTCTTAGGGAGAATTGATTCAGGTCTCATTAAACTAGACTTGTCATAGTCATAACAATTATGACTAACCTAGTGGCATGGGTTAGCTCGGATTATTGACCACCTCAGATCAGAACTGTGTCAATAGATATGGCCAGGTAAGTGAGACCGGTGGAAGGAATATGCCATTAACTCGTACAAGAACGCATTCAGGTCGAGTAGCTTCCAATTAAAAATCAGTCGGTCGTATGTGCCAAACTTACCTTAGACACCAAATTGTTGAGCCAGAACCAATTGGGTTAGCCTACAATCCAGACTCTAACCTCTGAGCCTAATTAGGTCTTGCTTGATCGTGACTCGATCTTGACCCAGACTTAATCCTATTAGGCTGGTCAATTTAAGCATTGTTGATCCCATCTAACCAACTCTTGATTCGGTTTGATCAACCGCTTAGACCTAATTGAGCTACCCAAGCCCGAACCCAGTATTATGAATATGTCTTAGATCTAAAATTCTCAATTTTAGACCTAATTGATATTCCATAATCTTAATTTTAAATTAAGTAGGGTTCATAAATAAAATATGCACAATAAATCCTAGGGTTTCAGGATCTAGGATTTTGCAGAAAGTAAGTTTTGGATTTCTGATTAAGGACGAACACGCAGCACCCCTACACATCATAAGAACACCCCATCGAATGGGAAAGAGAGGGCCTTTAAATCCTTCTTCGTTCTTATGACCGGACGGCCAAGAGGAACGCCTTAATCAGGAACATGCAATACTACAAAATAGTTTTAGATCTATATCATATATCTCATATACAAATTAGATCTAATCATGGCATATTTTGCATACATCTCATGTATCGAATCATGCATATTTTCAGATCTAAATTATCTCATAATAATCTAAAAAATTAGATTTAAATTGATCTAATCAAAATAAATTCTAATCTAGATAATTATGTAGAACTATTCTACAACTAGTCTAGACATGCATCAATCATATCTCATATGATGTTTAAAATTAAATAATTTTTATTTACTATTTTTTAGATGTTATTATAATAATTATAATATCAAAAAATAGTAAATAAATAGATCTAAAATATGATTTAATCAAATTAAATTAAAAACATGCAAGACTATTCTATAGAACTATTCTATTTTAGAACTAGTCATGCATATTTTCTAATCTTAGATCCAAATCATTTAATTTTAATTTTTTCTGATTTTAGATCTGATCACATCTCATGTGACATCTAAAATCACTTTATTTTTAAATTAAAATAAATTTAAAATTAGATCTAAACACTTTTAGAACCTTGGCTCTGATACCAGTTGAAGGGAAAATCCTGATTTTTCGGATCCAGGTTCGTTCAGATCTGATCAGATCAAGAGATATATTTCAAAAAAAAATTTTTTCTTCTTGATCTATTCAGATCTGAGATATTTTAGATCTAATTATTATTATTTTAATAAATTAAAATAAAATTAGATAAATTAAATCAAATTTAATTTACCTTGATTTGGGTAATCCTATTACCCGTTGATGATCCTGTATGCAGCGGAAGGTTCTGGATCTAGCCACGCAAGTGCCTGGCCTCTACCGGTATCCACTCAGGGTTGGATCTGGAGATCCTCTTCTTCTCTATCACATCTCCAAAAATTAGATCTGGATCTGATCTGGAGGATCTTCAAAACTCCTTTTGAAGATCAGCAGTCGTCCTTTGCAGCAGCGCAGCCTTCTAGCTTTCAGTCGCCTTTCTCTTGATCTGGATCGCACCAACCAAGGTCCAAAACTCTTTTGGACGTGGAGAGGAGAGGGAGAAGGTGGGTTTGGCATGGAGGAAGGAGGGGAGAGGCAGCCTTGGGGCGTGGGATTTTCAATTACTTTCAATTAATTTGAGTTGGGCGCAGGGTCTTATTTATAGACTATCTGTGATCCAACTCCTCTTCCTTCCCAACCAATCACAACTCCTTTGTGAAATCAGATCTAAATCTGATTGGTGGGAATAGAGTCCCCTGGATTCCTCCTTAGAGGGTGCCTAAGACCAGTCAAAGTTGGTTCTTAGGAGAACTCTAATTGGAATCCAAAAAGGAGATGGAGTCCCTTGTCCAACAGGGACTCCTAGGCGCCTCCAACTTGGGCACACGCCAGGGTGGCGTGCGCCCTTCTCCTTGCCAGGTTCTGGCAGGGGGACAGGCCCCCACCAGCTCTCCAATAGGTGCATGACATGTGGTCAAAAGTCAAAGTGTCAATGGTCAACGTTTTGACCAGTCAAAGGTAGACTTTTGACCAAAGTCAAAGAACAAGAAATGGCAGGTGACCAAAAATGGCAGGTAATGTCTTACAAAATAAGACAACCTTTTCTGACTTGGACAACCTCCAGTCAGACCATATGAAGGCCTCTGATTGAGCACAAACTCCTTTGGCTCAGTCAGGACAACTTATTTATGATAGTAAAAGAAGAACGTTAGGTTCAATCGAGTGCTAGCACGATTTTCTTGAACCTAATTGAATCTCATTCAGATCAATTGAACTAGATCAGTTCAATTGATGATCACCAGATTCAAACCCTTATTTGTGTGACCCAGTTAGGTTCAGTTCTGTATGGTAATGGGATATGTCATGATCTCTATCATCGACATCATCGAAACTCCTTTCGATGGATCAGAACTCTTCTGATTCGAACAGCTAGAATGATCGATCATCTAAATCATTCTAATTGCTCCCAAAATCCACCAGTGACACCTAGCAGTATATGGTGGCAACCCATCAGAGCTGAATGCGAACCTCTTGGTGCAGCTACCTGTGTGATTAAGTTCTTCTATCTTGAGCCCCGATCAGATTAGGGTTAAGGTGAACTCGTCAAACCCTAGTCTCTGTCATATGATGTAATCATTCGATTCGAGTCCGAATGTGAAAATCTAAATAGAAACTCTTTCTATTATTTCACTCTACCATGGCCATGGACTTCTGGACTTGATTCTCATGATCATCATAGGGCTGCTCCTCTACCACCGAGGTAGATAGATTCCATCTTGATGCAATCCAGTTCCTACAATGAACATGCTATAGCCAACATACACCTCAGGGTTCCGATATGGCTAGGAGACCGAGTAATGGTGTAGTCAAACTATAACACCCTCAAGGTGAACTGCCGATGCACCTCAGGTCAAAGAACCAGACACACTACTGCAGCATCGAGTCAGTCATTGACGAGAAGGTAGACTCCCTAATGACTACTCGAGGTGGTCACGCTCAGTGCCCTCATTCTCTAACGAGTATCTGTACTCTCGCTCCGATGTCTCTACACCATAGACTCAAGACTCATCTATTAAAGAGAAGCAATTATACACCAATCTTCTGGATTAATCACCATCCTTGTGATGATCCTATGGTCGAGAGCATTTTATGAGTTAATAATGATTATTCATGTCTTAAATTTTCAACTCTTGAAAATATGAATTATCATTACCATTAACTCAAAGGATGTATCACAAACACTAAATACACATATATGATAGAAAATAATCTATTTTATTGATATTAGTCAAAATTATAATTTTGCCCTTAGAAGTGTATTACAAGTGTCAGCCAATTCTGGCTTCTAGGGTACATATATCTAACAATCTCTTCTTCTCTTTTCTTTTCTCTCTTGGAAAAAATATGTTGCTAGAATTTCTAAAGACTTTCCTTTCTCCCTCTTGGATGGTATCCAAACTCTCTCAAAAAATTCTCAGATATTCTTAATGCCTCCTAGACCTTCCATCCCTTTAAATAGGCTCCTTCCACATCCTAGAGGAGTCGTGTCACAGCTAACTGTAAACAGGGTTGGAAAATTTGGATGGTAAAAAACTCCAAGTCCCACTAGGAGTTGGACTTTCAATTTGGGTGGCAACCATGAAGAGTCCTTTTTTAAAGCCTGATCTAGCATTTAACCAGAAGAAAGTGATGTTGTGAGTGAAAAAAACAAGGCACTAAATAGGCTATTTTTTTTATCTATCATTGATCATCAACTTGTCCTTTGTAGGCTAAGAATACAATTGTATAATAAGGAATAAAGAAATAGAATCAATCCTTACAATACACGATTCTCTTGTTTAGGAAATTAGCTACAATCGTTGCTGTATACGATTTTCTTCTTTAGAAAATTAGCTATTTTTGCTTGTAGAATATTTTGAAGTTTCTTGTTTTCTCTCTTGATCAGCACTATATGAAAACTTCCTTAATTTCTTATTGATTTGATGATTCTTGTCTGATTTATGATCATGATCATCCTTTACAACCCCCTTCAAGATGGTGTCAGAATGACAATGAAGGCCTAGCTTGGAAGTAAAGTCTAAATATGCGACTTTAGGTAGAGCCTTTGTGAGAACATCAGTATGTTGATATGAGGAGGGTATATGCCGTGTGATAAGATGTCCAGCTGCAACTTTTTCACGGACAAAATGATAGTCTAGCTCAATATGCATGCTTGGTTCGAGCATGGAATACAGGATTGATGGTGAGGTGTAAAGCACTAATATTATTGCTAAAGAGCTAAGGAGCTTTTCTAAGAGGAATGCTAATATCTCGAAGGAGAAAAGAAATCCAAGTAAATTCTGCAGTTGTAACGTGATGCTTAGCCTCAGAGCTGGAGTAGACTATAATTGATTACTTTTTGGATGATCATGAAATATAGTTTGCTCCCAGAAAAATATAAAAGCCTACAATCTTAGATCCAAGGAAGGGTCTATGCTTTTATGCAATAAGATAAGCAGATTTTTGATGTAATGGTGATAGACTCCGAAAAGATTCTCAGAATTAATTCAACTTGTTAATTGGTTCCACTTATAAGATAAGTAATGTAACTCTTTTTCTAAATTTATCAATAAATTATAAAATATTTATATTATTAAAATTTGAATTATATTATTTATGTTTTATAAATTTGAAGCATGATATTTATTTATTAAATTTACTTCATTATAGAATATTATTTGATACATTATCTAATATATTAATTCTATTATGGAGTTATTGGTCGATTGATTTTGATTTTTGATGGTTTTATGTATTGCTTGGTTGAAATATGAAACTGATTTTAACAAAAAGAGATATTAGAATTGAGATGGATTTTGATTTATAGTTTGACTATGTATCGAAATCTTGCCAATCATAGTTATATGTTAGCATATCGATACTATGTCAGTGGGGATTGTGTACTGATATATTGATATCCTACTAGTAGGGGTTATATACTGGTACATTGACGTTCTATCAGTAGAGATTATACATTGATATATCAATACCTTGCTAGGAAGGGTTGAGCATTGGTATATGGACACCTACCAGTGGAGAGAGGTTCTAACTAATGCTTCTATGCCCGACGAATGGAAGATGACATATATCACACTGTTTGCAAAAAAGTCAAATGCTAAAGAACCAAAAGACCTTCGACCTATTAGTTTGTACAATATTACCTATAAGATCGTTACTAAGCTCTTGGAGAATCATTTAGAGTTACTCACATTGTTGCTTATCTGTGAGGAGCAGAGCGCCTTTGTGCAAGATAGATAAATAACCAATGATATTCTAATTGCACAGGAGTTCTTCACTCCTGTGCAATTAGAATATTATTGGTTATCTCCCTTCATAAGTCCTCATCATGGAACTCTCTAATGGTGATTAAAATTGATATAGAACGAGCCTATGATCGAGTCAGGTGAAGTTATCTTATGGAACTAGTAAAGATGTTTGGGTTTGATCAAGCATTTATTAGTTGGATTCAGGCTTGTGTTACTCAACCCAGCTTCTCGGTTCTAGTAAATGGTTCTCCATCTTCTTAGTTTCACTCAAATATGAGCCTTAGGCAGGGCAGCCCTCTTTCACCACTTTTGTTCCTTCTCTGCTTGGAGATGTTAATACTTAGGCTCAGGGAGGCTGTAATCAGTGGTGCCCTTCTTCCTTGTCAAACCTCTGAATCTAGTCCTGCCATATCTCATTTGATGTTTGCCGATGATTTCCTTGTTACTGCTAAAGCCACCATAACTAATGTGAATGTCTTAAGCTGTATCATGCTGGAATATTGCAGTAATTCTGGTCGACATGTCAATAATGCTGGAAACTAACAGCAGAGCGAAGGGATTACAATGAAGTCAAGTAACAGGTAAACATAAGCAGACACTTTTCAGGTGGAGTTACAAGAGCCTCAGAGTGAGCCCTAATGATAAGGTACAGTTAGACAGGAGCAGTCCGAAAAAGATATTTGCTGAGTGAGGTGGACATTCCAAGAGCTTCATCTGTGTATCAGACCAATCAGAAATAGAGACTGTCTTCAGAGATCCAGATTGGGCAGCAAAGAGTGGATACTTTTGACCTTACTGCAGATTTTTCCAAAAGGACCAATTCATTCGGTTTGCAAAGGGCAGACCAATCTAGAAAAAATCTCAAAGCATCCGATGCTATGACAGAGAGGGATGAGGGATTTGTGTCTATTTAGGAATAGGCGTGCGTGCATTTCTTTCCTTCCAACAACACCAAGCCAAACTTAGTACAAGCATGAGGATGATGCGACCTGTCTTCTTAGAGAAGTTCCTTTCAATTCAATCCATACGGAGGTAGTTGAAGGATGTTTGTGGATGAACCACATCCAGAAATGAGCATAGATGTTTCCAGATAGAGTACAAGACAAGACCAGTTGAGAAAATGTGATCAATTGTTACCTTGCCCACACTTCGGACCGAAGTCTTTGCCGAGTTTCTTTCCTAATAAATTTTTAGTGTCCAGAAGAGCCAAAGGAAGCATTTGATTTTGAGAGGAAGACAAAGGCTCCAAGGACAAATCTGCCGGTAACTCCCCTTAGACTCAAGAACCTATATAAGGATGAGGAGGAGAAGCTTCCCGTCGTGTCTGCCCTCTGGACAAAATGTTCTTCGGTGGCATTAAGCGAAATCCGAGAGAGAAGGCACAGAAGATCGGCAGCTTGCGTCCTGATGGCAGGAGAGGAATTGGGATGCGATTTGATGGTCCAAGAACGAGATCTTAAGTTGAAGAAACTGGAGACAACTCATCTTTCTTGCGGCTGAGCATAGCATGGGGAAGATAGCTTTAAGGGTCCATCACAAATCCAAGGATCTTTCCAAAACAGAGTACGCATGCTGCCCGCGACCAACTTTGAATAGGATTCAACAATACTTCAAAGCCTTTTTCTGGGGCCATGATGTTGGAACTAGAGGATCTCATCTTACTTCGGGGGCTAATATTTGCAAACTAAGAAATGATGGAGGACTAGGTGTTTAGGACCTACACCAAAGGAGACATGCTTCATTAGCCCGATTAGCAGCAAAAGTTGTCCTTAATCCATCTTCCTTATGGTCTAGATTGGTCACTTGCATCTGGCATAATTATACTAAGCCTTGGAAAACTTCAGCTATTTGTAAAGAAATCCGTGACCCTTTGTGGATTGTCTGCGATGCGTTTCCTGGCAGATAGGCTCCGGTGGACTTGTCAACCTGTGGGATGATCCTTCGATTTGCAATTTACCTCTAAGAAGGATTGCATGCCTGAATAATATTTACAACATGGAGGGTGCCGACCGAGTGTCATCTTTGCTCACAACTCGGACGTTGGGATGCCACCAGAATTGCTCATATGTTTGGGCATGATATGGCCAAATGGATTCCATTTATACCGGTTCTAAGCATTGTATACAGGATGATTGCGCTGTCTAGCACCTTACCGTTCAAAGTTCTGTTAAAGTCAAGGAAGTGTACAGAGAGCTTATGGTTCAAACGATGAATAAGGAATCCAATAATCTGAATCTTTCATCGGTTTGGAAGCTTCACGTGATTCCTAAAGTTAAGCTCTTCTGGTGGAAGATCCTTTGGAGGAGACTTCCTGTTAAGGCCCGACTGATTCACAGAGGATTATTGCTACCTGATATGGGAAACTGTCACCTTTGTGATGGATTGGAAGACATTGAGCATGTCCTGGTCAAATGCCATATCTCTGCTCAAACATGGGACTTGCTGCTTACCCCTCTTGCTATTAGCGACCAAGTAAACAATCTGGATGATCTGATAAACCTAATTATAGGGGTCCTTGATGTGAAGAGGAAAGCAATGGTGGCTTAGTGCGGCTGGCTTCTGTGGTCATCTAGGAATGCAGCGATTTTTGAACATATGATTCAATCCCCTCAATTCATATCCAACAACTCTCTCAAGCTAGCAAAGTAGTTCTTTGATCGAAACCTCTCGGCATTGGGGAACCGGTAACTTGAGTTGCTCCTCCAACTATAAATTTTGGGTTCGCTGGGTTCCTCCACTGCGCCCACGCCCCGCTTAAACTAAACTTTGATGGCTCTCTTAAAGATGGGATTGGTTGAATTGGGTCCATTATCAGGGGTCGTGAAGGTCGTATTCAAATTGCAGGATCTAACGTGCACCATTCCCAGTCTGTTCCAATGGTTGATGGTCGAGCTCTGAGCGGCTTGGGAAGGTGTCACAGCTGTAGTTAATGTCCTCCATTGCCGGAAGCTTCTTGCCGAAGGGGACTCAGCCACTGTCATCTCTTCGATTTAAGAGTACAGATGATTGGATGATCTGTAGCCCATTGGCATAGGACCTCAAGAGGATGGTTGCATCCTTGGATCTCTTCCATCCAATGCACACTTATCGTGGAGGTAACTTTGCTGCGGATTGGCTGGCTGGATCGCAACGACAAGAAACCTTTCTGCCAGATTCTCCCCCGCCACATGATCTTTCCCTCATTGTTTAGAGGGATGCTATTGGGTTAATTATCTTAGAAACTCTTAATTTTTCTTCTTGTTATCTTCTTCTACCAAAAAAAAAAGCCAAAAACCTGTGCCTTTAAATATTAGAGGGAGAAATGAGGGAAACTCATAGATTTTGCACACAATGCCTATTAAACAAATATAGCATTTATCAACAGGTATTCTTAAGTAAGATGCATTTAAAATATCAAGACGAAACTTAACTAGATGAAGAGTAACCAAGAACAGAATTTAATTCCAATTTCATGCGCTAGAATCATGACACAACTACATTACAGCCAATAGCTAGCTTCCAAGCAAATAACATAGCAACTTTTGGTGCATCACATCAAATTATTTTTTATGAGGTCCATAACATAGCCCAACCACATTTATCTATACGATCTAGCAAATACACTTAACCATCTAGCTTCTTTCACCCTAGATAAACAAAAGATTCTCCCATATCCATGTTTGGAGGGAATCCTTTCTTACCCACTCACCCTTCCATTAAATCTCTCTTCTGATCCATGCTTGCACAGGGGAGCAAGCTAATAACACCTATGAAGAGTGAAAATAAGACAAAGCAGAAAATACTGCCTGCTTGATGGTCAGCAAGACGAGAAAGATTGATGCTAACACTAAAATTATAGCCATGGGTTGCCAAGATAGTCTCACCTCAATCCAGCAATAAACCTTGTTTACTTTCTTAATCTGATTTGTAAGGTAGTTCTTTTCTAGGGTAAAGTATGTATGACAGCCCAACTTGTTGAAGAATTCTGCCACTGCTTGATCACTGCTCAATTTGTGTTCCAATATGCCTTCCAAGTGGAGCAACCGCACGTCTTCAGCTTTGTCGATGATGCAGTCCATAAAGAGTGCATATGTCGTGAAGTACATCTCACTGTCAAGATAGCACTGTTCGAAAGCTATGACGTTTTGGAAGAGGGGACCGGTGTAGTCATAGATTTGCAGTGGTGGTATCTCCATCCATCCACTCCTAAATATTAAACATAGCTTCAAGAGGCATAGCAATGGCGTGATCTCCATCTTCCTCCGCTCGAATGTTATGTTCAAGAAGCTGTCTGTTGATAGTTTCTTCTTCTTGAACTTCACGCCAGCCATGTCAAGCTCCGTCGGAGATGTCTGTGTCCCTTGTGTCGATCCCTGCAAAGCAGTAGATTCGACCTTCTTCCACTTGGATTTCATGCATTCTGGCTTTTTTGAAGGGATCCGAGATGAATAAAATAAATGGAGCAGATGATGGTATTCACCGGGGGACTTTTTTTCCTTTTTTTTGAATGATTCGGATTCCTCAGGATGTATGCCTTTGAAGAGTTGGAGGGCAAGGTCGATAAGATCAATCTTTTCATCCTCACATGGTTTGAGTTGATCGAATAGTGATTTGATGATGAAAAAAGGAATTTGGTTCTCAAGCTTCAGCAGATCATAAACCACTAAATCAAAAGTGAATAGCCCCGCCACAGTTGGGCCCTCAAGCTGTTCCTCCTCCTCCTCCTCGATCTGTAAAACCCCTTCTCCTTCTCCTATATCGATCATAGACTCTCTCCTCTTCTTGCCCTCATCCTCCTTGGTTGTCTCGACTTCCAACTTTCCTACGATCTCCTCCTCTTCCTCCTCCATCTCTTCTTCCATCCCCTTCTCCCTTTTTGTCTCCTCCTTCAATGCTTCCTTTTTTGCACATTCTTTTAGCATGAGATAAATGATGAAGCGCCCATCACGCAACATGATCAATGCCAAATTCTGGTCATCCAGCCATGAAGGGAGTTCCTCAGAGTAGCAGCTCCGGACCATGGCATCCTGTTTCTTCAACTCCAACAAGCACTCGTCCAGCAATTGACTTGCACTCTCTTCACTTCTATGACGTGATAGAAGGTGCCGGACACACGGCCACTTGTGGGCGTGCATGAAAGATGTCGAATACGGGTTGACATGGTGAAAAGGTCCAAAGGAAGCAACAAGTGGATCATAGGCTTGAGGATCCAACCGCCGGATATGTTTGGGGACCTTGAAGATGGTGCATGGGTTGCCAGGATGGTCGCTGGGGCTTGCTGAATTTACGTATCTCCTCACTTCATCGATCCCCAAGGGGTCTTCCATCTTGATTTCGTTAGGAGTGAGAGATTTGACCTCAGGAGATATTCGTCTTATTGCATGAGCTGATTTTGTGGGTGCGTTGAAGGAGCTGTAACTCATCAGCGTGCCATCGAATTCTTTGTCCATGTTAAGACCTGCTTCACAGAGTACGTAACCAAGAAAGTTACTATAACTTCTAAGAGAAATTATCTAACAGACATTTAGTTCAAAACTAAAAATAATTGATTTTCCATCAGAAAATTTCAAGCAAGCTACCTTTTTATATAATATCTTGAACATGAGCTGAACAAATATGATTAGATGCCTTATGTATTTAAATTATGTAAGTGATGGTATGAAAGCCTTTTAACTATCGTGGGAATTTAGGATGTTTTTCTTCTGAACTTCTTAGGAATGCAAGCCTGGGAAATGGCGCTTCTCTTGTTAAGTCCTTTGAAACATATTCCCTCCTTGTCTCTCAGCTGGAATACTCGAGGCAACGGTAAACCAAAAAAAAAAAAAGAGGGCCATCAGAGAAATCATCAAAAAATCTAAATCTTTAATAGCCTGTCTCCAGGAAACCAAGCAAGAGAAAATGAATAATAAATTATAGAAATCTATTTGTGGTGCCAGGATGGGAGTGGGTAGCGAAGGATGCGGTAGGCTCGGTCGGTTGCCTTCTCACATGCTAGGATAACAAGGAATTTGATGGAAATGTAGTCTAGATAGGCGATTATTCACTATAACCATCAGATTTAACTGTAAACAGATGAAATTAGAATGGTTGCTTACAAATATTTACGGTCCACACACTTGTCAAGAGTGCCAAAAATTCTTTAAGGAGCTATCTTGATGCGTAATGGAAATTCTCTTCTCTGGATTCTAGTTGGTGACTTCAATGCCACAAGGTTCTTATCAGACCCCAGGAGAGGAGCGAACACACAGGGGCCTTCAAATCTTCTTAATAACTTCATTGACTCTCAATGCCTGACTATAATAAGGTTATCTGATAGGCAATTCACCTGATCCAATTACAGGGAAGACCCATCTTTGGCAACTCTTGATTATTGTTTCGCTTCTGTTGAATGGATTCAAAAGTTGCCACTGACAAATCACACTGTTCTCGTCTGACTTGCATCTAATCACTCTCCCCTTCTACTGCGATACAGCCCTCAAAGCCAAGGTAAAACTCTCCTCAATCAACCATTTCGTTTCGAAAACTTCAGGCTCACACTTGCAGGCTTCGATGACATGATCAAATCATGGTAGGACACGGGACCAACCTCGACCGACCCAGCTGCAACTTCAGTTCTGAAACTTTGATTTCTCAGATCAAAGCTTAAAGCATGGAATAGTGCAGAAGTTGGAAACATTATTGTACAGAAAGATAATCTGTTGGAAAGAATTGATTGTCCGGATGTTGAAGAGGAAACTAAAAACTTGATCTCAGCCTCGAGGAGTGATCAGAACTCAAAAGCAAACTAGACCTGATCCTAACTCAAGAAGAGCTATTATGGCGATAGAGAGCTCGAGTTCAATGGCTTAACAACAGAGATTGAAACACATGATTTTTCCATCTTTGGGCTAGCAACAGAAAGAGGAAAAATCAAATTCTGGAACTAAATTATCAAGGAATAATGGCGGCAGACCAACAAAAACTGCACGAATGTTTTCAGGAACATTTCTATAATTCACTAGGGAACTCGGAAGAACCTTATATCAAAGCATACTAGCAGGCACTTTATTCTAAAGGACCACTGCAGATGGACGATCTCGAGATGCCTTTCACTGTGGTTTTTCAGCTTGCATACCAGAAATCTCCAGGGCTCGATGGCTTCTCCTTCGACTTCTATAAACAATTTTGGTGAACTATTAAAGGAGACTTCATGAATATATTTCAGATCTTCTATAAACACCAAGTATCTCTTGAAAGACTCAATTACTCTTATATAACCCTCATCGCAAAGAAATAATCGGTTGTATGGTAAAGGACTACCATCCAATCAGCCTACTAAATGGAATAATCAAAATTATATCCAACGTTTTATCAAGTAGGCTGGCCATCAAGCTTGACATGCTGGTCGCGACAACTCAGTCTACATTTGTTAATGGTACAATTCTGGCCGACAATTTTGCTGCAGCAAATGAGATTTTATCCCAGGTTGTCTACTCAAACAAAAGGGTATCATTTACAAATTGAATTTTGAAAAAGCTTTTGACAATGTCACATGGTCGTTTCTCATAGACCTTCTAAAAGCAAGAGGCTTTGGAGACAGATGGTGCAACTGGATCTCTAATTTCATTTCCATAGCTAAATCTTCGATAACAATTAATGGCTCACTCGGGAAGCCTTTTAAACACCATCGAGGCTTGCAGCAAGGGGACCCATTATCCCTCCAACTGTTTATACTTGTGGTCGATATTTTGGATTGAATTCTTAAGTCAACAACAAAAAACCAATTGATTGAGGGCATTGGTGGAAGTGCAGCCGCTGGGCACTTTCAAACATTGCAGTTTGCTGATGACACCCTCATTTTTGGTGGCACATGAAAGAAAAGAATCACTATCTTAAAAGTCATTCTTTATTCCTTTGAGCTGTTATCAGGGTTAAAAAGGCCATTGGAATTCAGAAGGAGAATAGATCGAGATCAGATTTCGGCCATATTGGGTAGTCAATCAACGGAATTCCCTCTTACTTATCTGGGTATGCCACTTAATGACTGTAAACCCAAGAAGATCGATTGTACTCCCTTACTTGAAAAAATCATGAAGGGGTTAGCATGCTAGAAAGGTAGATTTCTTTCTATGGTGGTCATATAAACACTCCTCAATGTAGTCATTACACCAATAGTGACATTTTGGATGTCTGATTTCATGCTACCATCAGATATTATCAAAAAAATTAACAAACTAAGGCGTCGATTCCTTTGGAATGGTTCAGAGGGCTCTAAGTCAAGCATGTGTTTACTGAACAGGTCAGTGGTGTGTCGGCCAGAGGAATTTGGGTGCATGAGAGTTATCAATCCTAAAATTTTCAACCAAGTTCTATTTTGCAAATAGTGGTGGAAACTGTTTGCTGACATACCAAAACCTTGGAGTACTTTAATAATGATAGGCTACTACAGGCACCAGCAACTCTCACTTTAAGTATCATCCAGGCAGAGGCTCTCGGTGTTCTAGAAACAAGTTCAATCTGTAGCAAAGTTGTTCCAGCAGTTGGTAAGATCTCATATTGGTAACGGTTTGCACATCTCATTTTGACAAGATTCATGGCTCTCAGTCCACCCTCTAAAAAAGAGATTCCCATTGCTGTTTGTACTGTCCTCTGAAAAAAATATTTTGGTAGCTAAGGTCTTGGAACTCCTTCAAAGCGGCAACGATCGGTTGCTCATACCATCAATATCCTATAACAGACTGGACTATCAAAATCTCAAACATGAACTCTCTGAAATTAAAATTTCAGATAGGTAGGATGTAGTGCAATGGAAATGGTTATCAACAAAAGCTTTCTCAACGAAGGAATGTTACCGATTCCTTCTAGATGGAGTAAGACTGCTCTTTAGCCAAATCATCTGGAAAACATATGTGCCTGAGAAAGTTAAATACTTTGCATATCTTAGCTATCATGGGAAAATTCTAACCAAGGTAAATCTAATCAAATGGGGATGGAAAGGAAAAGACAGCTGCACTTTATGTAATTCAAACTCAAAGATGGTAGATCACTTGTTCTTCCAGTGCCCATTCTCATGGCAACTCGTTGTTTCATGCTCTTGGTCTCAAGGCACTCTCTCCAAATCAATCTGATTTCTGGAACACCTAGCATGCTGAAGAGCCTATGCGAACTCAGCAGACTGGAGTAGATTCCCTCTTGATTACAGGCCAATGGATCCTATGGAAGGAAGCTTCGAGTTCCATGCTTTTATCTCAATTTATGTCCGCAAACAACTTATAAAGCTCTTCATATCATGGATGGCTTATACTGATAAAGATAGCTCTTCTATTCAAAATTTCAGAAAGAAGCTAACAGAACTATTATAATTTGGCCGCTCCCTTCGTATTCACAAGGCTAAAGTGGTATGTTAAATTACCCCAAAAATTGCTTCAATCGAGCACTAATCAAGTCCTGAAAAACCAGTCTTAAGACTCTGGTGGATGATGCCTGAGAAGCACGAATCATGAGAGCCTGAGCAAGCACAGCTCTTGAGCTATAATGACTCAGATTTACAGAGTCTGTAACTGGATGCGAGATTCTGTAGGCTCGGAAAAACTCTGGCGATGAACAAAAATTAGCTTCCAACTCCCACACTTTATATACATATATGTAATTGCTTCTATATGTACTTCTAAGTATATTAATAAAATTTTACCTGAGTTAGATTTTCTCTAACTCAATTACATCAAAAAAGAAAAAAGAAAAATGATGGTATAAAAGCAATCTCTAGGATTTAATTATTTCTCATGCACAAACAAGCAAAAATTTCAAAATTAAGAGATGTAGGCATATACTAGGAATAAGGATTTCATATGGTTGGTTCATTCAAAACCATATCACATCCATGATCGAAGAACTCCAAAAGAAACTCACTAGAAAGCAAGCATTTAAAAACAAAACAAAAGGTTATCAGTATTAGACCACAATTTGAAAAAGATAAATGAAAGATAAATCCTGAATCCAAGAAAGTAAATAAAACAAGTAAGAATGAAGAAATGAAATTTGAATTACTTTCATATAGAAAATAAAAGATAAATATAATATAAAGAATTCACGTCATATCATCAAAAATGCCAACTTCTAATGAGTAAAAAATAAAATTTAAGAATTACGTTGACAGTACGTGTATGTATGATCATGAAATTGTGATTTTTGAGGCTTCACATGGCCAACAAATTAAATATTTCTTTTAAAAAAAAAAATGCTGTATGCCCCAAAAATGTTGTGCTGCTCGTGAGATCGGAGAAAAATTCCAGCCACCACAAATTTTACTAATTGCTTTATGTAATTATACATACATACATATTTATAGACGCTGGCCATGTAGTCTGTGTGTATAAAATAATGAGAAACTGTTTTCGGGGGTCAACTCTGATTCAACAAAGTACATATGAAGACACTAACGGGGGATAGGTGTAGATCCGCTAAGATGGTGATATGTAATTAACAAGATCTAAGGCTTGAATAATGGTACATATAATAGGTGATCAAGTCCCACTAGATACCACACAAGATATACAGACCCATAACTAGGAGGAATTAGTCGAACTACGCCAAGTGTTGCCTAAGGCTTAGGTCGAGTTCTGAAGGTTGTAGATACAGGCTGTTATAAGTACATATCCCACTGCAGTCGATTGTACCTTATGCTAAGAAATCATACTAATAGAATAAAGCCTCGGAAGCAAGAAATAAGAGGCAGAAAAAGTTTCTAAATGATAGCTGTGAAATTTTTTTTAATTATGAGCTATAATTAATTAATTATTTTATTTTATCAAAATGGATCGATTATATGATCCGAATTAATGGACATGTATGTAAGTTCAATGTTATTAGTGATCCTTATGTTTTGAGCTATGTGCATCTTATGTGGGATGGTGTAGTTGGAGCAGCACAGTGTAAGCATGAACCCGACTTAATTTCGTGATGGGAGGGCATGTTAAGGTTAAAATTTTAAATGGCTAGGTCCCCCCTCTAATTCCTATAAATATCATGAGATTAGTTCTAAGGCTTATCCCATTGAATAGCCACCTTTTGAAAGAAAGTTGGAGAGAAGGACTTGGCCTTTGGTATTCATCTGAGCATCCATATTGATTAGAAATCAATGGTGAACATAGGTACGCATCCTAAATCTTAGAATAATTATGTGTTCTGAATCCAAATGGTGTTTATGATTATTTTACATTTGGAGATCTTTTCCTAAAATAAAATAATTTTGTATTCTAATCTTCTACATAAGATCCATGAAAGTTTTCCAACAATTGGTATCAGAGTGTAGGATATTTTGTAAAGGATTAGAATCAAATAAAGTATTGATTTAGTTTTGATGCAAATAGATCCAACCGAAAAAAAAAAAAATGAAAAGTGTAGGATAGATCCCACCCCTTCTACTCTCCCTCTTCTCGCCGGCATGGTGGGATCACAGTCGGCAGAGAGCCCCACCTAGATCCTTTTGGATCCAAGGATCTAATCAAAAGAAGAAGAAGATGAAGAACGGGAGGGGCAGTGGTTCCCACCACCATGCCCTCTCTCTTCCTCACACGCCATCACCACCTATGGCCACATGGCCGGCAGCCTCATCCGAGCACCGGCGGCGATCCATGGAGGCATGGCACCAAAGAGAAGGGCCTTTCAGTTTCAAGAGATCAAAAAAAAAAAAAAAAGCAAAGGGAACACTGGCGGCTGGCGTAGCAAGTCAATAGGAGACATCAGCGGTCCACTGGTTGGTCCTTTTTCAGCGGTTGTCGGGCCAGATTTGAGGTGGAAGAGGCGTTGGTGAGCCCTTTTCTCCTCTGCCCAAATCGAGAAGAAGCAACCATGGATTTCAGGTTTTGTTTTTGGGTTTGACCCAAAATTCAAACCCGCTAGGTAATTGTGTTATGCTAAAAATTTTGCAATTTAGTCTCTACAGAATATAATAACCGGTTCTAATACAAAAAAATTACACTTTAGTCCTTATAATGAAATTCATGATATAAGGTTTCTTGCGTTATGAAATTATTTTGGTATGTGATAGGCCCTCGGTAGCATGTATTTTTCATAGTTGTATATATATTGTATATACTTTCAGCTTTTCTTTAGAAGATTAGAATCTAAATTATTTATTTAAGCTATACAAATATGTTATTGTGGCTTTGGAATGCGATATTATACTGTAATATGATCAGAGATATGTATGTTGTTAAGTATCCCATTCTTGACTTGATTGTTTTTGGGTATAGATGTGGTTAAAGTATGCGGATTTATATTTGTTTGGGTATTTAATTTTCTGTATGAATAATTTTATGGATTGACATGAATATTTTATCACCAAAGTGGTCTATTTATTTTAGTCTATGGGATTTTTCATCACGAGAAGGATATTTTTTTTGGTTATAACATACAATCACCTGCCCAAAAGAAGTTGTTGCGTATTTTAACTAGCAAAAGTGTTGCATGGAGCATTGTGTTGCGAAAGTGCTCTAGCTTTTGGGGTTTGTTTATCCAACAAGGATAGGCTTCTGAATACTAGAATATTTTTGCTTATGGCTTCATGTATAAAGCACTTATGCATATTCTGTACAAAAGAAAATATGTGATATTATGTTTGGGCTCTTATTCATACCTTATGTTGTTAAAAGACTATATTGTTTTTGTATATGCCTATTGACTAATATTTTGCATTCCTGCTATTTGATTGTACAATTTTATTTGGTATTAACAATTACAATTTTATCGTTGAGATCTTGATTAGATCAAATTATAAGAGGTGGAAGCAAGATATAAAATTTTCTTTTAGGATTGTTGACATTGATCTAGCATTGCATAAAAATAAATCTAATAATCTCAATGATCAGAGTATACCAAAACAAAAAGATCACTTTGCTAAATGAAAAAAATATATAATAGACTTAGCTTGATTGCTATTAAAAGATCAGTTTCTGAGCATTTTCTGAGTGGCCTGTTGGAGATCAATAATACTAAAGCGATATTTGATGCTATAGGACAGAGATACCTTGTGTCTAGGAATGCTAAGTCTGGATGTCTAATGAAAGAATTAATGACCATGAGATATGACAATGTTGGAGGTATCAGAGAATATATTCTAAAAATGGTTCATCTCCAAACCAAGTTGAAGGGTCTCAAAATTAATCTGCCTGATTCTTTTCTTGTACCTCATGCATTGAATTCTTTACCTACTGAATTCTTTTAGATCAAAACCACCTATAATATCTTGAATGAGATCTGAAGTATTAATAATTTAATTACCAAAGGTATTGCTGAGGAAGAAAAGCTTAAGAAAGAAAAGAGTGAGAGTATGCACCCTTCTTTTCTTCCAAATCAAATCTCATTCTAGCAAAAGTTTTGTGAGTCAGAAAAGATATAAATCTGCTACTCCTAAATAATCTTAGGATGCTAAAAGGCATGATAATAATCTCAATCAAAATTAATTTGTAAGAGATTCTAAAGCTGTCATTGAAAAAAGTGTCAGGTGTTTTCACTATAAGAAGAAAGACTATAAAAGAAATGAGTGCCATAAGTTCAACTCTTAGTTAGAAAAGAAAGAAACATAGGAAGGCATTCATAAGCAAGAGAGAACCAAATCTGAAAGTAGAAAATGATCTTGAATTTAAAGTAGAATATGTAGGAGTTGTCAAGTTATCTTTAGAATCTGATTTTGAAATTTTCTTAGAGAACACCTTTTATGTACTTTTTTTAGAAGAAATTTGATTTCTGTTTTCTCTTTAGATAAGCTTAGATTTAATTTTGATTTTCATAATGAAAAAGTTAATTTAATGTTTAACTCTCAGATTATTGGTTATGGTATTTTGGATGATAGATTATATAAATTATGTTTAGCCTATAATAATCTCTATACTTCTTTGAATATTGAGAATGTAGTTGCAAAGCATTCTAGGATTAAAGATAAATCCTCTATGTTGTGGCATAAGCGCTTATGGCACATATCTAAAGAAAGAATTGATAGATTGATTAAGGATGATATCCTATCCGCCTTAGATTTTGGGGATATAGAGACTTGCATGGATTGTATTAGGGATAAATTGACTAAAACTGAAAAGAAAGGGATAACTTGTAGTTCAAACCTTTTGAAAATTATTCACATCTTATTCCTCTAAAATCTATGGTAATAAATATTTCATTATGTTTATTGATTATTTTTTTCGATATGGATATCTTTATTTCATTAAAGAAAAATCAGATGCTCTTGAAAAGTTTAAAATCTTTAAAATAGAAGTTAACAAATAATTAGAAAAGGTCATCAAGATCGTGAGATCTGATTGTGGGGGGTGAATATTATGGCAAATATTATGTAGCAAGGTACATAGCATATGAGTCCATTTGTCAAGTACTCAAAAGTCGGTCAGAAGCTTATGCTTAGGACAGCCTCCATAAGCTTATACATGGTATGGCCTCCAAGATAACTTATGCCTAGAATAGCCAGCTAGGAGCTTATGCCTAGGACAATCTTTAGGAGCTTATGCCTGGTATAGCCTGCACGAGCTTATGCATAGAAGTTTGATCAATCATGAATTGAGGCATAATCTTGGTTCGTCCAAAGTTGGAAAGAAAAGGGTTAAGAAATATGAAATTATAATAAGAAGAGTGGATAATAAGATATATGAAACTAATGTTGAATAAAGAATTTCACTTGTTGGCATGTTATGATCAATTGACAGGATAGATATTTGATACATATTTATATAGATATTTGATATGAAATTTTATGCTGTATACTTATTTCTACTTTCAAAACATATATTGATGTAGATGTGTAGAGATTCTTACTGGATTATAAAGCTTGCCCCCCCCCCCCCCTCGATTCTTTTTTTCTTCTTAAAGTTGCAGGATGCTCATGATTGGCTATAGTTTGAGTTCATGGATAGATAGATAAATAGATAGAGCATCATTGTAATTGGATGATTGAAAAAATTAAATTTATAATTATATAAAATTTATTAATTATTATGAAATTAGATTATTATTATTTATGGATGTTAAGGTTGTATTGGATTTTAAGGTCTTACATAATCTCTAGGATGTCACTTTAGAGTTCATATGGCTATATCACATGGCTGATCTAGGTGCTACATTTGGGGTATAACATGGCATGCTAGTGCATTCATCCAGTCAGATCTATTGGTCTATTTTCATACCCTTCTTGTCTTAAGAGAGAAAAGAGCACAAACAATTGGGCTACAAAACCTTTTCTCATTGAAATAGTAGATACACATATAGTTTCATGTGTGTTGGAGACTTCTTGCTTGCACCTTGAGACCATCTATACATATAATTTAGGAGCACAATATCTTATACTGACTTTGGAATATTTGATGTGTAGATAAGAGGTGTAAGACTTTTTGTTGACAAGTATTTTAGACCCTATAAAGTACATGCAATGATTTAGATTAGTATTTTCAACTCCTAATATTAAACTTAAATGGATGTAAGCTTCACACCTTCCATGTATTACAACCAATCCTACAACACACACACACACACACACACACACACACACACACACGCACACCCCTAAAGATATGTTATATTTGTATATTTTTATCAACTTTGCTTCTTTCTCACAACCATACTGAATATAAATTTTTTCTATTTTAAATTAAAGAAACTAAATACTTAAATTTCTTTGAGATTTTGCTTCACTAAGATATAGATTTTTTGCCAAGCTTGTGAAATCTTAACATGCAATGTAAAAAAATGCCTAGATTTGATCTTGTAGAAATATTAAAAAAATATGCTTAAACAATAAGGTTGTAAATAAAAGGATAACCAAATTAAATATCTACAAGTATAATATACATCCAACCCTCTCAAGGGTAGGGTTTTACTTCTAGTATTCTATGAATAGTGTTAGAGGATGTTTGTGGTTATAGGACAAAAAGGCCTACGTGATATTGTAATGATAGTGGTAATGATGGTAATCTAGTAGAATGATAGAAGAAAAATCTATCCTAGCAGCACTATAAGGTGATAGTTGTCTCTTCTTTAATGTCTCCGTAAATGTAGACCCCTAATCTTACTATGAATTTTTTTTGTACTCTTTATCTTAATAATATTACTAAAAAAATATTTTGATTCCTTCATTTGTGTTTAAAAACAAAAAAGAAAGAAAGAAAAAGGACGGACATCCTTAAAGACCATTGTTATTTTATTTTATTACAGAAAATGTACGGATTATTTATTTGTATGTCCATGTTTCGATCACAACTAAGAAGGATCATCGTGACTAAGACCTGTCTTTTTGGGACATCGAGCAATACGGTGGATCCATATATAGTCTAGCATAATTAACTAGTGGCAGCATGTATCAGCAAAGATTGCATTTCTTAAAGGATAAGTACAAACAATTTGCACCCAGCTGTAATAATTGCGTAGATTGATGAAGAGAATGCTCAAGCATTTGTATCAGGAATGATACTTTTGCAGAAAGAAAATCCAAAAGATCATGGTGGATCACCAAAAATTTTCACATAAGTATAGATTTTGCAGGAAAAGTCATGGAATATATTTTTTAAAAAATAAAATCAGCTAAACTTAGATGTCCCTGGTTGTGGGTCTATCGGGTCTGGGTTGGGCGCCCATGACGGGCCTACCTGACCCTCATGTTTTAAATTTGGAAGAAACGAGGGTAGAACCGGTTGGGAGAAGTTAACCAACAGTTCAACCCGTCCCACTTACCTGCTAACCTAAAACTAAAAAAATAAAATAAAAAAAATAAAAAAAAGAAGAGACAACGCTCTTCCAATGTACAGAATCAACGAGAACATCCTTGTATGCAATTTCTTCATTCCACGGTTCAAAATACAAAGAAAATTATTTGTTAAGAGATTTTCTATGTATAAACGGTCCTCTATCATTGTTTCAATGAAGTATGGCATTTGAGCAGTGAAAAAGCGTGATTTCCATATTGTGATTTCACGCATGACATAATAGCTTGGTGGAGATGAATTTATGCACGTGAAACAATCCAAATTACCCTTGATTACCTATGTTTGGGTCTCAATAACGCAAGTCCTTCAAACTCTATTCTTATTGAGTTTTTCATTCTACAATTGATTATTTTTTTTATGGATTTGAGAGCGGGCAATAATCTAAACAAATCTAAAGTTTCCATTTGATATATATATAAGGTTTCTTGATAATTTTATTTATGGGTCTTGGTATACGGAATAAGCAATACACATTAGTGAATGCTCAATAGTTATATATATATATATATATATATATATATCATTTTACAAAGATGGCAAATCTATTTTTTACTAAAAAGTCGATAGTTAAGTAATGTTATGGTGATAATATAAACACATCAGATCGCCTGATCTACTTTAGAAATACCTCAATGTAGTTTCTATCTACAAACATCCTGGGGTTAACAAAATTACTATAATATCCTCTGAACTGGTGTCCAATCCCCATTAGCTGACCCTTCCTGTTCTTTCTGTCAAACACCTCGGATGACATTCGTAACTTGTAAATCGCCTTGGATAGATGATTCATCTTATAGATTAACAGCAACATAGTTGTAATCCAACCACGAACAAACTATTCTCCACTCGTCCTAAACTATCGACGATAGATAAGGCATTCTAATCACACTGATAACAATCTTTCTGTTTGAAGGGTGTCCAGAAATCTCACCACGACGACATTGGTGGCCCAAAATTAATGGAATGGCGTAATAATCGCATAGAGTTTTCCTACAAATATCACAAACTTCGAGGATCCAGGTAAGCAAGAAATTTCTCTTAGAGAATCCATTGTTGCTTGATCATTCTCTACTGACTTGAGTATCGGAGGATTCTCGTCAGAGTCAAATCCTTCGATCCGAATTTTATTTTGCAGGTCACTCCAGCACCTCTTGCGAGAAGCCGACCGCTCCACTTCCGAAGCAAACTATTTTCAGCAACAACAGATAGAGGAAGGGTCAACTCATGGCTCCTAAAAAGACTTCGTCACATCTTAATGATGTCGTGGAAGCTATTACCTCTCAGCAGGTAGATTTGCGGATTGACGATCACGTTCAGTCCCCTATGGTGGAAACCTCCCTACCTGTCCAGTCGGCTCATGTCACTATGGACCAGTTCAACCTGCTCCTTCAGCAGGTCCACTCTCTGACGATCGCCGTTCAGGCGGTCCAAACTATAATCGCACCATCCTTAATGGTGCCCTAACCAAATCAAGCTGTCCCTGTACTGTCTTCAACAGTGCAGCCAATACCTCCTGCAGTAGCCCCGTCTGTGCCCCCAACAACGGTGCTGCTGTAGTTGCCAGCATCACTTCTGCAACAACAAGCCGAACCTACTTAAGCACCTCCACAAAGTCCTAGGAGGAAGTAACCCCATTAGCGATCTCTTAGCCCACAGTTAGGGCATAATTCTACTCTTGGCCATCGCTCTCCTCAGCAGTCTGAGGCCTATACTGATCGAAAGTTAATGATCGAAAAGAAACTTCAAGAGTTCGATAAGATGCGTGAAGCCTTAAATAAAGTATCTTCCTTCTGACCACTTGACGGACTTAGCGGCGAGCCCCCCTTTGATGAGAAGATCCTGAAAGAGTTGCCGCCGCCAGGTTTCAAACTACCTCAGCTCGAGACTTACGACGGGACCGCCGATTTTGTCGATCACATTAAAACTTTTAAGGCAGCTTCGCTCTCTCAAGGAGCATCGGATACTGCTCTCTATCGAGCATTCTCCGTAACTCTTAAGGGAGCAGCCCAACAATAGTACTCCAATCTGAAATCTGGTTCGATACATTCTTTCGATGAGTTAAGTCAATCTCTGGCGGTGTACTTTATCAGCAGCCGTAAATAGCAGAAGCGGTCCGACTATCTATACACCATCCATCAGAGGGATGGAGAGTTGATCCATTGCTATCTGAGCTATTTCAATACGGCGATCCTGGAAGTCCGTGATCTAAATCAATCGATCGCGATGTCTGCTTTTATGGACAGACTATAGAAAAATGATCTAAAAAGGTCGTTAATAAAGTCCTATCCTAAGGACTATACTGGTATACTAGAGCGAGTAAGAAAGTATACCAATATTTAAGAAGTCTTTGCTAAAGAAACCCCTGCCGACGTTATTCTGGTAGGATCAAATAAGAAGTGCCTCCCCTCAAAAAGAGAGGCTTATCGATAGCGCTCCCATTCTCCACCTAGGAAGCTTAAAGGCGGAGGTTCCTTCTGAAACCGCCGATCTTCAAGCCCTCAAAGAAAAGATCGACAGCGGTCCCTACTGAGGTGTTACCATAACTACATGCCTCTGAATGCCATTCAAGAAGAAGTTTTGATGCAGATCCAAGATCAGCTCCCCCAACCTCCGAGGATAAGGACTAACTCGAAGCGCCGTGATCCGATGAGGTTTTGCTTCTATCATCATGACCACGATCACGATACTAAAGACTGTCACCTCCTCCATGATGCTATTGAAAAATTGATTCAAGAGAAAAGGCTGGAATACATTGTCCGTGGAAGGACTCCCCCACGGCGACCTCTACCAAGAGCCCGGCAACCACCTCCTCAACCTCAATGCCAAATGCCAATGCCTGCGCCGAAGGAGAGAGATCTGACAGCAGTTGAAGAGCGATCTCTCCATGGTGAGATTCATATGATCACTGGAGGATCGTTTGAGGTGGCAGTAGTAAAGAAGCCAAGACACGAGAATGGACTTCAAGAACCAATAACGTTCACTGAGCAGGATACTGAAGGTATACAGCAACTGCATAATGATGCTGTGGTTGTCTCTTTAAATATTTCGGATTACAATGTACACCGCATACTTATTGATAATGGAAGCTCAATTGATATTTTGTATTTTTCTGCTTTCTTCCTTATGGAACTTTCTTCCGATCGGTTAACTCACTTTGATGTGCTAATCCAAAAATTTTCTAGAAGCTCCATAATCTCGAAGAAAATGATCAAGCTACCTATAACTGTGGGTACCCCACCTCAGCAGGTGGCTATACATGTGGACTTTCTTATTGTAAAGCTTTCCTCAACCTATAACGCCATCCTCAGAAGACCAAGTTTATGGAAGCTTCAGTCTATTATATCTAACTACTATCTCTTGGTAAAATTTCCAACAATACACGAAGTGGGAAAGATTTGAAGAAACCAGACTGTCGCTAGACAATGTTTCGCTGCCAAGCTCCAGATAGAGAACCTGGTGGAAAACCAACTTGAGCTCCCGATAGAGCTGGATGCACGAGATGATCTGGCAAAAAATTAAGTCCAACCATCTGATGACCTCTAGAAGATCCCTCTAAGAAAGGACAACCTCCATCAAACTATGAAGATCGAATCCTGTCTCGATCAGGTAACGAAATACCAGTTGATTGATCTTTTACAGATAAATGCAAATCTTTTTGCTTGGTTGGCTACTGATATGCCTGGGATTGATTTGAAGGTAATGGCTCATCATCTAAGAGTAGACCTGATCTATTGCCCGATTAAGCAAAAGAAGCGAAGCTCTGCTCCTAAACATCAGAAAGCGATCGTCAAGGAGCTGGACAAACTAATGAAGGCTGGTTCATCAGAGAGGCAATGTACCCTAACTGGCTGACAAATGTCGTTCTAGTAAAGAAGGTGAATGAAAAGTGGTATATGTGTATTGACTTTACTGATCTGAACAAAGCTTGTTCTAAAGATAGTTATCCATTACATCGAATCAACTAACTGGTCGACACCACTTCTAGGCATGAGCTCCTCAGCTTTATGGATGCTTTCTTCGATTACAACCAAATTTAGATGGCCCCAGAAGATGAGGAGAAAACAGTCTTTATAACTGACCATGGGCTTTACTGTTACAGGATGATGCCCTTCGAGCTTAAAAATGCAGGAGCCACATATCAAAGGTTGGTCAGCAAAATCTTTAAAGATCAAATTGATAGAAATATGGAGGCCTATATCGATGACATGCTGGTTAAGAGCTGAGCAATATCTGACTATGTGCAAGTCCTTCGTGAGGCTTTTGATATACTTCGATGATATCAAACGAAACTGAATCCTATGAAGTACACCTTCGGAGTCACCATCGGCAAGTTCCTTAATTTTATGATCTCCTGTCGGAGAATTGAAGTAAACCCTGAGAAGATCAAGACAATCCTGAAAATGTCACCATCAAAAATTGTTAAAGAGGTACAATGTCTGACTGAAAAAGTTGCCTTCCTTAACCATTTTGTTTCCAGATCGATCGAGAAGTGTCTCCCATTCTTTCAGACTCTCAAGCAGCCAACGAATTTTCAATGGATTCTGGAATGCCAAAAAGCTTTCGATGAGTTAAAAAAATATCTTAGCTCTCTACTCCTGCTCACTAAACCATTATCGGATGAAGAGCTCCTTCTTTACCTGGCCGTTTTACCGACGACGATCGGTGTGGTTCTCATTCGAGAAGAGGGAGTTCAAAAGCCCATATACTACATCAGCAAGGTTCTCCATGATGCGAAAATCAGATATGCTAGATTAAAAAAATTGGTCTTCGCACTCATTATCGCTGCAAGGAAGCTTCGACTATATTTTCAGGCTCACATCATGATAGCACTCATGGATCAATCTTTGAAGATGGTCCTACACCGATCAGATTCTTCGGATCAGATAGCAAAGTGGGCATTGGAGCTCTCAAAATTGGACATTCAATATCGATCAAGGCCATCAATTAAAGCTCAAATCCTAGCCGATTTCATCTTCGAATGTATTATACAGAATGATGAGTCTCCAAAAAAACCCTATGAGCATACCTGAAGACCCCACGAGCTCGGAGAGTGACAAAAACATGAGATTAAATCCAGAGAAAGTGTGGACCCTACACGTCGATGGCTCTTCGAACTTAATAAGGTTGGGTGCTGGGCTCATTCTATCTAGTCCGAAAGGAGATGTGGCAGCATATGCTTTCCATTTTGAGTTCTCAACTACTAATAATGAGACGGAATACGAAGCCCTTATCGCTGGATTAAAAATCGCTTAGCAAATCGAGGCCCAATGTCTAAAGATATTTAGTGACTCTAAGCTGGTGGTGGGACAGATAAAAGAAAAATACGAGGCTCGAGAAGAAAACATGAAAAAATACCTTCAAAAGATCAAAAACTTGATCTTATACTTTAGATATTTTGACATCCAGTAGATCCCCAGGATGCAAAACGTCAAGGCTGATGCTTTATCAAAGCTCGCATCCTTGCTATCCGTCGACCTAAGTAAAGAGATCTACCTTGAGGTTCTGAAAGCTTTGAGCTTGGAAGAGCCTGTCACTATTCAGCAGATCAATGGAGATCCTAGCCGGATGGATCCTATCTTAAAATACTTGAAAATATGAAAAATGCCACCAGATCGAAAAGAAGCTCAAAAAATTATGAATCAAGCCACTAGATATGTGTTACTCGATAATGATCTGTACAAGTGATCTTTTTCTCTACCTCTCCTGAGATGCCTACATTCCTCAAAAGCCGATTATGCCATGCAGGAGGTTCATAAAGGAATCTACGATAGTCACTTGATGGGTCGGTCCTTATTATATAAGATTCTTTGACAAGGATATTACTGACCGACAATGCAGGAGGACGCTTAAAATTTCATCAGAAGACATGAGCAATGTCAATGTAATGATCGAATTCAGCGCTAGCCTGCAGCTCTTCTGACTCCTATTGAATCCTCCTTGCCATTTGTCCAATGAGAATTAGACATTTTAGGCCCATTTTCTCGAGCTTCAGACCAGCGAAAATTTCTATTAGTGACAATCGACTACTTTACAAAGTGGGTAGAAGCTGAGCCATTGGCCCAAATCATAGAAATAAAGATCCAGAATTTCATCTAGAAATTGATCATCTACCGTTATGGATTACCTAAAATATTGATCTCAGACAATGGGAGGTAGTTCAGCAGTTTCTGACTTAAATAATTTTATGAAGACCACGGGATCGAGCAATGTTTCACTTCGGTAGGCCACCCACAAGCAAATGAAAAAGTAGAGATCACCAATAGAATCCTCCTTCAAAGTCTCAAAGCCAGACTAGATCGGACTAGAGGGTCCTGGGCTGAAGAACTCTACCATGTTCTATGGGCCTATCGAACAATCTAAAGAGTTTCAATGGGCGAAATGCCTTTCAATTTGGTGTTTGGAATAGAAGCAGTCATACCCGTGGAATTTGGGCTTCCTTCCATCAAAGTTGAAGAATACGAGGACACTAATCCCATTTGGCTTAGAGCCAATCTCGATTTAATCGAGGAGACCAAGGAGCAAGCTGCGGTGAGAATAGCCGTATATCGATAAAAGATGGCAAGATATTACAATACCAGGATCAAAGCCAAAGAGTTTCGAGCCGATGATCTCATCCTTCGAAGAGCTAAAGTTTTCAAGCCAACTGAACAAGAAAAGCTCTCACCCAACTAGAAAGATCCCTACCAGGTCGATGAAATAGTGCGACCGAGAACTTATCAACTGAAACAACTCAATGGAACCCCACTCCCCAGGCCATGAAATTCGATCAATCTCCATATGTATTATCAGTGAAATAAATAAATGTATAAATTTTTAAATTTACTCTCTTGCTTTTGTTAATGGGTGTATGCACAGCCAACAGACTAAAAATGAAGTCAGTCTAAATTTTTTTTTGTTCAGAATAATTCACGGCGAGTTTCTCAGATCGAAATCACTTCAATCAAAAAATCTCTTTGATCGGAATAACTCACAGCGAGTTTCTCAGATTGAAATCGCTTCAGTCAAAAATTTCTTTCATTTGGGATAATTCGCAGTAAGTTTCTCAGATTGAAACCGTTTCAGTCTAAAAATCTCTTTGATTAGGATAACTCACAGCGAGTTTCTCAGATCGAAACTATTTTAGTCAAAAATTTCTTCATTCGGGATAATTCACAACAAGTTTCTTAGATCAAAACCACTTAGTCTAAAAATTTCTTTGATCGGGATAACTCACAGCGAGTTCTTCAAGTCGAAATTATTTTAGTTAAAAATTTCTTTGTTCGGAATAACTCACAGCGAGTTCCTCAGGTCGGAACCATTTTAGTCAAAAAAATTTTTGAAAATCTCTTTATTTGGGATAACTCACAGCGAGTTCCTTATATCGAAACCACTTCAGTCAAAAATTTTTTTGATCAGGATAACTCACAGCAAGTTTCTTAGATCGAAACCCTTCAATCAAAAATTTCTTCAGTCGGGATAATTCACAATGAGTTTTTTAGATCGAAACTGCATCGATCTAAAAATCTCTTTGATCGGAATAAGATGAGTTCCTTAGGTCAAAACCGCTTCAGTTAAAAATCTCTTTATTCGGAATAACTCACAGCGAGTTTCTCAGATCAAAACTGTTTTAGTTAAAAAAAATTTTATTCAAAATAACTCACAACAAGTTTCTTAGATCAAAACCGCTTCAGTCAAAAATCTCTTTGATCGGAATAACTCACAGTGAGTTTCTCAGATCGAAACCACTTCAGTCAAAAATACTTTCGTTCGAGATAATTCATGGTCAGTTTTTTAGATCAGAACCGCTTCAGTCTAAAAATCTCTTCATTCGGGATAATTCATAGAGAGTTTCTTAGATCAGAACTGCTTCAGTCTAAAAATCTCTTTATTCGGGATAATTCACAATGGGTTTCTCAGATTGGAACCGTTTCAGTCTAAAAGTCTTTTTTGATTGGGATAACATATGAAAAACATAAAATTGTAACAAGATGCGACTGAAGAAAGACAAAAAAAGTATTTTATTTTATACAAGAAGAATTTTTACAAGAGCAATAACCTAGTTGCTTTTACAAAGGACAACAGTAAATATTATAGCTGAAGTTACGAAATCAAGACTCCAACATAAAGACACACAACCAAGAAGCCTAAAAAAGCAAAAGCCATTGATGTACGAAAGTAGTCCCTCTGAAGACCAGAGGCTTTGGGACCCAATAAAGGGTATCCAGGTCAAGGGGGGTGCAAGATCCGTGGTGATGGACGTCCCGCCGAAGTCGAAACCAGGTATTCTTGGAGTCCATCTCTTGGTGACCTAGAAACAGGAGATTTTCCGCCCACTCGAATATGCACTCCTCCCTGCTATGAAGGTGGCACAACCTCAAATGCCACCAACAGAGTTGCAAGCCAGAAGCAACGATGGAAATTTTATTGAAGTTGCGGCAATGTTCGCTTGAAGACCAACTCCGTGCAACTTCAGAACAAAGAACCCTTCCATTGAATGTAGATGCATGATAGATAATCCAGAAAAAGCACTCCTGAAATGTATCAAAGTATCCCATCGATGTCCCAAGAACCATAATTTCTGAGGACACAATGGCTGAGGGAACCTTCGAGGCATAAGATGCAAACTTCAGACGTCCCCAGTGGTGGCTCAACTTTTTTTGGCTCCCCAATAAGGATAGCACAACCTTCTACCCCTTTGAGAAAGTCACAAAATTCTGTCCTCTTAGGACAAGAAAATCGTGACAAAGCTCTCAGGGCTGAGTGAAGAACCATCCCATACAGGCGAAGCAGGATGACAAAGGCTTAAGACTGAGAATGGAGGCATCCTGATGACAAAGCATCCATCATTGGCACCTCCGAATTGATCGAAGTCGACCAACGCTTGTCCACCCCTTCGATCAGATGGATGTTGCCATCAAGAAAAAAACAACCCTCGTCCTTCTTCGGGAGATGAAACCATCTCAGAGACATTTCAAAGGGTGATGCAGAATGCCGTAGATAAAAAAATAGACAAGCAAGATGCTGCTATAAATAGGCGAGCTTGTCATAATTACAAACATCAAATCATGCCACGTGTAAGTCGGGGGTTGGCCACCTCCGTTGCCCCATGACTAAGTATCAGATTTCAAGCAAAACTTACGATTACATCGCTTCTGAAACCATGCGCATTCAATGACGTACATGAAGAACGAGTACACTCCATCAAAGGCATGCACAAAAAGCGAGAAGATCAGTTCGTGGATATTTGAATAAAAAATATAAAGTACAAAATTTCTTGAGCCGAGAAAGCAATTCCTCAAATCAGAGCAAAACAAAAGAATAGAGCATGAGGAGAAAATAATGGAAAACAAAAAAGAAAAGCTTTATTCATATTTTATTTTTACAGAGATTTCTGATGTGCTGAAACGTATAAAAAGTTCAGAGCATATCTTCCACCAGGGGCACATCCAGGAAGCTCAGATTTAATCCCCAGTACCTTGAGGCTATCTCCTCATGAACGACGTGCTTTTCTTCATCATAGGCATTTAATGCAAACGAGGTTTTCTCCTCTCTAAATTCCTCCAATATTCAAAAATCATCAACAGCTTTCGAGGCTTTCTCCTCTGCCATTTTCGCCAAGAGTAGAGCTTCCGCTTCGGATGCTTCAGCTTTGACGACTCAAGCTCTCAACTTCTCAACCTCGACCTTCAAAATCTTGTTGATGCGAAGTAGCCGAATGTTTTCTTCTATAGAATTTATGTGTTGCTAACTCCACTCAATACTCTAGTGGCACATATCTACAAGTAGTTGCAGCTTAATGAAGCCAGTCACAATTAAGTGCCAGCAATAAGGATCCCACCATTTTCATACTATTTATCTATACGTAGTCCTACTTCATGCCCTCCAAAATGGGCTAGAGTATTCGGCCAAAGATGTCACGTATTATAGGTACCTCACCATCCGTCGTGCTGGGTCATCTTTAATTATCCTTGTCACATCAGATGCTCACAGCCACCTAGAGGGATCCCTCAACGGGAAGAGAGAGATAGAGAGAGAATAAATGGTTACAACGTATCAAACTGTAGCACATGTTACAAGAATCATGTGAACCAGATCATACCCCCTTAGATTTATTTTGTAGCCTGAAAAGTTAGATGATAGCCCATTTAATGCATCCAAGAAGAATAATAAATGGAGAAAACATACTAGAGATTGCGGGCCAAACCACCATTCAGATCTCTACTCTTGTATTTAGGATAGTTATTAGCAGAGCCATACATGGGGCTAATCAGCACAACATATCGCACAAATCTTGGAATGTCACACGGGGGAAAGCATACTAACATATGATAAGTGATCAATAGCAGTAATTTGATATTACATGATGCAACAGGCATGTTCGGCTTGAGAAGCATGCACGGCTCAGATACAATTAAATTTATTTTAGGTTACGATTTTAGACCATGAGCAAGTCCATCAACCAATCAAACAATGTTGGGTCAGATCCATAATTTTTTTCTGAAACCTATTTGGATCAACTTAGGTTAGGCATGACCCTTTACCAACCCCATGTATCTAAGCCCAGGCCAAATGGGGTCTAGATTTGGATCTAATCAAAGATAAAGAAAAATAGAAGAAAACTATTGGTCATTGTAAATTACAAAAGTATAGTAATAGTGTTATGAATTATATTAAGTCAATACACGTCAAGGATTTGGAGTTAAACTAAGATTAGTTATGAGGAAAAAAAAATCTTAGATTTGTCATTTAGTGGAGGGAGAATTAGATACAAGGAAGGGTGTATGTGAAAATCTTGTGAGGGTGGATACATAACAAGAGAAGAATACAGGAGAAACTAAGTCATATAGTTAGGGGAGTTTTGAGTTAGAGATCTCTCGATCGGCATGCCACTTAGAAGTGGTACCAAGGAGAATAATTAGATGTAATTAATTAACAACATAATCACATATAGAAAAAATAGAACACAATGATTTATGTGGTTTCATATTTGGACTACGTCCTCATGCGAAAATGAGAAGAGATTTCACTATATCAAAAAAATAAAGTATAAAAAGTATGCGCGGCTCAAATAATAAAAAATGACCTCCTTAATAATACGAGATGTGATTACAATATATATATATAGCCATCAAATCTTAAAATAAATTAAAAATATCAAAATACTCAAATGAGCGAATTGAAGTCCAAAATGGCTCGAATTCATACTATAGTCACACCAAATTTACGCCACACTCAATAGAAACATTAGTTTTTTATGAACAGCATGAAATGTATGGCTACATTTGACATCATTATCACTTTTTTCTAAAAAAAACATCCGAAAATAGGAATTCTATTTATATTTTTTTTGATATCTAACAACTACAAACATGTTTGGTTCGCTCCACAAGGATAATAAATAGATGGAAATATTAGAGATTGCCCACCACATCACAGTTCAGATCACTACTCTTGTATTTAGGACAATAATTGGCAAAGCAATAGATGGGGTTGATTGGCACAACATATCTCACAATCCTAGAAAAAATCAAGAAAAATAGGAAAATAGATCACTACACATTTAAGTCAGGACCAAATGGGGTCTCGATTTAGATCTAATCCAAGATAAAGAAAAATAGAAAATCTATTGGTCATTAATAGAAAGTATAGCAATAATGACATGAATTATAACAATGTAGATTAATAATAATTGTTGGGTGTAAAATAGTTCTTGCCGAAGACTCCGAAACTTGGATGATATAAATCTTCATATGAAGACTTGGCAGTGATCTCTGAAATTGCCGATCCATTATCGGCTTCAACCAACCCCTCTTCAGCCTGCATGAGCGACAATCACCGACCCTAGATCATTGCTTGTCTATAGTGATTGGTCAATCTCGACCAAATTATTATCAGCACCTACCGATCCCTCCTCGATTTGCAAACCGATAAATCAAATCAGATTAACATCTTCACCACTTTTATCCATCATCGACCTATCATCGATGCTCACCATCTTGCCATCAGCCTCCAATATTCATGGTCGACCGTCAATACTTCTTCAGCCACATACAACTTTAGACAACCACTACCAGTCTCTGGTCCATCATCAGACACCGATCCATCTTCAGCTAGGGACTCATGTGACTGCCAACCTACACCGAAAACTAGAGAGTGGTTGATCCCTCAATCGACCCCCCATCAGTCATTGATCATGCTTCGGATGTTTGATGACCATACCTCATCTCTTGCCTTTAGGCAATCTAATTTTTAAAATCAGGCGACAGTTTCCTGCAGCTAGCCATGATCCAAATAAGGTAGTTGAGCTGCTTAATCCCATAAATATTGGCCACAAACGTTGCACGTTACACCTGATTCGATCGAGACCACTCGCAAATTTTGCTCCCACGAACGGCTCTGATTCCTGTCTATAAATAGGGATCTCAATGAAATCCTTAGGTACGAAAATTCTATCCTCTCACGTGCTCTATTTCTGTTAAATAGAATTTTGACTTAAGCATCGAAGGGTCTCCATTGGAGCCACCTTCGATCAGGACTTTTTTGTAGGTCTCACCACTGGACATTCAACGCTACCCACTCCAGCCACTCCGATGGAGTTCAAAATTCTATGGTAACAGAATTGGCTTTTCCAACTACACCTCATCTCCCACCTCTAGGCAACCTAATTTTTAAAATTAGGCGTAGTTTTCTACAGCTAGCCATAATCTAGATAATCCCACAAATATTGGCCAAAAGTGTTGCACGTTGCGCCCGATCTGGTCAGGACCACTCATGAATTGTGCCCCCATGAATGGCAGCCAATTTCTGCCTATAAATAGAGGTTTCAACATGATCCTCATATACGATAATTCTACCCTCTCACTTGCTCTATTTTTATTAAATAGAATTTTGACTTATGCATCAGAGGGTCTCCATCAGAGCTACCTTCGATCATGACTTTTTTTGCAAGTCTCGCCACTGTGATATTTAGTGCCGCCCACTCCAGCTACTTCAACGGAGGTTGAAATTCGGCAACAACAATAGTATTGATGTGAATATTATTGTACTTGGGAAAAAGTGTACAATTATTGAGTTTTTTTAAAGGATATATGAGATCCAAAATTTCGGATATTATAATTAAGTCAATAGATGTCAAGAATTTGGCATTCAAATAAGGTTAATTATAAGAAAAGAAAAATCTTAGATTTGTCATTTAGTGAAGCTAAGATTAGACATAAGGAAGGGTATATCTAAGAATCTCGTGAGGGTGGATGCATAGTGAGAGAAGAGTACAGGAGAAATCAAATTTGTTAGGAGGAATGTTGAGACGGAGACATCATGACATGCCACTTAGAAGTGACACCAAAACAGACCTTAAAATTCACAGTTCCATCCTAATCAAATGCAATAGTAAATGTATTTGGGAGGCAATCAGCAATTGTATTCTCTGACATCCATCTATCTTTTTCAAAATAGAACTTAGGTACCACTGCAAAACTGAAAGAAATAATTGCATTCTTCAAGTATTGGCAGAGTTGGACGCAGTCCTTACACCAGCCTATTTTGAAATTTGAAACGTCTAAATGAAGTCATAATCATTTAGATTTATTACTAAAAGATAAATCCAAAAACCTGCATTCTTTCCACTGAAGATTCAGCCCTTGAACCACGCAAGCATTTCAAAGATTTATGGTCATGGAGCTTGATAAAGCAAATGTTTATATGATATAAATCTGAAAACAAGTCGGCACTTGTTGCCAAGGATGTTTTAGGACTTGGTCCTGGGACTGCTTGGCTTACTTGCCAAAATGAGTCGAGCAAATCAGTTAAATTGGAGATGGTGTGAATTAATGGAAATTGATGATGGGAACCTTGGTTGCAGCAGTAGGTTGGCCATCTTGGAAGAAAGAGAAATCACCTTCAGATGCCATCAAAGTAATATGAAACACTTTTAAGGACAAGAAGTTGGAACGAGGAGGATGAAAACAAAGAGCAAAGCACTTGCTTCTTTCATCCCATAACTCGCATCAAGAAGAGGGATCACATCCAAAGACTAAAGATTCATTTTTAAGACATTGCTATTGGATACCAACCATTTTACCGGGAAGAAAAGAAAAGAAAAACAGAGTTGTTACCGTGATATCGGTGAACATGCATGGAGCATCATTATCTTTTCTTGGTAAATTGTAACATAGGATCCATGAATGAAAAATCATTAAGTGTGCATTGTAATAACGTCATCATCTAGAAAATAAGTCAACAAGTTTGTCATTGATTGATGCATATATACGTTAGATGGCTAGGATCCTCCAATGTTGATGTTTGAAATATTAAAAAAATGCAGCAAAAACCATCCACCATGTTAATCCAACGGTAGCTAGAAAGCCTGGGTCTGCTGTGCAAAACTGGTGTTCTTATTGTCTTTCTCTCCATCTCTCTTTCTATGCCTTATTCGTAGATGCCCTTTTTGGTGAAAATTTGAATCTTTTTCCTTTTTCATTTTAATGTCGCTTGCTCCATTATTTGTGAAAATTAGCTACTCAATGAAGTGCTTGTCATTTCATTCATTATGCACACTACAATTTTTAGAGGAAATATAATAATTAAACAACATTACAATTTTCAAACATGGAAAGGTTTTGAATATTAGAGAGAGAAATGAGGGAAACTTACATAATTTGCGCATAGAACCCATTATTTAAATCAAGCATTTATCAACAGGTGTTCTTGAGTAAAATGCATTCAAAATATCAAGCTGGTTACGGCCAATCTTTTGATGCGCCCATCGTCGAAGAAAGTCACCTACAAAAAAAGTCTACTCTGATTAGAAATATTTTCGATGGGGACCCTCCGATGCTTAAGTCAGTGGAGGATTGATCAATAGAATAATGAGAAGGAATATAGACAGAATTTTAATCCAGAATTTTTTTACCAAAGTACTTGGTTACTTTCCTTTTTATAGGTGAATGTAGTTGTAACCGTCTGTAATGGTCGAAAATCATAGGATCCCGCTTATTCCGGTATTAAAAAAGTAGTTAATGCTTATTATATGATCGTAAAAAGGCCGTTACACACGTTCTGCATCGAAAATGTAGATTATACCGACTATATGTCGGTAACACTGATTATATATCGAAATCCGATGGATATTTCGATCAGCCAGTGATTGTCTCTCCATTTGAGTTGTCCCATTTGGCAAATTGGTTGGAAGTTGCCGATCAATAGTCGTTCATAGGATTGACAATCGAAAGTCAGTGAGTCGATTAATGACCGATTGAAGATAGCCAATTATCAGTCGGTTGGCAGAATAATTGGCCATAGGATTTAGCCAATTGTATGTCGAGCATCAGATTAGTTGGGAGTTCATTGGGATTGTCCACCCGACTTATTCCGATCTATCATTGTTCAGTCGATCATACCGATAGTTAGTCAGTAAAGCCGACTACCACCTATCATTCGGATGCCAAATCAGGATGCTGAGTTAATGATCCAATAGTTGCCCCCTACTCTTGAGTTCAAAGTAATGGAGACACGTGGCTTACCACGTGGTCCAGCATTTTGAATGACGAGAGTCTTCATTAATTGCTTCAAGCTTCGATTTGATGGCTACTTGTCTTTTGGCGTTAATAATTGTTTCGTTGATCGAGGAGATAGCTAGTCATTTCGATGATCGTGCGGCAATTATTAGCACATTCAGTGAAAAGCATTTTCGCAGTTTTATCGTTTCAATGATTGTGCTGCCATCATTAGCACGATCAACTGAAAAGATGATTTGACAGCCTGATATTCTGGTTGATTTGGTTTCGGCTCAATTCGAGGATGCCACATGTTAAGTCGTCATTAGCATTCGGCTGTTCTCATGGATTGTGATATCGTGGCACGATCTGAGCGGATGTGCATTGAAACATCCGAATATCCATTGGTTCAAATGTTGCTAGGTGTTAGAAATCTAGGCGATCTTATTTTTCCCAAAACAATCTTGGCCGTCGATGGTTTCTATATATATAGGACCACCATCACTTTCCTTGAGTTTTTTTACTATGACTGAGTTCCTGCTGGTGCTTTGGAGTTTCTAGCTTCCTTCTCCCTTTGTTTTTAGTGTTCTTCCTAGTCTCCTCATTTCTCAGGTTAGATCTTCTTCTTTCTTTCACCTTCTTAGGAGTTTTTTCATTAGTCCTTGCAATGGCCAATAGAGGTAGGGGTAGAACTGTAGGAGGCAGTGGCCGGCCATCTAGTCTGATGGTCATTTTTTCCTCTAGTCCGATAGCGGAGGTCTCTTTGCTGTCTTCTTCTATTGTTGATCGGCTCCGGGAATAGTACAAAGTCCTAAAGCAATTTTAATTTTTTATCCCTGGTTTGGATGGTCGGGTGTCTTCTCCACTGATTGGCCAAGTGATTTTCTACGTAGAAAACCTTAGGTCGGGTCTCTGATTCTCGGTTCTAAAGTTCATTTGAAACATCCTGAACTTTTATCGAATCTATCCAGTGAAACTTGTGCCAAATTTCATTCATCTTTTAGAATCTTTTCCACTCTTGTGCCACACTATTTCGACTACTCCTCGTCTATCTTTGTTTCATTCTTTCTTTATCCTTCATCCTCATCCAAAGGTCGATGGCTGGTGGATGTTCATCCCAAGTGTTGGAAATTGTGTTCCAAAAGTCAATCGTTAGCTTGTAAATGGTTGAGCTACTCTGTATATATAATTGATCATTGATAAATAAAATACTTTGGCATATTTTTCATCATAAGTCTTCATCTTCTAAATGAACTCCATTTTTATGATGAAGTTCTTAGAACTATTTAGCTTCAATAAAGAGAGAATTTATCGATTAGTCCTTAAATTTATTCACAACCAAATGATAGGCTGTTAATTAGGACAACAGCATCTATCGAGCATAGATCGCTGCATGCCATATAGGTTGGTTGTCCTCTTAACCAAGGAGTATAGAGATACTGGTATAGCATACAGGTGAGATGTATGGATACATCGTCATTAAACATGACCGACTCCAGAGTGTTCTACAGTCGAGGATGTCTCTGATGAGATATAGTTATAAGTGTTCCTTAGACCTGAGATCACCTCAGTGACTTGCAAGCAACTTACTGTGCTTTGGTACTGGACTAACTGAATTTCTAATTTAGTAACGAAAGGCTTCTGAGCATAGTCAAGTACTTGCGAAGTCGGTGTATGATCAAGATAGAATTGACCACTCCAAGAGTTAAAGAAGAATGTATCACTATATTTCAATATAGCAAAACTTTGGTCAGGGTAATCCATCATATGGATTTGATATTTTAAAATACAATATGGATAATCTGATCAGAGTTAACAGTTGAACTTTGAGGTGTTCTACAAGCATTTTGGTCAAGAAGATGAATTATGAAAACTATATCTGCATGGGTTCTAATGATGGTGTTCTACACATTCGACATATCCGACCATCGGATATCATTGTTAGATGGTCACTTCAATTGATACAAAAATTTATTCTTATGCTATCAGCTTAGGTTCAGACCTATGAGATCACATACATTAGAGCTCACGATCTGATCGGATGGTTGATCAATGATTGAGAATCGTTCTAGGATTAAACGATCAATACGATTGATGTTTAACCTAGTGCAAATGTTGTAGGAGGATTGATTAGCAATTTGATTGCTAATTAGCTTAATTTGATTAAGTCAAAGAACTAAAATTAATTTTAATTAAATATAATTTAATTAGATTTAGTTTGAACTTGATTGGATTAAGTCCAATTGACTTATTGAATAAGTCAAGTGCAAGAAAAAACTAGTCCTAGTCTAACTAGGACTTAGGTCAACCTAATTTTCTAATCTAATTAAAAAATTAAATTAAAATTAAATCTAATTTAATTAAATCATTAATTAGATTAAAACCTAATTTAATTTGATTGAGTTGGTTTTGGTTTAATTTGATTTAAGAAATCATTTTGACCAAGTCATAGATAGAATCCTAGTAAGACTAGGATTCCTCCTTGCACTACCTTAGTCCCAACACCACCATGCCTATTTTTTTTTAATATTTTTCATGAAAAATTCTTTTCTTTTTGATCTTCAGGTATGCCCCCTCTCTCCCTCTCTTTCTCATATGGTAATTGGGTAAAAGACTAAGTCAAAGAAGGAGTTTGTTTTGATATTGGATTCTATGAGATAGAATCCTAACAAACCCAAACTCTTCCCAAAAGGTGCCGCCCCCTCTCCTAATTAATTTCTCTCTTATTCCACATGAGAAATCTCTTTTCTTGTGTGCCTTTTCTTACTGGTACATGCCAAAAATTATGGTACTTGACTTATCCTATTTGACCTTTCCTTGTCTAATATTTGATCTAGATCAGAACTCTTCTTTTCTTATATATTTTGAATGAATTTTGGCTTAAAATTTTTATGGGTTATAGACCTTGGAGAGGGTTTTAAGGTGTATAAAAATTAAGGAGAGAGAACCTCTGGGCATTGAGATTCAATAGACACAAAATTAGGTATCTAGGTGAGAGCAAAGAGAAGAAGAAGAGGGTCTTCTTCTAGGGTTGCTGTGTTCATCTCTTTTCTTCCTTCTTCCTTGGGTTTTCTGAGAGTGTCCCACATCTAAAACATATTCTCTTCCTCCTCTTTGGAAGAGTCCAATCTAGAAGAAAGAACGCATCTAATCAATCGTCGAAGAAAGATCAGCGCAGTACTAGCATACTGTACTGATTTTCAGCATCTGAATTTCTGATCATGATCGTAGGCTCATATGGATGACTCCTAGAGGTTGGACATGTGTACGGTTTGCAACTTCATCCTCAAGCCTAGATTAGCAAGTTAGAACATCTAACTCATTTAGGTAATAGATCTGATTTATTATTTTTTTTATACATGCATGAGATGTAGTGTAGATCTAGATTGATGTGATCAACATTTTCTTCTTATTTATTTTTTATTTTAGATTTGAATGCCATGCAATAATCATATAATATGATCTTAGATCTAAAAATTATCTAATATTTAAAATTAATGAGATTAATTTTGAGTCTTCCGCTGCTGATCTAGAAAAAGTTTCAAGATCTAGTCCTGAAATCCTAGATCTGGTTTCTTCAATTAGTATCAGAGCTAGGTTAATTATTATATAATTATTGATGCATGCTTAGATTATTTTTGGATTAGATCTAATTAATAATTTGATATTTAAATCTAAAATTAAAATTTTAGATCTCACAAACTACCATAAGATTATCCTACTATAAGGTTTATCCCTTACAGTGAAAAGGTTATCCTAAGTTCGTGATGATCTACCTCTAATCATAAATTTATTAGATTTGATCTAATTTTATTCATGATTTAATAAGATTTAAAATAGTTTTAGATCTAAAAATAAAATTTTTAGATTGCATGGACTGCTATAAGGTTATTCCTGCTGTAGAGTTTATCCCTTATAGTGAAAAGGTTATTCTAGTACGTGCTAATCTAAAATATTGATCATAAAATTTTTGATTAGATCTAAGAAATTTTATGATTTGATTAAAAATATTTTAATCTAATTTTAATTATTATAAATATGTTAGATTTGATCTAAGTTGACTTATGATTGATTAGTGTTGAAATTGTTTCAATTATATGAGCTTGTTTAGATTAGATCTAAAGTAGTTTCATGCTCTTCTTACTTGCATATTGATTATGAATCAAACATGCAACTTGGTTAGTAGAATCGTATTATAAAAATATTTTATAAACATAAAAATTATTTTCAAAAAGCCAAACCCCAACCCTCAGTCCAAAACTTAATTAAGAATTAAAAAGTTGTTTGATTAGGATCTAGAATTTTGAATTAAAAACCCTAAGACATGAATCATAACGCATTGGGTTAAATGGATTAGTGGAGATTAGATCCATTAATTGGGTTAGATCTAAGGTTAGATTAAAGAATGAACTTAATTAGAGAATTGACTAAATTTAATCAATTTTTATCTTAGATTAGGTCAAGGATTCTCTAGATCAATTACAATAGTTATAGTTGGTCAAGTCCATATCTTTAACGAGACCCAAGATAGACTTGATTCTTGGCTATGCAGTCTAGCATGAACTATTAGGTTAATCTAATTGAAACTAATTAAATCAGTTGGTGTCTAAGGTAAATCAGATCAGTAGTCTTTAATTGGCAGTCCGCTTACTTGGCTATTTTTGATGGTGTCTAAGGCAAGCTTTGGCAGACCCTCCCATTGATCGAACTTACCTGATCTCTTGGTGAAATTATATTTTGATCGGATCACTTGACTATTCAAACAGACCCATGTCAGCTAGGTAAATCAATTTGACTGATTTAGGTACTCCTAGATCAGCCTATTAATGATCTTCCTTAAACTGACTTGATGAAGTTGGTGGGAGGATCATGACAAGCTGGTTAATCTGATCTACTTATTTCTATAAATTAAATTTTTTAAAATTATTAGATCTCTAAAATAAAATAGTTATATGACAACTGGATCATAGCCTCCCATTAAAGTGGATGATAATGGGTCCATCAGTTGGATAATCATTGAAGGCCCAAAGGCCTCGTGCTTATCGGTTGATGGAATTATCATTCATTATATGATCTCTTGGATACATCTTTCTAAATGATGGTCAGGTGGGCCAACCAAAGTTGGGCCTGATCATTCATTGGTTGGGTGGCCCAAGTATGGTCATGTTAATGGTTGGACCTAACTGGATCCTTTTTTGAAAAGGCCAAAGCAAATGATCAGGGGTCGGGGCAAAATTCAATTACTAGAAATTATTTGAAGAAATAATTGGTTATGAACCTATCCTTAGATGTACATGGGTTAGCCAATCAAAGTTAAACTCGTGTGCAGTCTATGTGAATTCTAGTATCCATTAAGAAATTAGGATAATTTCTTGAATTAGAGGTAGAGGCTACCAATTCAAATAAAATAGTGGAAGAACCTTTTGATTAAAAATCTAAATCTTTTAGTTTAATGAATCAATTACTAATTAGGTTATAATTTTTTTTTGTGCAGATATGGCCACTTTTCTATCACTCCGATCATTGTTGGATAATAATAAGTTGGTGGAATCTAACTTCGGTAGCTGGTACCAAAAGTTAAAGATTGTCCTGGAGCATGAATGCATCCTACATGTGATAATAGATGATGCACCTGAGGAGCCAGCTGCAAATGCATGTGAAACTATCAAAGATACTTATTAGAAGTGGCTTAGTGACCGAACCATGGTGCGCTGCATTATACTGACTGCGATAAGCGATGAATTCAGTCATAGATTTGAGATAGCTCAGCCAAAGGATATGCTTTAAGTATTGAAGGATTTCTTTGGCACACCCGATGATGTGGAGAGGCACAAGACTAGTTGTTCCATCTTCAATGCCAAGATATGGGATGGTGCCTCTGTCACTGATCATGTATTGTACATGATCGAGCTGATAGAGCGATTGAGCAAGCATGACTTTTCTTTGCATAAATAGCTTGAAAAGGATGCAATACTGAACTCATTGTTCAAGTCCTTTCTTCCATTTCTTACTCATTTTAGAATGACAAAGCTTGAAGTAGACTACCATGGGTTACTGGGGTTGCTTCAGAACTTTGAGAAGAATCACCAACTCCATAAGGAGTCGATGAACTTAGTGGAAGGTTCATCTTCTCATTCTTAGCCCTTTGGAAAAGGAAAGAAGAACAAGAAGAAGAAAGCTAAGAAGGTGTAAGTTCAGGCTAAGACACTTGTGTAGGACTAGACCAGAAAAATCAAACCCGATAAGAGTCAAGCTGAATGCTTCTTTTACAAGAAGTGGGGGCACTGAAAGAGGAACTATCCTCAGTACATTGCCTTTCTGGATCCGAACAGGTAGAGAAAAAAGCAAGCTATTGCTGAGCAAGATTTTTATATGATAACTTCTTGTAATTTCTCTATTTGTGATATTACTGACTGGATATTAGCTACCGATAGTCCTTACCATATTTGCAATTCATTGCAAGGATTGCAGGTTAGTAAAAGATTTGAGCAACGTGAAAGATTTCTGAATGTTGGAGATGAAAGACCAGTTTCAGTTCTAGCTTTAGGAATTTTGAAATTTATATTTGAATCTCATACCATTATTCTTGGTGATTGTCATTTCTATCCTAGTTTCTTTTTAAATATCATCTATATGGGCCTTTTGGCCATGAACAATTCTAAAATTTTAATAAAAAATGAGTTTATAATGTCATTGTGAATGGTGTTACTGCTTTCTATGGATAATTGAATAATGGTATATATTTATTATCACAACCTGTTAATGTATTCTATTCAATCGACAAGCATCCTAGATCAGATAGTGTGATAGATATCTACTTATGGCACTGTAGGCTATGTCATATAAACAAGAATAGGATAAGCAGGTTGGCTCAAGAGGGTATCCTCAAACTTAGTGATTGTGAATCACTTCTAACCTATAAATCCTGTCTTCTTGGTAATGACCAAGTTATCTTTTATTGAAAAAGATGAGAGAGCCACTGAGCTCTTAGGTCTAGTACATACTGATGTTTATGGACCAATAAGCATAAGTGACAAAGGTGGATATGTCTACTTCATTACTTTCACAGATGATCTATCCAAATATGGATGTGTCTATCTAATGAAATATAAGTTAGATTCTTTTGAAATATTCAAACAATTTTGAAGTGAAGTAGAAAAATAAACTGAAAAGAGTATTAAAACTCTTCAATCTGATTGAGGAGAAAAATATCTTTTCGATGAGTTTCTCATATATCTAGGAGAGAATGAGATTCTCTTTCAATAGACTCCTCCAGAAATACCACAGCATAATGGTGTATCTGAAAGGAGGAATCGAACTTTATTAAATATGGTTCGATCCATAATGGATTTTGTCAGCTTACCGATATTCCTCTAGGGATATGCACTCGAATCGGCTTGCTATCTTTTAAATAGAATTCCAAGTAAATCTGTGGTTAAAACTTCATATGAGATATGGACAGATCGTAAGCCAGTACTTTCACACCTCGGGGTTTGGGGGTGCCCGACTTATATCAAACGATTAATTATCGATAAACTTGAACCTAGGTTTGACAAGTGCGCATTTATAGGATACCCAAAAAAGACCAAAGGATACTATTTCTACCATGCTGATGAACAAAAGATATTCGTCAGCTTTAGGGCAATCTTTTTAAAAAAGAAGTTCCTTAGTTAAGGAACTGTTGCCTCTAAGGTTGAACTTGATGAAGTTCAACAGGTAGAAAGTCCGACACAGAATGCTGAACCTAAGTCGGATTTGATCAGATCAGATCCAAAGTCTAGTGAACCCACACCATTAAAGTGATCCGGTAGAGTATCGTGCCATTCGGATAGACACTATGGATTCTTGATTCAAGATGGTGATCCCATCAAACTCAATAAAAATGATAAAGACTCAATCACTTACATGGATGCTATCCAGAGACTGAGAAATGGCTAGAAGCCATGAGATCCACCTGAAGGGGTTAAACCTATTGGATTTAAATGGGTATTCAAAAGAAAAAGAGGTGCAGATAGAAAGATGGAGATCTATAAAGTCTGTCTGGTTGCCAAGAAGTATGGTCAATATTATGGTATTGACTATGACGAGACATTCTCTTCAGTGGCAATGCTCAAATTCATTCAGATAATGCTTGCAATTGCTGCCCACCTGGACTATGAGATCTGGCAGATGGATATGAAGATAGCTTTTATAAATGGAGAGCAGATCGAAGAGGTGTATATGATATAACCTGAGGAGTTCATATCCATAGATGAGTCCAAGATGTGCAAGCTTTAGATCCATTTATGGATTGAAGCAAGCATCTTGGAGTTGGAACATGCATTTTGATAAAGTGATCAAAATGTATGACTTCATTAAGAATGGAGAAGAATCAAATGGATAAATGGTCTAGTGGTGATATTTCTTATTTTGTATGTGGATGATATTCTCTTAATCAAAAATGACAATTCCGCACTACAGAAAATAAAAATCTGATTGTCATCACAGTTCTCCATGAATGACTTGAGTGAAGCATCCTACATCCTAGGAATAAAGATCTATAGGGATAGATCTAAAAGGATGCTTGGTATATTCAAGTCCACGTACATAAAAATTGCACTGAAGAGGTTCAGAATGGAGAATTTTAAAAAGAACTATCTCTCGATAGGTCAAGAAATTCCACTCTCTAAGAAGGATTGTCCGACAACTTCTAAAGAGAGAGAGCGTATGAGTAGAATCCCATATGCTTCGATAGTGGGATTTATCATATATGTAATGACATGTACGAGATCAGACGTGGCATACTCACTAGGAGTAGTAAGTAGATATCAGTCTGATCCTGGAGAAAATTATTGAAAGATGGTTAAAATCATCCTTAAGTATTTAAAAAATACTAAGGACCAATGATAGATTTATGGTGAGTCAGATTTGAAACTTATGAGATTTACGGACTCCAGCTTTCAATCTGATCATGATGATAGCAGAAGCATGTTGGTATATATCTTTACTCAAAATGGGGGAGCCATCTGTTGAAAAAGTTTCAAGCAGCATATAGTGATAGACTCTATTTACGAAGCAGAGTACATAGCAACATCAGATGCAATAAAGAAAGCTGTGTGGCTGAGGAAGTTCATTATCAAGCTTGGAGTAGCATCCTTCATTGATGGTCCAGTCCTGCTTTACTACGATAGCACTGACATCATAGCTCAAGCAAAAAAATCAAAGTCACACCAACGAATAAAGTACATTCTATGCCGCTTCCATCGAAACCATGAGATCATAGAACGTGGTGACGTCGACCTTCAAAAGATCGATGGAAAGAAGAACTTAGCCGACCCCTTCACTAAAGCCCTGGCAATCAAGGAGTTCAACAAACATAAGTCGAAGATGGATATTAGATACTGTGCCGAGTAGCTTTAGGATAAGTGAGAGTTGTTGGGAATTATGTCCTAAAAGCCAATCGTTAGCTTGTTAACGGTTGAGCTACTCTGTATATGTAATTGATCATTGATAAATAAAATATTTTGGCATATTTTTCATCATAAGTCTTCATCTTCTAAATGAACTCTAATTTTGTGATGAAGTCCGTAGGACTATTTAGCTTCAATAAAGAGATGATTTATCGATTAGTCTTTAAATTTATTCACGATCAAATGATAGGCTGTTAATTAGGATAACAGCATCTATCGAGCATAGATCGCTATATGCTATATAGATTAGTTTTCCTCTTAACTAAGGAGTATGGAGACACTGGTATGGCATACAGATGAAATATATGGGTACATCGTCATTGAACGTGACCAACTCTAAAGCATTTTGCTATCGAGAATGTCTCTGATGGAATATAGGTATAAGTGTCTCTTAGACCTAAGATCACCTCAGTTACTTGCAAGCAACTCACTATGCTTTGGTATCAAGCTAACTAAATTTCTAATTCAGTAATGGAATGTTTCTGGGCATAGTCAAGTACTTACAAAGTTAGTATGTGATCAAGATGGAATTGACCACTCCAAGAGTTGGAGAAGAATGTATCACTATATTTCAATATAGCAAAATCTTGGCCAGGATAATCCATCAGATGGATTTGATATTTTGAAATATAATGTGGACAATCTGATCAGAGTTGATAGTTAAACTCTGAGGTATCCTATGAGTATTTTGGTCAAGAGGATGAATTATATGAAAACTATATCCATATGGATTCTAAGGATGGTGTTCTACACATTCGACCTATCCGATCGTTGGATATCATTGTTAGATGGTCACTTTGATTAGTATAAAAATTTATTTTTATGCTATCAATCTACGTTCAGACCTATGAGGTCACATACATTAGAGCTCACGATCTGATCGAATGGTTGATCAACGATTGAGAATCATTCGAGGGTTAAACGATCAATACGATTGATATTTAACCTAGTACAAATATTGCAAGAGGATTGATTAGCAATTTGATTATTAATTAACTTAATTTAATTAAGCCAAAGGATTGAGATTAAGTCTAATTAAATATAATTTAATTAAATTTGGTTTGGACTTGATTGGATCAAGTTCAATTGACTTATTGGATAAGTCAAGTGCAAGAAAAAACTAGTCCTAGTCTAACTAGGACTTAGGTTAACCCAATTTTTTAATTTAATTAAAAAATTAAATCAAAATTAAATTTGATTTAATCTAATTTAATTGAACCATTAATTGGATTAGAACATAATTTAATTTGGTTGAGTTGGTTTTGGTTTAATTTGGTTTAAGAAACCATTTTGACCAAGTCATAGATAGAATCCTAGTAAGACTAGGATTCCTCCTTGCGTCACCTTAGTCCTAATGCCCCCATGCCTATTTTGTTTTAATATTTTTTATAAAAAATTCTTTTCTTCCTGATCTTCACGTACACCACCTCTCTCCCTCTCTTTCTCATATGGTAATTGGATAGAAGACCAAGTCAAAGAAGGAGTTTGTTTTGACATTGGATTCTATGAGATAGAATTCTAACAAACTCAAACTCTTTCCAAAAGGTGCCGCCCCCTCTTCCAATTAATTTCTCTCTTATTCCATGTGAGAAATCTCTTTTCTTATGTGCCTTTTCTTGCTAGTACATGCCAAAAATTATGGAGTGGGCATCCAATAGTTGGGCGCCCCTTGACTGTTTGACCTTTTCTTATCTAGTATTTGACTTAGACAAAGACTCTTCTTTTCTTATATATTTTGAATGAATTTTGGCTTAAAATTTTCATGGGTTACAGATCTTGGAGAGAGATTTGAGGTGTGTGAAAATCAGGAAGAGAGAACCTTTGGGCGTTGAGATTCAATAGATACAAAACTAGATGTCTAGGTGAGAGCAAAGAGAAGAAGAAGAGGATCTTCTTCTAGGGTTATTGTATTCATCTCTTCTCTTCCTTCTTCCTTGAATTTTCTGAGAGTATCTCAAATCTAAAACCTCTTCTCCTCCTTCTCCTCTTTGGAAAAGTTCAATCTAGAAGAAAGGAGATATTTGATCAACCATCGAAGAAAGATTAGCGTAGTACTAGCATACTATGCTGATTTCTAGCATCTGACTTTCTGATCATGATCGTGGGCTCATGTGGACGACTCCTAGAGGCTGGACATATGAATGGCTTGCAACTTCATCCTCAAGCCCGGATCAGTAAGTTAAAACATCTAACTCACTGAGGTAATAGATCTAATCTATTATTTTTTTTATACATGCATGAGATATAGTATAGATCTAGGTTGATGTGATCAACCTTTTCTTCTTATTTATTTTTTATTTTAGATTTAAATTCCATGCAATAATCATATAATATAGTCTTAGATCTAGGGATTATCTGATATTTAGAATTAATTAGATTAATTTTGAGTCTTCCACTGCTGATCTAGAAAAAATTTCAAGATCTAGCCCTAATATCCTAGATCTGATTCCTTCACCGAGGAAGGGGCTCTCCTTTATTTTTGATCTTCCATCATCCATCCATGATTGGAAGATCCAGTTCTTTTTTGTGTCATCCACTCTTCCTTGGGATTTTTTTTCATTTGGAGAACTCCAAACACCAGCTCAAACGACAATAATCAGATGGACCCAACTGATCGGAAAGACTTTTTGAAGCTGAAGGACATGGAAGTCCCAACATAGAGGGAGCTGCTGACCAATCAAGCTTTGTACAATTCTGGTCTCGGTCCAGCACCAAATACTGGTATCATCTGATATATCAATTTTTAACTTTCTTTACCTTCATCTAATTTTAATATTAACCAACTTTCATTTTTGCATGCAGCCATGCATCCTCCATCTTCACTTTTGGCGGACGACATCCATCGGTACATGGGCAAGCACAAGTCAGCGGCCGATGAAGGTTCTTCAAGAGCAGCCAAGAAGAAGAGGCTTGACATTTCGATGGTAGCTGTAGCACATCAGACCGACCTTCCATTGATCATAGCTGGTTTGACTGATCTCCATCGGTCGACATTCCTTCCGTGGCTGGAGAGGCAATCACTGGTGGCCCTAGCATCGATAGAAGATACATTGGCGGGTGTTCCACCAGTAGTCATTGAGGAGCCAGATGATGATGTAGTCATTGTTGAAGCTCCAATAGCTCTAGCTGAGCTAATCGAGTCTCGGGCACCATCAATACCCAAGGATAGATCTGAGGACCAGCGGCCAATGGTGACTCAGGTTCCTCAATTGCCTGATCGGATGTCGGCTCCGATAGAGAGGCCATCGAGCCAAGGGTAAGGAAAAGCTTTGGCCACCTCTATCGGGAGTGGGGTCCCGATGGAAAGTTATACCCCGAGCAGTTCTTCGGGATTTGTGAACATTTATATCCCAGCTGGGGAGTCAGTCTTGCAGAACTCAGCATTGGCAAGGCACCTAATTTAAGCCATTCTTCTCCTGGTCGACAAGCGAATCTAGAAGAATCGAACCTTGGCCGAGAATTTTTCTTCTTTTGACTCTTCTATGATTTTGGTAAGTCGGCATCTTCTTTTCACTTTTTGATTTGACTTTTCTTCTTTATACTAATTTGCTCTTCCTTTCAGGTGGCCCACGATGTGTCGACATTGGACAAGGGATTCCGGGCTTACGCCGACACTCGTAAGAAGTGGTCAGACCAAGTGGCGGCGATCAAAGCTGAAAGAGTTGCCACCCACGAACGTCTTTCGGCCATCTCCGACAAAGAGAAAGAGATGGAAGGGTGGGAGAAAAAGCTCGAAGAGAACTCCCATCTCAAGGCCGAGTTGGAATCGGCACACGTCAACTTGGAGTCAGTGAATAACGACCTGGATTTAGCGCATTCCAAACTAGGAGTCGTGCAATCTGAGCTGGTGTCGGTCCGAGCTAGTGTCAGTTTGAGCTGATAAAGAATCGATCAAGTGGTCAATGAGATCCAAGAGTCTCAGATCCGAAGGAAGAGACATGAAGCCAGTCGGCTCCAAAAGGAGTGGGACAGCTACCTCTAGGAATTGGAGGAGGAGCGGAAGAAGTCGAAGTCTTCCAAAGTTGAAGTTACATCAATCCGAGTGGCTTTGAATCAGGTGAAGGAGTAAGTACTAGAGGAGTTTCGAAGATCGAAAGACTTCAAAGAAGAACTCCTCACAGCTAGTCATCTCGCCTACCTGACCGACTACAAAGATGGTAGGGATGCAGTCGGTTGAGCATACCCAAATCTGGATCTGAGCCATGTCACCCTTCCCGACTCTGATGGTGAAAGAACCAAAGATCGATGAAGATGAGTCGGTGGAGGTTGCTCCGACTATGGGTGTTCTGACTGAAGAGGTGGCTACGACTATGGGTGTTCTGACTGAAGTGGCCCCGACAGTCGTAGAACGTACTCCAGCTTTAGGAGGGATTACTTCAGAAGCTCCTCCTACTGTCAATGGCTCCGATCATTGATCTACTTCTGTATATCTTCTTTCTTTTTCTTTTTGTAAGATCTAACTTTTGTAATTCGACTTCAGCCAACTTTTGTAAGAACTTTCACATGATTGAAAATTTTTCTAAGTACTATTTTTCTTCTTCTTTCTGTGTTGAATGTTGAAAATTTTCTAAGTATTGAAAATTTTTCTAAGTTCTATCTTTCACTTTTTGGCTGATAACCAAATAGTCGTCAAGTATATCATTTAATCGAATATTAATCAACTAGACTTTAGGCATGAAATTCTTTTATATTTGATAAATAAGAGTCAAGTCGGTACATTCCCATCAAGTGGGCGTAAGATTTTGATCAACTTTGGTTGAGTCAGCATAATGTTCCATTTAGCCATAGCTAAATCGACATACTGCCAAGTCATCTGATTATAAGTCGACAAGAATGATCCCTTCAATTTTAAGCAGGTAAGTTGCAGGATCATTGTTTGTCGGCCGATGATAGGTTGGCTTTGCATGATATATCATTGATCAAACAATGCTATTTAGTTGAATTACAAAAAAGTTGAATTTTGATCATTTCATTTTATTAAAAGATTTGAACAACTTCATTGATAATACATTCTTAAATTATCCGTATTCCAAGTTTGCGGAATAGTCATCCCATCAAGAGTCTCCAGTCGGTATGTGCCCGATTGTAGATTTTCGATCACTTTGTAAGGTCCTTTCTAGTTTAGAGATAGCTTTTCTTGATCTAAAGGTTTGAAAATTTTTGCTTTTCTCAACACTAAGTCTTCAGAAAAAAATACCTTCGACTTGACCTTTGCATTAAAATATTGGACGACTCTCTGTCGGTATGCAGCCATCCAAATTTGAGCTTCTTGCCAAACTTCAGGGAGCAGATCTAAGTCGACTCTTCTTGCTTTAGAATTGCTTGGTTCTGCATGATGCTCAACTCTTATGGATGGTAGATCGATTTCCATCGAGATCGCTGCTTCAATTTCATATGCTACGTTGAATGGTGACTCTTCCATTGAAATTTAAGGGATTGTCCGATATGCCCATAGGATCGAATGGAGCTCTTCTACCCAGAGGCCTTTTACTTCGTTCAGTCATGTTTTAAGTCCATGTAGAATTATCCGATACATAACTTTTATTTCACCGTTGGATTAAGGATGGCCAACAAATGTTAATTTGTGCGCCATGAATAATTTTGCACAAAAATCTTGGAAGTTTTGATTGTCGAACTGACGACCATTATCAGTGATGATGGTATGCGGTAATTCGAATCAATATATGATTGACTTCTGAACCAAATATTTCATTTTGCTTTTGATGATTTATGCCAATGATTCAGCTTCTATCCATTTGGTGAAGTAATCCACTACAACCACCAAAAACTTTCTCTAACCAGACGTCGGAGGGAAAGGGCTAAGGATGTTCATTGCCCATTATGCAAATGGCTATGGTGCAATGATGGATATCAGTTGGCTTACCGATTGATGTTGAAAGTTGGTACATTTCTGACATAGATCGCACCTTCGAATAAGGTCAACTGCATCTTTCTTCATAGTTGACCAATAATATCCTTGTCGTAGAATCTTATAGGCCAAATACTTGCCTCCCAAGTGATTTCCATAAATTTATTCATGGACTTCTCGAAGAGCATAGACAGTGTTGGTTGGCCTCAAGCATTTAAGTAATGGGAGTGAGAAGGATCCCTTGTAAAGATGTCCATTCATCAGGATGTATTGTGAAGCAATCCATTAGACGTGTTTGGCTTCTGAAGGTTCATCAAGCAATGTTCTATCGGTAAGGTATTTAACGATCGAATCCATCCAACTAGGTTCATCATTTATTTGTAATATCTCATCAATTTTATCTATATTCAGCTATTCAAGATATTCGATGAACGTTCGATCGAGTAGATTAGAAGATGCCGTTGCAAGTCGAAAGAGTGCATCGGCTCGAGCATTTTTTGTTCTCAGAATGTAAGAGATATCAAAATGTTCGAATGTCGATATGAGATCCTTAGCCTTCTGAAGATATTTTGCATTAGTCAGGTCTCAGGCTTCATATTCACCCTTGACATGTCCGGCTATTAGTTGTGAGTTGGTAAATACCTTCAGATTATTCACGTCGAGCTCCTTGGCAATTTTCAAATCGACTAACAATGCTTCATATTCGGCTTGATTGTTGGAAGCTTTAAAGTTAAACCAAAGAGCATATTCGATAACAGTTCCTTCGAAATTGGTGAGGATGAGATCGACTCCACTTTCTTAGGTGTTGGATGCTCCATCAACATGAAATATCCATACTTAATCAAAGTCAATCTCAGAACCTTCCTTTATTTTTGATTTATTATTAGATTCTTGTTTTGGTTTGTCATCAATTGCTGTGGATTTGACGACAAAATTGGCTAACATCTATGCCTTCATTGATGATTGTGGGCAATATAAAATGTTGAATTCACTGAGTTTAATCGCCCACTTTGCCATTCGGCCTGAAGTATCCAGTCAGTGTGGAATTGCTTTCAATGGTTGATTGGTTAGCACTATGATCGAATGGATTTGAAAATATGGTCGGAGTCATTATGTTGAGATGATCAAAGTATAGATCAACTTCTCTGCCTTCGAATATCGGACTTCGGCATTGTGAAGCACATTACTAGTAGAGTAGATGAATCTTTGGATTCAATTTTTATCTTTCCAAATAAGGACCAAACTGACTGCTTCTGCCGACATAGCAATGTAGAGATACAATATTTCTTCCACTTCTGATTTTGCAAGTAACAAAGGGGACATTAGATATTTTTTTAAGTCTTTAAAGGACTATCGACATTCATCCGATCATGAAAAATCCTTTGCTTATCGTAGAGTCTTGAAAAAGGGTAAACACCTCTCAATCGATTTTGAAATGAATCGACTGACTGCAGCAATTCTATCATTTAATTATTGTATCTCCTTTTTGAAGGTCGGATGTTTCATGTTGATGATGATCTTTATTTTTTTTGGATTGGCTTCAATTCCATGTTGAGACACGAGGAATGTAGGTCTTTACCCATGTATCTTTCACATGGATGTATCTCAACTTTCTTGTAGTGTCTTAGAACATATGTAGATGATGTTTTCATATAATTCATCCTCTTAACCTAAATTCTCATAGGACAACTCAAAGTTTAACTATCATCTCTGATTAGGTCATCCACATTGTATTTCAAAATATCAAATCCATCTCATGGATTATCCTGGCTAAGATTTTGTTAAATTAAAATACAGTGATGCATTTTTTTCAAACTCTTGATGTGGTAAATTCCATCTTGATCACTCACCGACTTCATAAGTATTTGACCATGCTTAAAAATCTTTCATCATTAAATTAAAAATTTAGATAGTTCGGTACCAAAGTATTATGAGCTACTTGCAAGCCACCATGGTGATCTCACGTCTAAGGAATACTTATATCCATATCCTATCAGAGCAATTTTTGATAGCAGAATGCTCTGAAGTTAATCACGTTCAATGATGATGTACCCTTATATCTCATCTATATGCCATACCAGTATCTCCACACTCTTTAGTTAAGAGGACAACCAATCTATATAGCATACAATGATCTATACTTGATAAACGTTGTCATCCTAATTAACAAAGTATCATTTGATCATGAACAGTTTAAAGACTAATCGATAAATTTTCTCTTTATCAAAATTAAATAATCCTAAAAACTTCATCACAATAAAAGAGTTCATTAGAAGATGTAGACTTTATGATGAAAATCTCATAATATTATTTTATTTGATAATAAATTATTTATAAATATAAAATAGCACAATCATTAACAAACTAATGATTGGCTTTAAAACATAATTTTCAATAACTATCACTTATCCTAAAGCTAATCGGTACAGTATCTAATATCCATTTTTGATTTATAGTTGTTGAACTTCTTTACCGCCAGGGCTATAGTGAAGAAATCAATTAGGTTCTCCCTTCTATCGATCTTCTGAAGGTTGGCGTCACCTCGATCTACGATCTCCAAGATCAGGTGGTAGTGGTGCAGTATATGCTTTATCCGCTGGTGTGCCTTTGATTTCTTTGTCTAAGCAATGGCACCAGTGCTATCATAGTAGAGTAAAACTGGACCATCAAGGAAGGATGCTACTCCAAGCTAGGTGATGAACTTTCTCAGTCACATAGCTTTTTTCATGGCATCTGATGCTGTAATGTACTCTACCTTGTATACAGAGTCTGCCATAGTCTGCTAATTGGAACTCTTCCAATAAATGACTCCATCATTTAGGATAAAGATATAGCCCAGCATGCTTCTACTATCATCATGATCAGATTGAAAGCTAGAATCTATAAATTTCATAAGTTTTAGATCTGACTCACCATAATCTAGCCAATGTTCTTAGTATTTCTTAAATACTTAAGGATGGTTTTCACCATCTTCTAGTGGTTCTCTGCTGGATCAGATTGGTATCTACTCACTACTCCTAGTGAGTATGCCACATCTAATCTCGTACATATCATGGCATACATGATAGATCCTACTGTCAAAGTATATAGGATTCTATTCATATGCTCTCTCTTCAAGAGTTGTCAGATAATTCTTCTTGGAGAGAAAATTTTCATGGCTTATCGAAAGATAGCACTTCTTAAAATTCTCCATGCTGAATCTCTTCAGCATAGTTTCTATGTTTGTAGACTAGGATAATCCAAGCATCCTCTTAGATCTATTCCTATAGATCTTCATCTTTAGGATGTAGGATGCTTCACCTAAGTCATTCATAAAGAACTGAATGACAGCCAAACTTTTATTTCTTGTAGTGCGAGAATGTTATTCCCGATTAAGAGAATGCCATTTATGTACAAGATAAGAAATACCACTGCCAAATCATTTGTCCACTTATAAATGCAGAGCTCTTCTCTATTCTTAATGAAGTCATACACTTTGATCATCTTATCAAAATGCATGTTCCAACTTCGAGATGCTTGTTTCAATCCATAAATAGATCTCTGAAGCTTGCACACCTTGGACTCATCTATGGATGTGAACTCCTCAGGTTATATCATATACACCTTTTCGATCAGCTTTTCATTTAGAAAAGCTGTCTTCACATCCATCTGTCAGATTTCATAGTCCAAATAGATAGTTATCACAAGCATGATCTGAATGGATTTAAGCATTATCATGAAAGAAAATATCTCATTATAGTCAATATCATAATGTTAATGATATTCCTTGGCAACTAGATGAGCTTTATAGATCTCCACCTTTTCATCTGTGCTTCTTTTTCTCTTCAAGACCCACTTACATCCAATGGATTAAACCCTTTTAGGTGGGTCAATCAATGTCCACACATCATTGACCTTCATGGACTCTATTTCAAATTTCATAGCCGCAAGTCATTTCTCAGAATCAAGTCTCTGCATTGCATCTATATAGATGATCGGATCCTTATCATTCTTATCAAGTTTGATAGCATCACCGTTCCGAACCAAGAAACCATAGTATATGTCTGATTGATGTGGTACTCTATCAGATCGTCTTAATGGTGTAGGTACACTGAGCTTTGAATTTGATTCAATCAAAGCCAGTTCTGGTTCAGCTACTGGTATCAACTACTGGTGTCAAATTTTCTACCAATTGAACTTTCTCAAGTTCAACTTTAGAGGCAATAGTTTCTTCACCAAAGAATTTTTTTTCTAAAAAGATTGTCTTAAGGCTGACGAACATCTTTTATTCATCAGTATGATAGAAAATATATTCTTTGATTTTTTTTGGATACCCTATAAAAGTGCACTTGTCAAACCTAGATCCAAGTTTATCTATGATTAACTGCTTGACATAAGCCAGGCACCCCCAGAACCTAAGGTGTAAGAGTGCTGGCTTACGTTCTATCCATATCTCATATGAAATTTTAACTACAGACTTATTTGAAATCCTATTTAGAAGATAGCAAGCTGATTCGAATGCATATCTTCAGAAGAATATCGACAAGCTGGCAAAACCTATCATGGATCGGATCATGTCTAATAATTCTAATTTTTTCTTTCAGACACACTATTATACTATGATATTCCTAGAGGAGTCCATTGGGATAAAATCTCATTCTCTCCTAGATATGTGAGAAACTCACTAGAAAGGTATTCACCCCCTCGATCAGATCGAAGAGTTTTAATACTCTTTCTAATTTATTTTTCTACTTCATTTTAGAATCATTTGAATATTTTAAATGAATTTGACTTATGTTTCATCAAGTAGACTTATCCATACCTAGATAGATCATCTGTGAAAGTGATGAAGTAAAAATATTCATCTCTAGCACCTATGCTCATAGGTCCACATACATCAGTACGTACTAGAGCTAAGAGCTCAGTGGCTCTCTCATCTTTTTCAGTAAAAAATGACTTAATCATTTTTTCAAGAAGATAAGACTCATAGGTTGGAAGTGATTTATAATCACTAACTTCGAGAATTTTCTTTTGAGTCAATCTTTTTATTTTATTTTTATTAATATGACCTAGTCTATAGTGTCATAAGTAGATATCAGATACATTATCTAATCTAGGATGCTTGCCAGTAGAGTAGATTATATTAATAGATTGTGATATCATGTATATCCCATTATTGAAATGTCTAGAAAATATAATAATATCATTCAAAATGACATTACAAAATTCATTCTTTATTAAAATCTCATAATTATTTTTGGTCAAAAGGCCTATAGAAATGATATTCAAAAAGAAACAAGAACAATAGTGACAATTACTAAAAATAGTAGTATGAGACTCAAATACAAATTTTAAGATTCTTAATGCTAGAACTAGAACTGATCTTTCATGTTCAACGTTCAGAAATCTCTCATCTTGCTCGAATCTCCTACTGACCTGTAACCCCTGTAATGAATTACAAATATGGTAAGAGCTTTCGGTATCCAATATCCAGTCAGTGATATAACAAATAGAGAAATTGCAAGGAGTTATCATATAAGTACCTTATCCAGCAATAGCTTGCTTCTTTCTCTACCTGTTTGGGTTCAGGAAGGTAATATATTGAGGATAGTTTTTCTTCCAGTGCCCTTTCTTCTTACAGAAGAAGCACTCCGCTTGACTCTTATTAGGCTTTAGCTTCTTGGTCTAGTCCTACATGGATGCTCTAGCCTAAACTTACATCTTTTTGGATTTTTTCTTCTTATTCTTCTTTCTTTTTTTAAAGAATTGAAAATCAGAAGAAGACCCTTCCACTAAATTCACCGACTCCTTGTGGAGCTGGTGATCCTTCTTAAAGTTCTGAAGTAACTCTAGTAACCTGTGGTAGTTAACTTCAGGTTTTATCATTCTATAATAAGTAAGAAAGGAGAGATAAGACTTAAGTAGTAAGTTCATAATTGCATCTTTTTCTAGCTGCTTGTGCAAGGTAAAGCCAAGCTTGCTTAAACGCTCCATCATCTTGATCATGAACAGTACATGATCAGTGATTGAAGCTTCATCCTTCATCCTAGCATTGAAGATGGTACACTAGTCTTGTGCCACTTAATGTCATCGGATATGTCAAAAGACTTGTTCAACATTTGAAGTATGTCTTCTAGCTAAGCTGACTCGAACCTATGATTAAACTCGTCGCTCATAGCCACCAGCATGATACAATGCACAATTGTTTAGTCATTGAGCCACTTCTGATAAGTATCTCTGATTGACCCATGTGCGTTAGGAGCTTACTCCTCAGGTGTCGGATTTGTCAAGATGTACAAGATCCATTTATGCTCCAGGACAATCTTCAACTTACAATACCAGCTATCGAAGTTGGATTCCACCAGCTTGTCATTGTCCAACAATGATCGAAGCAAAAGAAAAGTGGCCATAACTGCATAAAGAAAAATAAAAATTTAATTAATAAATAATTTATTAAATCTAAAGATTTAAACTTTAATCAAAAGACTCTTCCACTATTTTATTCGAATTGGTAGCCTCTACCTTCAATTCAAGAAATTATCCTAATTTTTTAGTGGGTACTAGAATCCTTATAGATTGCACACAAGCCCAACTTTGGTTGGTCAACCCATATACATCTAAGAATAGATTCATAATCAATTATTTTTTAAATATTTTTTAGTAATTTAATTTTGTCCCAATCTCTAATCAATAGGCTTTGGCCTCCACTAAAAAGATCCGGTTAGGTCCAACCATTAACATGACCATACTTGATCCATTTAACCAATGAACGATTAAGCCCAACTTTGGTTGGTCAACCTAACCGCCATTTAGAGAGATACAGTCAAGAAATCATATTATGAATGATAATTTCATTAGCCGATAAGCATCAGACCTTTGGGCCTCCAATTATTATCCAACTAACGAACCCATTATCATTCACTTAATGGGAGGCTATGATCTAGTTATCATCATAATTATTTTATTTTAAAAATCTAATAATTTTAAAGGATTTGGTTAATTTGATTTAGAGAAGAAAGTTAGAAGAACCAGCTAATCATGATCCTTCTACTGACTTTACCAAGTTAGATTAAGAAAAAATATTGATAGGCTGGTCTAAGGGCACCTAAATCAGTCATGCTGATTTACCTAGCTGACATGGGTTAGCTCAAATTATCAAGTGATCCGGTCAAAATATAATTTCACCAAGAAAGTTAGGTAAGTGAGATTGGTGGGAGGGTCTATCAAAGCTTGCCTTAGATACCATAAAAAATGACCAAATAAGTGGGCTGCCAATTAAAGATCACTGGTTTGAATTGCCATACTTACTTTGATATCAACTGGTTAATTAGTTTCAATTGAATCAACCTCACAGTTCAGGCTAGATTACATAGCTAAAAATCAAGTCCATTTTGATTCTCGATAAAGATATGAACTTGATTAACTATAACTATTATAATTGATCTAGAAAATCCTTGACTAAACTGAGATAATATTTGATTAGATTTAGTTAATTCTCTAATTAAGTCCATTCTTTAATCTAATCTTAGGTCTAACCCAATTAACAGATCTAATTTTCTTTAACCCATTAACCCAAGTATTATAATTTATATCTTAGGAGTCATAATCGTAGATCCTAATCAAACAACTCTTAATTCTTAATTAAGTTTTAGACTGAGGGTTGGGGTTCGACATTTCAAAAATGATTTTCATCTTTGTAAAATATTTTTACAACATGATTCTACCAACCAGTTGCATGTTTGATTTATAATCAATATGCAAATAACATAAACATGAATCTACTTTAGATCTAATCTAAATATATTCATATAATTTAAATTAAAATAATTTTAATACTAATTAATTATAAATTATCTTAGATCAAATCTAACATATTTATGATCATAAAAATTAGATTAAAATATTTTTAATTAAATCATAATTTTTTTTAAATTAAATATAAAATTTTATGATTAGAATTTTAGATTAACATGTATTAGGATAATCTTTACACTGTAAGGGATAAACCTTACAGCAGGATAATCTTATAAGATCAATCCATGTAATTTAAAATTTTTAATTTTAGATTTAAATAATTTTAAATTTAATAAATTATAAATTAATTTAGATTATAGCTAACTAATTTATGATTAATATTAGATCTGCATGAACTAGGATAATCTTTATACTATAAGGGATAAACCTTATAGCAGGACAATCTTATAAATCAATCCGCATAATCTTTAATTAAATTTTAGATTTAAATATCAGATTATAATTTAGATCTAATATAAAAAAATAATTTAAATATGCATAAAAATTATGTCATAAAAGTCCTAGGCTCTGATACTAATTAAAGAAAAAATCTAAAGTTTCATGTAGGTACATTAAAACTTGTTCAAAATAAATCAATGAAAGCTATAAATTAATTATATTAATTTATTAAAATATATAAATAAATTCTAGATCTAGGATTTAATATCATGATCTATGCATGCTAATAAATCTAAAATTAAAAATATTAAATAAAGTTAATGATGTTAATCATATCAACATCAAACTAAGACTAGATCTAATCTAGTGGAAGAGAGTGATCGAATCTCTCTTATCTTTTGTAAGTTGGGGTCTTTAACTTGCTAATCTAAGGCTGAGGTCATTGCTTCGAGCCATACATATATCCGACCTCCATGAGAAATTCACATGAAGTCTTGATCGTTGATCCAAAGTTCAGCGACTGAAAATCAATATAGTACATTAGTACTGTATTGATCCTTCTTTGATGGCTAATCAAAAATCTTCTTCTTCAAAACTTGGATCTTTCAATAATTAGAGAAGATGTAGAGAAATTTGAGAGAAAAAACACTCTTCTAAAATCTCACAAAATAGAGGAAGAAGAGATCTAAAAAAAATTTTGAAGAAGAACCCTTTCTTCTTCCTTCTTTTTCTCTCACCAGGATACAACGATTTGTATCTCAATGAAGCACTATGCCCAAACCTTCTTTGTACCCATACTTTCCATGCCCTAAACCTCTATCTCAAGTCTAAAATTTATAAAAATTTTATACCCTAACTTTCTTTAAATAGAAAGTTATGATAGAGTCCTTGTTTAAGTCAAAAACCTAGAAAGGTATGTCCAAATTGGACAAGGATTAGGGCATCCAACTCTTGGGCACCCCCTCCTTATTTTTTAGCATGGACTCTAGAAAATATATGCACAAAAAGCTTCTATTTTCTATAAAAATATCAAAGAGAAATCAGGTGGTTTGATGCCTCAAAGAGGTAAGAAAAGATGATGTGTCAAACTCTATTTGATAGAGTCCTAGGTCGAAATAACTTATTTGTTTTAACCTATTCTATAACTAATTTCTTTCTAAAATAATGGAAGACATAAAAAAGGCATGGATACTCTCTAAAAATAAAATTTTTCATGAAAATTCTAAGAGAATTGGTAACGGATGGTATAGAAAGCAAGATGGCATAAAATGAAGAAATCCTAGTTACACTAGGACTTCTAGTTTTAACTTGGCTCAGTTTATTATTTGAACCCAATTAAATTAAAACTAATACAATCTAATTAGAGATGATCTTAGTCCAACTAAGAATCTAATTAAATTAGATTAAATTAAATTTAAATCTGATTTAATTTTTAATCAAATTAAAAATTAGATATATACAAGTCCTAATTGAAAAGAGACATATTCTTTCTTGCAATTAACTTATCCAATAAACTAATTGAACTTGATCCAATCAAGATCAAATCAAATCAAATTAAATCTTATTTAATTAAAATTGATCTTAGCCCTTTAGCTTAATTAAATTAAGCTAATTAGCAATTCAATTACTAATCGATCCTCCTACAATACTTGCATTCGGTCAAATATCAATCATATTAATTGTTTGACTTTAGAATGATTCTAAATCATTGATAAACCATCCAATCAGCTTAAGATCTCTTATGTATATGATCTCATAGATTTAAATCTAAGTCGGTAGCATGAAAATAAATTTTTATACTAATCGAAGTGACCATTTAGTAATGATACCTGATGGTCGGATAGGTCGAATGTATAAAGCAACACTCTTAGGACCCATATGAATATAGTTTTCATATAATTTATCCTCTTGACCTAAATACTCATAGGACAAAGCAAAGTTTAACTGTCATCTCTGATAAGGTCATCCATATTATATTTCAAAATACTAAATCTATCTCATAGATTATGCTAACTAAGGTTTTATTAAATTAAAATACAGTGATGCATGTTCTCCAAACTCTTGGAATAGTCAATCCTATCTTGATCACTTATCAACTTCATCAGTACTTGACTATACCCAAAAATCTTCCATCATCGAATTAGAAATTCAGATAGTCCAGCACCAAACATAGTGAGTTGCTTGCAAGCCACCATGGTGATCTTAAATCTAAAGGATACTTATACTTATATCCTATTAGAATAATTTTTGATAGTAGAATACTCTGAACTTGGTCATGTTTAGTGATAATGTATCCTTACATCTCATCTATATATCATACCAGTATCTCCATACTCCGTGGTTAAGAAAATAACCAATCTATATGGCATACAATGATCTATACTCAATAAACATTATCGTTCTAATTAACAACATATCATTTGATCGTGAATAGTTTAAGGACTAATCGATAAATTCTTTTTTTATCGAAACTAAATAGTCCTAAGGACTTCATCGCAATAAAGAAGTTCATTAAAAGATGTAGACTTTATGATGAAAATATCAGAATATTATTTTATTTAATAATAAATTATTTATAAATATAAAATAGTACAACCATCAATAGGCTGGCGATTGATGTTAAAATTATTGAATGATGCTGAAAATCGATAGTTCTTGTTTTATTTTTTTTATATATTTTTTTCTTTTGTCTTGAAAGTTCTTTCTTTACAATAAATATTGATGAATATTGAATGATACTAGTTTATTATATTTTTTAATTATTTATTTTATAGAATGACTAGGTCTAAAAGATTAAGAGATGCTAGCATTGTACCATGAGTTCCAAAAGGAGCACAAGGAGAAAGTAGGGGCAACTCTCAACCGAGCATAGATAATAATGGTGCATCTAATGATGGTGAGAGCAGTCAAGAAGCAATTCTACGTAATACTTAATTACCTCTAGTTTAACTAATTTATATTTCTATGTTTTATGAGTTCTACATTTAAGCTATTTTTTTTAATTTTATTAATATTTAGTTGAATTTAGTAAATAAATTCACTGGTGAATGAAGAAAAAGAGAAAAAACATCACTAAAGGATGTTTGGGCATTAGTTCTGAATCTTTGAATTGAACTGGAATGGGATGAAAGCGGTGTTCCTCAATCAAAGGAATGCTCTTTACTTACTGGATGGATAGGTATTGCTGCTAGGAATCTAACATTTTGTCCCATTAACTATGATGATTGGAGGCATATGCTGGAGTCATTTAAACAAGATACTTTCGGCTTTATTGATATGAAAATTAAATATAATAGCTCATTAATTAATCTTTCACTTTGATAATACCTTTACAATTGTTGTTTTCTATGTGTGATTAGTCAAAATTCATTATTCCATCTACGAGTCGATGTTTTGTGTTTGAGAATATAAGCAAAAAATGGCGGGATCACAAACATCCATTGAAATGCGGATACTTTGACTCAACTAAATCTAAAGATTGGAATAGAAAGAACATGCCTAAAGGTCAAATTAGAGAGTAGTGGCATGGTGCTATTGAGTATTGGTTCTCTGAGTAGTGGAAGGTATTTATTTTATACCTATATTTAATTATAAGTTTGCTTATTTATATTGAAGAATAGTTATTTTTTGAGTTTATTTTTTAATCCTATTTTAGACAAAGTCCAAGATAAATATGGAAAATCATGCAAATCAAACTTACACACATACGTCAGGATCTATGAGCTTTGCTAAATTGGAGTGTGTAATTGTGAGTGTTGTGTCTTAAATTAAAACTGTAAGCACATAGTGTGCAAAATAGTACGTCTAGCGAGTATGGATTGATCCCATGAGAAATTGTGTTTGAATTACGTTCAAATCCTTACATAGGTGAGCTTTAACAAAAAAGAGAGAAGATTGTTTGTTACATATACTAAACAGTAAATTAATTAAAGAAAATAATAATCTAAAGATCTAGGGCTTTTGAATCTACTAGATCAATGATTTAGAGAGCTTTTCTAAGATTTTTCTTATGATGTTTCTTGATTAAGGTGTAATGCATGGACAAAGATTCATCCTAATTAAAGAACTCTCTTTTCAATTACTTCTCTTGTGTTACCCAAGTATGGACTATGAAGGGGCTTTGACCCAATAATAATCCATCAAAGTTTTTCATAAGAAAAAAGAAAAAAAAAATTAATAAAATTATAGGTCTTCTACCTATTATTCTTCTTGCATCGAATCAAGTATAAACTATAAAAGTATTGAAATCCAATGATAGTCCATCAAGTTTTTTGGCAAAAAGCTTGAAGGAAGAAGAATTCTAAACAATAAAAGCAAATAAGAAATAAATCCTAAGAAAGAGCTTCTAATCATGGTTTAGCTTCATCGCAAACTTCAGAAGATTGCTTAGCTAGACATGATTTGATGAAAAAACTATAAATCCGATTAAAAATATATAAAAAAAATATTATACTAATTGCTAAAATTTAAAATTATAATAAATAAAAGAGATGCAGAAAGTAAATAAGTATGAAAATTAAACTATTCTATATGCTGAAATTAAACTATAAAAATTAAATTGCACAAGTGATAATTAAAAAAAATAAAAATTTATTATTGAAAAAAATAGCTTGATACAAAATACTAACTCATAAGCCATTAACAGAACTTGAAGTTAAAACAAGAAAATAAAAAAAATACAAACTTTCTTCTGGCATACCTTTTTCTGGCTAACTCTCCTTCTCGTGGTGTTAGAAGGATGGAAGAAAGTGAGAAAAAGATGGATAAAAATTTTATGGATAGATATTTTTGCCTATCATACAGGCTCCTATAAGAGTTGTGGTATGGAGAGATCATTATATCTTTTAGTAGATGCATTGAACTTTATTTTTTGATGTAGGAGGGAGGAAGATTTTTTATTTTTTTCATGTGGAACTAATTAAAAGGAGAGGCAATAAGAAAAGGGCCATTGGATTAAGGAGCTTGTTTTTCATCCATTAATCTTTAAGTCGCATTCACACTTGGATCCATGTGAAAGATTATTTTTTAATCTAGATCCATGATCTTTAAGTCATGTTCATACTTGGATTCATGTGAAAGATCTTCTTTAATTCTGAACCCTTGATCAAGAGGAGATTGTTTCTCATCCCTTCATGAGTAAATCACGTTCACACTTGAATGAAAGCTGGTTGCCTAGTTCACTTGAATCCGAGCCAATTTGAGTTCAATTTGAATTCTATGAGTCCAAATTCTTAATTACCTGTAAAGTATATTAGAGAGCATCAAATTCTTAATAAATAAGAAGCAATTAAATTAAATTTATACTTCTAGCAACTTAATTTAAGTGTTTATCAATGAGTAATTTTTTTTACCATTCTTGTTTAGTTAAATTGATTATTATGTACAAAATTTATTGATTTTATCTTTTTTACTTGTAGGAGAAAGCCACAGGAAAAAAGCCTAGTCGAATTGAAATATTTGAGATAACACACAAAGATAAGGATAAAAAGTTCATTTCTCAAGAGGTGGCAAATTTAGCAGTAATTTCTATCTTCAAAAACATTCTTTTATTATGCTTGTTTGAATTTATTTTATTGATATTGTAATGTAATGTTTCTTGTTCTTATTCACTTGTAAGAAGAGGCAAAGGCACTCCTAGATGAAAGCCTTTTGCAGTCTCAATCTAGTTCAAAAAACTTGAGTGCTTTAGAGAATCGAGTATTTTTACAAGTGATGGGACAAGAGTATAATGGGAGAGTGTGTGGGCAAAGGATGGGGCCAACACCAACCTCTTACTATGGGTCTAATTCAAAAGGAAGTGGTATTATCAATGATAGGTCTAATGAGGAGTTGAAAAGAGAGCATGACAAATTAAATGAGAAAATCCAATTGATGGAGGGATTGTAGGCCGAGAAAGAGGAGCTTAGAATGGTGAAGTCTGAATGGGCAGCTTTTTCAACTTTCATGCAAAAGCAATTCCTAAATTTCAACTTTGATGAAATTCTTGCTACTCAACCTCAATCGGATCAGCTAATGAAATTTTTGCTATAATATGATAATATTTGAGAATATGTTGCCATTATGGGTTTGGGTGGGCTGTGAGGTGTATTTCTATCTATATTTATACTACTTTGTTTTAGCAATCTGTGTCTATCTACTCTCACTTTACGGGTTGGATGGACTATAATTAATGAGATGGCAACAAGCTAACTTAGTTCCCAAGTCTTTTGGAACTTAATTTAATGGACTCTAACTTTTGGAACTTTACGGGTTGGGTGGGCTGTATTAGCAGCTGTTTGGAACTTAATATCTAATAGTTCTGTATCATTAAATAGTTCATTCTTTCAGTTTATCTGCATTCGTCATAACCATTGGTTTTCGTCATAACCATTGTTTAACTTTTAGGCTCTTGACTTCAAGTTCACAGAACCGTATCAAATTAAAAATGCCCAAAGATTTTTTTTGTTTTTAAATGTTAAATGATTAAATCTTTGGGTGTTTTTAGTTCGATTCATTTCTATGATCATTATTTTAATCAGGAATCCAAACCTATTCTCATCACGCTAGCGTTGAGATCATGTGAAGTACTGATTATCATAGATTTAGTTATTATTTTCAATTTTTTTCATCGTTTTGTGTTTTATTGCGAAGTCCAGTGCTTTTATAATTCTCATGCTTTCACCATTCTGTATTTGATCCAGAAGTCCTGGTAGATTACAATCCAATTTTCAAAGATCATTATCCGTCCAGTTCTTACTTGTTCTATTTACTATTCCAATCATTAAAAAAGGAGAATAAATAATTTAATATGTTTGGAGATTATAAGTTTCGTTTTTTTTTTTAATGAAAACAATATTGGTCTGTGTTCTTACGAGATTATCAGGTAAGGGTTGTTTCCTGATGGATTTTTTTTTTTCTTTCACGCATCCGCTGGATGGAACAGAATAAGTGATATTATGATGGGCAGGATTTGGTGAACGGCCAGCACATTGATAGCAAAAGCTGAATCAGGCTAATTGAGGGAAATAATTCCATGTGGTGCTCATTTTTGCCGTTGAAGCAGAAAATGTGACCATATCTTTATTTGCTTATCACTGCTAGGTTGACCCCTGCTCGACCTTTTCTGAAAAAAAAAAACCACTGTTTCTCATCACTTTTTTTTTAAAAAAAAATATACTTTGGATTTGGATTTTACTAGAGGGGAATTCCTTAGCAAATTGTCCCTGAGAGACTAGAGCCAGCTCTATCAGCACAGCACTCAACTAGCTAATTGTTGTTTATGTGATGGCTTCAATTGATATTACATGCAACTTGTTATTTTGGGATTCTATTTGTTATCTCTTGCTTTCATAAGATATTTGCTTAACTGGTTTCAGGCAACCAACCTTCCAAACATTTCCATTAAGATTTGGTTGTAGAGGTGTTTGAGCTCTGCCCTCCGTAGAATTGCTCATGGATCAGATGTAAATGATATCTCTTTCTAACAACAGTTATATGCTATTCAGGATTTCTGATTGCCCAAAGCTGTCCTTGCTTTATAAGGCTGCTAAAGGAGATTCATATGTAATTCCCATGCTTTCTTCAACTATCCTACTTATCCATCATTTAAAAACCTGTTCTGATCAAGTTCTTGCCTGAAAGATGTTTGTACAAACTTGCTGTGTGCAGTTCAGCTACTGTTCCTTAATGTTTATCATATACATTTATTTATTTATTTTTCTTTTGCTCATCTTTGTATACATATAGTTCCTAGTCATTGTGAAATTTGATGTTTTAATGGTATTTTAATTGTTTATGTTAATTGTTTGTTTTATATGATTTTTGTAGGTTCAAGATAATTCAAGCAAACAAAGTGATAATGTGATGCGCATGCCTCCCCTCTACTCGAATGACGAGCACAATAATTTGAATCATAGAAGCCACACTTTCTAATTGAAAGATGATGGATTTGTGTAATTTTTTGGATGTTAATTAGAAAATGATGTTAGAATACTTTTAAAACATGTGATGTAAAATTTTGATCATACTTGAGATTGGGATGAAACTTTAAATATATGCAAGGTTTTGGATGTTGAAATATTTTTCAATTTTATCATTGCTCTTTTTATGAAAATTGGTGGAGTCTATTTGATATTATAATTCTACATGGAAGTGATCAATTGCTTCATACAAGCAAATATAGAGGATTGCAATACAATGTAAAGCACATATATGATGGGCTATTTTGCGATGTAATAGAAGATATTTATGATAGTTTTAACAATATAAATAGTAGTTTTTTAAAAAAAAATAGCGGCCCTAAATTAGCAGCAGTTTTTTTCTATTTTATTTTCACCTCTTAAGAAAAAAAGCGGTGGCTTATAAACAATTTGTGGTGGAATAGATTGCCGCAAAATGTTAGGAACATTAGCGGTGGTTATGCTAAAATCTCCTCAAATTACTTGCTTATTAGCGCTAGTTCTGGTAGGCCGCCGCCGATTACACTAGCGGCGATTTTAATTACTAGATAATTTTATGGTGCTTTTACAAAACCACTGCTAATTAGTGATTTTGCGATAGTTTTGTAAAATCGCTACTAATTATTGGAAGAATTAGCGGTGGTTTGCAAAATTGCCACTAATTTGTGGAAGAACTAGCGGCGGTTTTAGGACTGTCGTGGAGCTTTTACTGATGATTTCATAGGCGGCAGACGCACGGCAGTCTTTAATTCATCGGTAAATATTTAGGTAGTGGTTAAAACCACCGCAAGAAGCTTGTAAAACTGTCGTCTTTTCTTCCTTTTGTTGTAGTGACTTCTGGACCATCCAATCATGATTGGCTCGCATCTGAGCAATCGGATCGCGACACAGTCCATGGATGGATCTATGAACCACGCAAAATGGACGGAAAATGCTCGGTTGGTCCATGCTTGTGCATGTAGACCGCATGATAGGCCGAGCGGCTGCTGGGCTTGCATGCACCCATGGGGCCCACGTGCATGCCCGTGCGCTCGGCTTGCGGGCCGTGCTCGTGCGGTCGGCCCACACACCCACACACGTGCTTGCGTGCCTGGGCTAGCGCAGCATGCGGTTGGCCCAGCACACCGTGCGCTGCTGGGCTAGGCCCACACCGCCGCACCAGGCTAGTGCTATCGTCGGTCTGCACCAGCCCGTGGGCCCCTCCAGCAGGTCCGTAGCCCATGTCACCTCGCTTCGGCCTTCCTTCGTACGTAACTTTTCTTCTGGACTTCATTTGAGCTATTCTTAGTCTCATTGGATTTTGTTCATCGTCCTGGATCTCATCTAGACCTATTATGGATCAAATCTCGAGGTAATTTTTTTAACAATCTTCATCTCAACTCGATATTCAGCCTCCACTATCTCTGAGAGTCTGTGATCCATCTCACCTCTACATCTTAGGGCACGCCTGTTGTCTTATGGATGGACAAACATAAAAGTTGAGACAGGCTACTTGATCCCACCTCCACCATTGGCTTTGATCCTCTTGATCTGAGACCTACTTGGGATAGCCTCCTATGGTAATAAAAACTTTACTCTGCAACGTCGCCTCTCGTCCTCTCGAGTCTCCTGTCTCGTGCTCGATCTACCTTCACCTGGAGCACTACCTTGCATTGAGCTCTCTCTAGCTCCTGAAGCTCTACCTCACACTAGGCTCCCTACCAAATAATAATATTCTCTTATCCTTTTCTTTTCCTCCAAAATCATTCTATCACCATGCATGATCTTTAGGATTCCATTGTCAGCTATCCACCTATAGCTATTTGAATCCAATATGCTCGGTGAGATAAGATTCCATCTAAAATCGGATATGTATCGGATCTCTCTCAAACTTCTAATCGTACCATCATATGCCCTCCAGCTGATCGTTTTGATGCCTTTTATCGCACAGCTCGATCCATCCAGTAGATGAACAATACACTCACTTCTCTTCAGAGAGTCAAGTTGCTCCTCTTTACAACAAACATGATATGTGCATGCAGAATCTAAAATTCACTACTGAAAAGAAGTAGATACCTCATTAGATATCATTAGGACATCATCCTCTAACTCACTACGAGCCGTCACTATAGTAGCCCTCATCCAATCCCTAAGCTGCGAGCAATCTCTAACATAATGCCCCAACTTGTCGCATCAATAGTATCTGATCTTGCTAGAGCCCCTTGTCTTGGATCTAGATCGTCCTCCTTGTAATCCTCCGCTACTCCATCTGCTGCCCCCTACTCCTTTAAAAACTATCAAAGCTGAGTTGACGCCATCTGAGCTCAAAGTTGGGTTCTCCCTTTTGAGAAACTCATTCTAGAAAATCACTACAGTAACCTTATCCATCTTGATAGTGCTCTTCTCCACTAAAAGAGTAGTCATCAAGAACTCATATGAAGAAAAAAATGATGCTAACAAGACCAACACCCTGGTCTTCTCTTCAACCTTCTCACCTATACTGAGAAAATTGATGAAAATCTTCTGAAAGTGGTTGAGATGCTCCTGCACGCTCTATCTCTTGGTCATCTGCAGTTGATAGAACTACTTCTAAAGAAAAAAGGTATTGGTGAGGGACTTCACCTTGTACAACTTCTCGAGTTTCGACCATAACACTATTGAAAAAATCTCATCAAGCACATGGATCACCATCTCATCTGCTAGGTACATGCAGATGGTACTCACTGTCTGCATCTGTAGCCGCTTTCAAGTTCTCTCCTCTATTATGTCCAACTTTTTTTCATTCAAGAGAGTATCGATTAATCCATATTGGATGAGCACGTCCTTCATCCTCGCTTGTCAGAGGAAGAAATTATTTTTTCATTGAACCGATTGATCTTCATCTTGATTGTGCTTGTTTTCTCCATCTTCTAATCTCGATCAACGTCGTCTCTATTTGGACCGCCTGATACTACTTGACCACGATAATTAATCAGGCTTTGATACCACCTGTTGGGATAGATCCCTCAATTGTAGAACACGGATCATCCGCCCAAGACTATAATAGCACTCAAGAAAGATAAATATCGATGCCATGCGATACAGAAAGATCACAAAATAAATACAATAAACACTACCAGAAAAAGGCAGTTTAGCAATGGATAAAATCCATTGCTAATCTATTGCTAATCCATTGCTAAATAATTTAGCAACAATTAGTAGTGGATTAGCAATGGATTTGCTTGCATTGTTAAAAACCTCATAGCTAATTAGCAATGGAATTCGTTTTCATTGCTATTTTGTTGCTAAAATTCTTTAGTAATGGAATAGCAACGGAATAATTTCGTTGCTCATTTTTTAATAACGAGTTTATCAACCAAATAATTATCATTGCAGTTTTGTTATAAGATTGATGCTAATCTATTATTGAATTTTTAAACTTTTTTATTAGTCCTTTGCTATTTTTTTAGCCTTCCATTGTAAATCCATTTCTACTCCGTTGCTAAAGTTTTAGTATTTCGTTGCAAGTTCGTATCTATTCCGTTGCTAAAATCTTTTGAGTCCGTTGCAAATCCATTTCTATTGCATTGCTAAAATTTTTATATTTTATTGTAATTATATTTCTAATCCATTGTATAATTTTCACATATCCATTGCTAATTTATAATTCTAAATTTCTTTTCCATTTCTAATCCATTGCTAAATTATTATTTTTTATATTTTTATATATTCTTTAAACTCTAATATTTATATATACCTGCTATATATCTAATAATAACTAGTAATAGTTTCAAGACATTCAACAATAAATCTTAAGCAATTCAATGATAATAATAATTTTTCAACCAATAACACCAAAAAATTAATAAAGTACATACTTTATAAAATGTGCATAGTATGTTAAAGCACGCCTAAAGTTCACATAGTATCAAGATAATAATAAATACATATAGTGTGTATCATATGCACATATAAAGTACATACACCAAATAAGTACCGCATCTATAAAGCAAAAAAGAAAAAAAAACAACTATGAAGTGCCTAGGTGCACATCACCACCACAGCTGTTTTGTCCATCTCTATCGCCCTTCGACGCATGATGCTCTGAAGTACATGCCCAATATCATATATTAATAAATTAAAGAAAAGCATAAATAAAGAAAAAGTAGAATGATATTTTTTTTTACCTCTTATGGAGCTAAAGATGGTGCCATAGGATAAGCATGCTGGATATTGATTGGCGGATGCATCCAACTAAGAGGAGTGGTCCACTAAGTACCTGGCCAATTCCATGATGTAGGCTGAAGAATCGAAGGAGGAACTACAATAGGATTTCTTTCTGAAGACCCAAGATGCTCAGATGCAGAGGATGGTGCCAATGATGGATGTGGAGTAATCATATATAGCCTGAAGAATTTGCTGTACCGTCTCCAAACTATGGCACCATCTTCTGAAGCAGCAGCAAACTAGTTGTTGTACATCATCACTTGATTTACACACTTAACAAACAATAGTTGGACAGGTTGGATATGGAAGGAAGGCAGCCACAAGGTCTGATGAACAGAATCCACAAACATGCCCAAGGCCTGTTCTTAAATGGAATGGCTCTAATGACTATCTGGTGGTAGATGGCAGCAAGGGCAGCTCCATAGAAGGGACCCACCCAGAAGATCCACAGAGAACATTACCACAAAATTTGCAAAATTCATTAGCATTGGATACTTATTCATTAGTTTGTAAAGAACTCATTGGCTACACCAAATGTATAAAGGCTTACCATGTCATCCCAGGCACGGCGCTGGTTGTAGATGATAGCAGCTCCAAGACTTCTAGCAGGGTTGATGCCAGGGCCAGTGATGGGGATGGTGGCCAAGCGGACCAGGAAAACAGCAAACCCAATAAGCAAGGGAGCAAGAATCTGCACCAAACTACAATAATTCTCATCAGCCAAATAGAAAGGAACACAAAATTTCTATGATGGCAAATATTTTCCTGCACAACTACAAGACAGAACAAAGTACAATGTTTGATTCCATTGATAGAAAATAGTAGAGTATCATGATATCGTAACTTCCAGAGAGAAAAGTCATTTCCATCTTAAGGGAAAGAGCAAAGAATGCTTACAGGCACATGAGAATCTCTAGCGTTCCTCTTGGCATCAGTGGCAGAGAAGACTGTGCAAACAAGGACACATGGAGGTTGCAGAACACAGGAAGAAGGTACACCGACAGAAAAAATAAAATTGCATTTTCTTGTTCTTCTCCCTTAACTCACCTAACAAGAGTGGGGAAGCTCTGAACTACCATATGGAGGTTTCAGAACATAGGAAGAAAAAAGAGCCTGATCAGAGAAAAGCCAAAGCACTTCACCAACATGTCCATAATCACCTAACAAGAGTGCGAAAGCTCTGAACTACCAACTGGAGGCTCAACATACAGGAAAACTATATTGAAACATCCACTCGAACTTACATTACCATTCTACCATCAATGGTAAAAACCTGTATCATAATATTTAGAATCATTTTGGATACTTAACGAAAAGAAGACGTATAGGATTATGCACAAAACCTTGAAAATCAAAGTTCATGTAAAGGAAACATGTTCAACCTAAGATTGGAAATGACAGTCATTCATTTGGTTGAAGAATGTAGCCTCAGAAAGTAGGTCTAGCCAACAATTAGACGCCCAACTCACATGGATAAGTCGGGCCTCCATTATAACCATTATGTTGGCATTCCATTATATAAGCAACAGGAAGACATTCTGCAGTCGATCACATCCATCCTAAGCAATGCTTCCATTACTTTCGATCACCTCATCCAGTTGAAATTTTCTAGCCGATGTGAAAATAAAGGTAGTTTTCGGCATTTCCTTTGTACCATACCTCATTCCACCCGTTACACAACCACATGACCAGTAGCAAGCAAACAGCAATGTATTTAACAAATAGAGCGATCTTAGCATTAGATCAGCAACGCAATCTTCATTTCTATGAATGCAACATTTTGGCAGAAAAGGTAGAACTCTCCATCAATTTCAGACGTATAACAAATCAAATTTTTAAGCAGGAATATGATCTAATGAAGCTCAACTACTTCATCCTGATTTTTGATGAAGTTTTTGGGTGCCTCACATGGTCATCTCATCTCTCTTGAAAAAAGAAAAGAAAAAAAAAGAAAGCTCAACGTCTGCAAATAAACAAGACCAGATATAATTCCTAGATAGTTGAATTTAATCTAATTTTTTTGGAAAAAATGCATCGAAAGATTGGGTCCAGTAAATGATCATAAACGATATAAACATTCTAAGAAGCCTCACCTGGAATTTTCTTATAGAAGGGGCAGACAGGATCCCCGCCCTCTTTACCCGAGGAACCTCCTAATCCACACGATCCTGCCTCCAGCACCTCCCATCATCGTCCGCCGCCTCTTGCGAGACGGATAGGAATTCCTAGAACCCGATCTCGATCCCCATCCATCTGCCGGCTTCTTGATGCCCCACATCTGGAACAGATCTCTCTGAACGAATCCCCTCATCTCCTTCCCCGCCGCTGGCTCCTCTAGCAAGGATGACCAATCCGTCTCGCATCGATAGAAATCCGAAGCGAAATTGCTGGTGCTCGCGATCGAAGCTTCGATTTGGGGAGCGCCGAAGGAGGAGGAGGAGAAGGAGAGGGTACCGACGAGGAGGCCATTCTCGTCGGAGAGGGGGAGGCAATCGTCGGTGGTGATTTCTAATGCCATCAGAGGACAAGAGGAGGAGATGGGCGGCGATGGCTTAATTATCTTCGGCACTTCTTCCATGGGCGCCCGCGACGAAGTTCTTTCAAAGAAGCGAGGAGGAAGGGTGATCGAGGTAAAAAGAAGCGAGGCTCTGTTGTTTTGAATTTACGATGGCCACAAAATCTATTATTTTCATATTATAAAATTATAATTTTTATATTTTTATTAATAACAAACTAGTATCATTATCATTTAATTATAAAATATTTATATTATATTTAATAATAACTTATATTTATCGTAAATCAGTTGTTAAAAATATATCTTAAGTTAGCAATGATAGATATGTTGTTACTTCGTTACAATTCTTTTATTTCTAAATAGCAATGGTGGTTTAATTTCATTGTAAATTTTTTATTTTTAGATTAGCTATAAGATAACTTCGGTTATAAATTTGTTATAAGCTTATCCAAAGATCTATAATTTTTTAAATAAATTATTAGCAATGAAATTTGAGTCTATTATAAATTTGTTGCAATATTTAGTTACTAATCCTTTATAATTTTACTGTCAATAATACGTGGGAACCTCTCATAAAATTTAGCAATTATTTTTAAGTCTATTGTTATTCTATTATAAATTTTTTATTTCTAATCCATTGTAAATCTATTATAAATTTATTTTTTCAATATTAGCAATGAAATTAAGTATTCTATTGTGAATCCATTGCTAATTAACAACTAATTAAAAATGAATTCCGTTCTTTGCAAAATTTTCATGGTTAAATAGTATTTTTCTTATAGTGAAAATATACATAGATTTGACCTCAAGTCTATCTCCATAGGATATGTAAAACTTTACTATGAGAGAGATAAAAATAAACAAGTATAAAAAAAACTTACCACTCAACTTTTGTACAAGAGTTTTTCAATAAAAAGTTCTAAAATTCTTATAGAAAATCTCTGAAATCTCTTAAGAAGCCTCTCAGCACCTCTAAGATATTACCAGCTCTCCGACGAAATAAACGATTCATCAATCGAAGTTATATAGATTTTAAAAATATAAAAATAGTGTTTCAATAGGAAACTCAATCCCAAATACATCTAAGATCACTTCTGAACCGTCCGATCGTGATCGACTCGTATCTGAGCCATCGTATCGCAATGCAGTCCATGGATAGATCTATGAACCATGCGAAACGGGTAGGAAATGCCCGACTAGTCTACGCCTATGCCCATAGACCGCGTGACGGGCCAGGCGCCTGCTGGGCTTGCGCGTGCCAACGCTAGGCCATGCCTACACGATCGAACCACTCGCCCGTGCTGGGCCACACCCGTGCGGTCAGCCCGTGCACCCACACGTGCGCTCGCACACTTGGGCCAGCCTAGTGCACGACTGGCCTAGCATGCCACGTGTTGCTGGGTAGGGCTTGTGCTGTCGTCGGTTTGTGCCGGTCTATGGGCCATGCTATCTCGCTTCAGCCTTCCTTCACACGTAACTTCTTCGTCTGAATTCTATTTGAATTATTCTTAGTCTCGTTAAATTTCGTTCACTGAATCTTGTTCTAGACTTATTATAGATCGAATCTTGAGATACTTTTTTTAATAATTATCTTGTTGGGAAAAGAGTTGTGGTCAATAGACGAGTGTTGGATGAGAAAAAGTGGGAGCTTTGTGATGAGTGCAGCTTATGGCCTTTCCTTCTCTTTTCCCTCTTAGTTTTCTTTTACCCATCTTAGTATTGGGCGCAATGACCAGAGTGGATAAACAAGGGATGCTATGCTTTGATCTTATTCCTCAAAAACTGGAAAAATAGGGACACAGCATGACAGAAAAGATTATATACTAGGTGGACTTTATTTTTCTGATACTTTGAGAGACCTAGCAATATTAGCCAGAAGATTTATAACCTTGTATATTCATTTTTATGCTATGTTAGTGGTCAATAATTGAGGGGATGAACGATTTTTTGTTTCATTTGTTACACCATTTTCCTCTTTCATCAAAACAGGACAAAAGAATTTGTAATACCTGGGCCCACAGTCCAGCCCACCTGATATATTAGGCCAGCCTATTGAGGCGATGCCCCCTCTCTCACTTCGATGAGTAGAGGATGCAACCCTATTAAAATGGAGCCCGCACCCCCGTTTCTTCTATTTCCTAATGCAACCGCACCCCGGCCCTTCTCCACCCCCTCTCTCACTCACCACCCTTATATCCTATCTCCCTTATTCTCTCTATTCTCCTCCTACCCCTTTCTATTAAAAGGAAAGAGGACTAGGGTACCAAGCCCATATTGCTCCTGTATCCTTCCTCTCTCCCTATCTTCCTCTCTATCTCTCTCTTTCTATCTCTTCCTTCGGAGGTGTGTGTCTGCTAGAGGACTCTGTAGCATATTGCAAATACCTTGAACATGATATCTACAAATAAGCAATATAATTAGTGATGGGTGTTATTAAATGCATCTAAATTTCAAACTATTTATTTGAGAAATCCAGCATGTAGGGGAGAATTTCAAACACAACACTTAGCTGAACAGTGAATAACTTGGAGCACAGATTGAATCCTAGTTCCGAGAACTAGAACACTCAAATTTACAACCATATTAATTCATGTATCTAATACACAAATAAGGACCTACTACCAAAGCAGCACGCTCTAATTTTTTTTGCATGGAGAGAATGAAATAGCCAGACTGCATCTTTATGACCCATTTGGAGGGCGCAAATAGGACAAGCCAGAAAACACTGCTTGCTCGATGGTTAGCAGGAGGAGCAAGACTGCCGCCATCACCGAAATAATAGTCCATGGATTTTTAAAATAATCCCGCATTAAACCAGCTCGCCATTTATGAAAGTCGGAGTTATAATACTTGTTCACCTCCGCAAACAGATTATGGAGGTAGTTCCTATCAGCAGCATAATATATTTGATTGCACAATTGATTGAAGAGACTTGCCATGGCCTCATCGGTGCCCAACCTGTTTACCAATATACCTTTTAAGTGGAGCAATCGTGCATCCTTGGCCTCGTCGATGATACAGTCCATGAAGACTGCATAAATTGTGACGGAAGTCATGGTGTCGAAGTAGCATTGCTCGAAAGCTATGAGGTTGCGGAAGAGGGAGCCCATGTGGTCATAGACTCGTAGCGGTGGGATCTCCATCTTTCCATCCTTGAATGTTATGTCCAAAAAGCTTTTTGGTTTCTTCTTCTCCCTGAACTTCACACCAGCCATCGCGAGCTCTGTTGCGCTAGGAATCCAATCGTGCGTAGCTTCAGAGCTTGTATTTACTTGTGTAGATTCTTCCAAAGGGACACGAGAAGAATGGAACAAATGGAGAAGATGATGGATTTGACGCATGGACGATGGCTTGAATGATTTCGATTCATGGGGATAAATGTTGCGAAAGAGTTGGAGTGCATACTCCGGAAGATCAATGCCTTGGTCATCTGGAGTTTTGAGTATATCAAATAGTTTTTCGAGGACGAAGAAAGGGATTTGGTTCTCAAGCTTCAGCAGGTCGTACGGTACTAGCTGAACTGTGAACAAACCTGCTGCAAATGGGCCCTCAACTTCCTCTTCCTCCTCGCCGATCGCCAACTCCAAGTCTATCCGCTCAAACTCGAACCCTACTTTGCCGATGTCCGACTCCAGATCCATATACTCAAACTCTTTCCCCTTCTTTTTCCTATCACTTTGCGCTCTTCTTTCTCCTTTTCCACTACCAAGACCACTCCCTTGCTCCTCTTGATCCCTCTTCGCCTTCCCCGCCATCATTTGCCCTTCCTCCTTTCTCTCCTCATTCATCTCCAACACTACTTCCCCTCTCTTCTTCCCCTCCTTTCTCTCCTTCTTTGCATGCTTTAGCAAAAGATGGATGATGAAGCACCCATCAAGTAGCATCAGTTCTGCCACCTCGTTGGCTTTCAGTTTAGGGAAGTCCTCCGAGTAGCAGCGTCGGACCTTTGCGTCAAGGGCCTTCAACTCCAATAGGCAATCATCCAGTAGCTGCCTTGCATGCTCTGGGCTTCTGTGGCGCGAGAGGAGGTACCGCACGCACCTCCACTTGTGTTCTCGCATGGCAGATTTTTGGGACGGTTCATGATGGTAGGGACCAATGGGGACGATAAGCGGCTCATAGGCCTGTGCATCGCAACGCCGAATGTGCTGGGGGACCTTGAAGATGGTGCATGGGATAAGAGGTTGTCTCGTAGGACGTACCTTATTCACCTTATTCCTTGCGTTGTTGATCCATAAGGCCTCATGCATCTTCTTCCTTGAATTTTTGTTGATCCCTAAGGTCCCCACATCATCGTCGCTGGGGCTTCCATCCTCACTGGTGTTGGGAGTGGAAGATGCCGCTGTAACTGTTGTCGGTGGCTGTATGTCTCGATCTGTTGTGGGCTCCATGGTGGAACGCCGAACCCGAAGATGGCCTGCATCCGATGTGCGGTGGCTGGATATTCCCTCCATCTTACAACCTAATAATTATTACAACCTGAAATTTCATTTTCAAAATTCATTTTCCATGGATGCAAGTTGATATAGCTGGAGGAGCCCAGCAGAAACTTTAGCTCAAACACTAATACTTTGGTAGAAAAACATGCTCCAAGTGTGGAAATTGTATTTTGCACCGCATGCACCATGTCAACAGTGCATACCAAGACAAGATGCACAGGGCAGCTAGAAAAATTATATCCTATATGCACTATACCCCATGTATATTGGCCAATCACAATCGCTCCCCATTCATTAAGCGCTCGTCTCGGTGACCTTGATAGAAGCACATGGATATGCATGGCCACGTGGTGCATGCTGTATGGAATTTAACTTCCCTTCAAGATGAGCACATGATGCATGAGGCCAATGGGAACAGAGACACATGATTGATGTGGTGCGTCGCCATGTGATGCATATGGTATGGATATAATTTCTCTCTGGGTGCAAGATGTACTTACTATAAGTTCTGTCATACTTCATATTTTTTCAAAAGTAAAAATTATGAGCTTAGGTATCCGGTGTTTAAGTGTATTATGAAATTTAACAATATTTCTTAAATCATAAATATATTTTTAAAAAATCTATTGGAGTAAATTATAATTTTTCAAGTTCATGTTTTTATAAATTTTTTAAAATTAAAACTTTGCATTTTGAACTTCTCTTTTGAACAAACTTAGCTTTAAATCTAGAACTTCTGAATTAAGGAAACAGGGGTAATGACCAGTTTGGTATTTTTGTTATTTTTGTGCTTTTGTTTCTTTACAAATCAGTGAAATACCACTTGGGGATCAACGTTGAATATGGCATTTGCGTAAAACTTCTATTTCATGACTCCTACTTCGCTTCTCTCAGAGCATTAATTCTTTACTTCCAAAAATTTTGTGGATTTTATAATTGTTTTCAAAAAATAAGATACATGTCCGGCCTAGTTTATTTTTCTTCTTGGATTCGTGAAAACAAAAAACGATGCCAAACAGTCCCTGAGAAAATGATTTTGAAATTCTCTAACAAAATAATAATTTTTTGACATTAAAACATCTAAACAAAGCCATAATTATTTACATCTATTCCTAAAAGAAAAATCTAAGAATCAGCATTCTTTTTGCAAGAGATGCAGTCCATATATATCAAGTATTTCAAGTATACATACATACATACACACAGAAAAGTCAACACATATATTGCTTAAGCAAATGAGTTCACAGCTTAGTCCTGGAACTATGGGAGACACTTAAGAGAATGAGTTGAGCATATTAGTAAAGCTAGAGATCCCTGACTTACCAAAAGATTTCTTGGAATGGTTGATTGGGTTTCTTTGAAGCAAGCAAGATCGTCTTCATGAAGTAGTAAAGGGAAATACCTTGAGGACAAAAGACCAGAACAGGTGGATCAAAAACAAAGAGCATAAAGCATCTCATAACTAGCATGAAGAGGAGGATTACATCCGAAGGCCTTTTGGATATGGGGTTGGGTTTTTGCGATAAGGAAAAGTTACATGCGTACAAGTCATTAATTTATATTAGTATAAACCAGCTTATTTTCTGTTTGGATAAAAATGATGTCGTACCAAGTAGTGATTGTAATCACCGTGCTTGGATTCCGATCATGGGAATAGGAAATGACGTTTGGACATGACATAGGAATTTATGGATAAAAAGGTAATTTTATTTATGAAATTGGGCAAATTTACCTTTGTAATCCTCCCTATTCCATATTCACTTTATAAAAAATGTGTTTGGAAACTTTCGTGGGGCATGAAATATTTTTATAATAATCTAACTGAAATTTATAGTTGATCATATTATATTTTTATTCTTTTCCTAATATGTATATCATATATTTGTATTGTATATTGTAATATTATAAACTATATTGAAATAAAATATATAATATGTAAGATAGTTTGTTATAACGTTTTATAATATATTAGGTTATTAGTATGTATTATTTTATTATTCTTAATTATTAATGGATTGTATATTATAATATTTATGGTTTTACGATACCAATATAATTGTTACATCAATTTTTTATAAATTTTTTAATTTTCTTTCATCATATATATTGGGGATAAACTCCGTTCCCGCCGAAGTTCAGTCTGATGCTTAGCCTAATGTAACTGGTAATCATGGAAGAGCTTTGATCGAAAATTCTTCCTCCAACGGTCGAACTTCAGTCGAACTCCTTCAGCAGCCGAATTCCTCTCAGACTTCTTCAACTCCCGAACTCCTCCAGCGGTCGAACTTCTTCTAAACTCTTCCAACGGTCGAACACCTTTGAGACTCCTCCAACGGCCGAATCCCTCTCGGACTCCTTCAACTTTCGAACTCCTCCAATGACCGAATTTCTTTCGAACTCCTCTACCGACCGAACTCCTCCAGCGACCGAACCCCTCCCGGACTTCTCTAGTGGCCGAACCCCTTTTGGACTACTCTAGTGGCAGAACCCCTTCTGGACTCCTTCAACTCCCGAACTCCTCCAGCAGCGAAACTCCTCCAGCAATCGAACCCCTCCCGGACTCCTCCAACGGCTGAACCCCTTTTGGACTCCTTCAGCAGCCAAACTTCTCCTTCAGCCAGACTTCTCCATCAATCAGACATTTCCATCAGTCGATCTCCTTCCAAACTTCTCCATCAATCGGACTCCATCCGGACTTCTCCATCAGTCAGACCCCTCAAGCAGTCGAACTTCTTTCGAATTCCTCCAACAGCCGAACTCCTTCCGGACTTCTCCTTCAGCCAAACTTCTCTCAAACTTCTCCTTCAGTCGGACTTCTCCATCAGTCGAACTCCTTCCAAACTTTTTCATCAGTCGAACTCCATCCCTATTCCTCCAGCAGATTACTTTCAGATTTCAACTAACATTCCTCCCGGATGATCCTCTTTAGCCGTATTCCCTTTAGGAGTCTGAACTCCTCTAAAATTGATATATGTCAAAGCTCTTCACCAACCAATGCCTGCTTCCTCCGAACTTTGACTATTAAATCTCAACGAATGGGCACATCACGATAATGGACACCTCTCTCCATAACAAACTCCATGCGGTCCCGAGCGGTCCGCTACCAGACGGTTACAGCTATCACTATCAGTATGCTACAGACGATAGCGGTCTCGAGCAGCCCACTACCAGACGGTGATGACTGTCACTATCAGTCTGCTACATGCGACAGCGACCCCGAGCGGCCCGCTACCAAATGGTGATGACTGTCACTATTAATCTGCTACATGCTCCATCTATAAAAGGAATCCTCCAGATATGTTTTCTCTAAGCTCTCTTCTCTTTCCTAAAATCTGTTGAATTCTTTCCTGAACACTCTATTTTTGTTGGCCAAAAGAGCTGACTTGATCGTCAGAAGGTCATATCAAAGCTACCACCACCAACTCCAGACGGGACTTCATTTTGTAGGTCACCGACAGCGACCTCTTCTTCCTTAACTCCAGCTCGATCCGATGTCAACCAGATTCTGCACCAATAGGATTGACGCTAAAGGAAGGGCCCTCTATTCCTGAGGTATCGTTGTTCTTAAAGGAGTGCTCAGTCGATCCTGTGGATCTTCTTCTTCAAGGTTCATCTCCATCCCCTCCCTCAATTCCAAGAAATACCTTCAAAGAAGGCAACTATCCGGAGATCTACCACTTTTACCATCAAATCTGAGCTAGATCCATCCATTCCTGCTCCATCGTCAGTGCTTCAACCTCCTTCGCCGACGGTCATGGTAGATTCGGAGTAATTTAACCTACTGATGCAGCAGGTTCAGGGTCTTACCAAAATGATGCAGGCCATGCGGCAACCTTTGGTGGCAGTTCCATCAAAAAACCCGCCATCAGGATATCAGGAACCAGTCCCAAGGAGGAGCACTTGGGATAGCATACCCGTCGCCCCTGGAAAGAAAAAATAGAGAGTAGAGGATCCTTGTTCGGATCATGATTCTTCTCTGAAAGAGACCTTCCCCATTTATAGCCGGAAGCCCTCCAAGATCTACGATCGAGATGACATCCTCGATCAAAAACTGCAAGAGATGGACCGATGGATTGAGAAACTCCGCCACATCACCCCGGCCCACCATAATGATGTCCGCATCGATCCCCCTTTCTCTCTCCAAATTATGTAAGAGCCCATCCCACCGAAGTTCAAGCTTCCCTAACTTAAAAGCTACAATGGAACCTTTGATCTGACCGATCACCTAGAGGCCTTTCGGACTATGATGCTGCTCTATGGCACACCAGACGCCATCTTATATCGAGCTTTTCCATCTACCATAAAGAAAATAGCAAAAAACTAATACTCGGCATTGAAGTCAGGTACGATCTTCTTCTTTGACTAGATGAGCCATCAATTTGTGGCTCATTTTGTTAGCAGCCGGTATCTTCACCGAGGTTTAGATTCTCTGATGAATATCAAGTAGAAAGAGGGAGAATCTATCCGAACTTATGTCATCCAATTTAATGCTGCTGCATTGGAGGTCTGAAACCTAGATCAGTCTGTTGTAATGATCGCACTCAAGGGTGGCCTTCAGAAGAACGATTTATTATTCTCCCTAGAGAAGAAGACCCAGGGACTTTGCTGATTTGCTAGCTCGGATTGAAGGATATGCTCGAGTGGAAGAAGCCTTCAAGTTGAAGGACGAGGAGGCCGTAGGAGAGCGATAGGCGGGCGAGTCTAATAAACCCACAGCTGATGGAAGGTCGAATGAAGTTCGATCGTGCTCACGGACTCCCTCCGAGTGCAAGCAAGTCCAAACTCCTTCTCGAGCTCATCGTCAAAGAAGCTCCGATAGAAGGATATGAAGAAGTTCTCCCACCATAAGGTTTAACAACTACGCCCCCTTCAATGCTCCAAAAATGCAAGTATTGATGGAGATCAAGGAGCAACTGCCGAGGCCTGAAAGGATGCATACTCACCCTGGCAAGCACAATCCTAGCAAATATTGCCTCTACCATCGTGACCATAGCCATGATATTGAAGAATGCATTTAGCTTCAAGACGAGATCGAGGAGCTCATCAGGAGAGACTGGTTGGATCGATTCCTCAGACGTCGGCCTGAAGCAAGAGAAGATCGACCGAGGGTGCTGCCACAGCTAGAACCATCAATAAGGAAGGAACAATAAGGAGATCGGCCATCTCTCGGCATCATCAACACTATCTCTCGGGGACTTAGTACTTCGGTGAGCCACCATCTCTCAGTCTCAAAGCCAGAAAAAGCTTATCCTAAATTGAAAAGGCCCGTATAAAATAGAGGAGGTCATCCAGTCCGAAACTTATCGTCTAAAGGAGCTCGAAGGAACAATGCTCCCACAACCTTGAAATTCAGAAAATTTGAGAATGCACTATCAGTAATTTTTCTTCAATAAAATATTTTCATTTCAACATTATTATTTCTTGGTAAAAGAACTATGTGATAATAGAAAAGAAGCAATCAAAAGTGGTCATATTAGGAACAAGAGGAGAACCTCGTTCTAACATGAGCAAGTTGAAGACCTTCGATTATTTAAGACAGAAGGAGGGAAGAGGTCCATTCAATGACCCATTTGTGCCCCTATCACCATGTTAGAAATAGGAGGAGAACCTCATCCTAACATAAGCAAGTTGAAGACCTCCGATTATTTAAGATCGGAGGAGGAGAAAGGCCTATTCAACGGTCCATCTGTGCCCCTATGGCCATGTTAGGAATAGAAGAAGAATTTCATTCTAACATGAGCATGTCGAAGATCTCCAGTTATTTAAGATAGGAGGAGGGGAGAGGCCAATTCAATGGTCCATCTATGCCCCTATCATCATGTTAGGAATAGAAGAAGAACCTCATCCTAACATGAGCAAGTCGAAGACCTCTGGTTATTTAAGACAGGAGGGAGAAGCCCATTCAATAGTCCATTTGTGCCCCTATCGTCATGTTAGGAACAGGAGGAGAACCTCATCCTAACATGAGCAAGTTGAAGATCTCCGATTATTTAAAATAGAAGAAGGTGAGAGGCTCATTCAACGGCCCATCTATACCCTTATGACCATGTTAGGAATAGGAGAAAAACCTCGTCTTAATATGAGCAAGTTGGATATCTCCAGTTATTTAAGATAGAAGGAGAAAAGAGGCCCATTTAATGGCCCATCTAGGCCCCTATCATCATGTTAGGCATCCTAACATGAACAAGTCAAAGACCTCCGATTATTTAAGATTGGAGGAGGAAAGAGGCCCATTCAATGGTCCATTTGTGCCCCTATTGCCATGTTAGGAATAGAAGGAGAACCTCGTCCTAACATAAACAAGTTGAAGACCTCCGATTATTTAAGATAGAAGGAGAGAGGCCCATTCAACGGTCTATTTGTGCCCTATCGTCATGTTAGGAATAGGAGAAGAACCTTATCCTAATATGAGCAAGTCAAAGATCTCTGATTATTTAAGATAGGAAAAGGAGAGAGGCCCATTCAACGGTCCATTTATGCGCCTATCACCATGTTAGGAACAGGAGGATAACCTCATCCTAACATGAGCAAGTCGAAGACCTCCGATTATTTAAGATAGGAGGAGGGAAAAGGTCCATTCAACGGCCCATTTGTGGTCCTATTATCATGTTAGGAACAGGAGGAGAACCTCATCCTAACATGAGCAAATCAAAGGCCTCGTTCATTTTAGATGAGATGAGGAAAGAGGCCCTGACAATGGCCCTTATGTGCCCCTACAATTCGTTAGGAACAGAAGGAGAACCTCATCCTAATGCGAGCAAAGTCAAAGACTTCGTTTATTTTAGACGAGATGAGGGGAGAAGTCCTAACAACAATCCTTATATGCCCCTACAGTCCATTAGAAATAGGAGGAGAACTTCATCCTAACATGAGCAAAATCGAAGGCCTTGTTCATTTTAGACGAGATGAGGGAAGAGGTCCTGATAACGGCCATTATATGCTCCTACAGTCCGTTAGGAATAGGAGGAGAACCTCATCCTAACACGAGCAAAGTTGAAGGCCTCATTCATTTTAGATGAGATGAGGAGAGAGGCCCTGAAAATGGCCCTAATGTGCCCCTACAGCCCGCTAAGAATAAAAGGAGAACCTCGTCCTAATGTGAGCAAAGTCGAAGGCCTTGTTTGTTTTAGATAAGATGAGGGAAGAGGCCCTGACAATGACCCTAATGTCCTTCTATAGTTCGTTAGGAGCAGGAGGAGAATCCCATCCTAATATGAGCAAAGTCGAAAGCCTCATTCATTTTAGATGAGATGAGGAAAGAGGCCCTGACAACGGTCCTAATGTGTCCCTACAGTCCGTTAGGAACAAGAAGAGAACCTCGTCCTAATGTGAGCAAAGTCGAAGGCCTCGTTCATTTTAGATGAGATGAGAGGAGAGGCCCTGACAATGATCCTAATGTGTCCGATAATGGCTAAAGATAAGATATCCTCCGAGCTTCAACTTCAATAGGAGATAAGATCTCCTTCAACCTCGACTGGAGATAAGGTCTCCTCCGAGCTTCAACCTCAATAAGAGATAAGATCTCCTTCAACCTCGGCTGGAGATAAGATCTCCTCCGAACTTCAACTTCAATAGAAGATAAGATCACCTTCAACCTCGGCTAGAGATAGGATCTTCTACGAGCTTCAACTTCAACGGGAGATAAGATCTCCTTCAACCTTGGCTGAAGATAAGATCTTCCCCGAGCTTTAACTTCAACAGGAGATAAGATCTCCTTCAATCTTGGCTGGAGATAAGATTTACCCTAAGCTTTAACCTCAGTTGGAGATAAGATCTTTTCCGAGCTTCAACCTCAATAGAAGATAAGATCTACTTCAACCTCGGTTGGAGATAAGGTCTTCCTTGAGCTTCAACTTCAATAGAAGATAAGATCTCTCCCAAGCTTCAACATCAATGGGTGCAAAGCTCGAAAAAGAACTTCGACGGTCATCTTTTTTCTACTTTCTTCGAATTTCGAACTCGAGAGTAAGGAGACTATTATTGGGGATAAACTCCGCTTCCATCGAAGTCCGATCTGATGCTTAGCCTAATGTAACTGATAATTATGAAAGAGCTTTGATCGAAAATTCTCTCTCTCCAAGCCGAACCCCTTTCGGACTCTTCCAACGGTCGAACCCCTCTCGGACTCTTTCAACTCCTAAACTCTTCCAGCGGTCGAACTTCTCTAGCGACCGAACCCCTCTCGGACTCCTTCAACTCTCGAACTCCTCCAACGATCGAACTTCTCCATCAGTTGGACCCCTCAAGCAGCCGAACTCCTTCCGGATTCCTCCAGCAGCCAAACTTCTTTTAGACTTCTCCTTCAGTCGAACTTCTCCCAAACTTCTTCTTCAGCCGAACTTCTCTATCAGCCGAACTTCTTCCAGACTTCTCCATCAGTCGGACTCCTTCTGAACTTCTCCATCAGTCAAATTTCATCCGGATTCCTCCAATGGATTACTTCCAGATTTCAACTAACATTCTTTCCACATGATCTCCTCTAGCCATATTTTTTTTAGGAGTCCGAACTTCTCTGAAATTGATATATGTCAAAGCTCCTCACCAACCAACGTCTGCTTCCTTCAAACTTTGACTATTAAATCTCAACGAACAGACACATTATGACAACGGACACCACTCTCCGCAACAAACTCCACACAATCTCGAGTGGCTTGCTACTGGATGGTTACGGCTATCACTATTAGTCTGCTACAGACGATAGTGATTTCGAGCAGCCCGCTACTGGATGGTAATGGCTGTCACTATCAGTCTGCTATAGGCGACAGCGGCCCACTACTGGATGGTGACGGCTGTCACTATCGGTCTACTACAAGCTCCATCTATAAAAGAAATCCTTCAGATACATTTTTTTTAAGCTCTCTTCTTCTTCCCAAAACTTTGTTGAATTATTTTCTAAGCACTCCATTTTTGTTGGCCAAAAGAGCTGACTTGATCATCAAAGGGTCCTATCGGAGCCACCACCATCAACTCTGGATGGAACTTTATTTTGTAGGTCACCAGTGTTGGGGATAAATTTCGCTCCTGTCAAAGTCAAGTTCAATCCCAGCCTGATGTGGTCAATGCGGAAGAATTTCAGTGGACACGTCCTAACTGAACTACTACATCCGATCGAGCTTCTCAGCGGCTGAGCCTCAGCCGAAGTCTTTCAACTAGCCGAACTATCAAGCGGCCGAACTACTTATTGCCCGAGCCCCTTTGGACTCCGAGCGACCGGGCTTCGGCCTAGACCCCAACGGCCGAGCTTGTTTCAACCCTCTTAGCGGCCGAGCTCCCCGAACTTCTGTCCAGCGGTCGAGCTCCCCAACGCCCAGGCTCTGAGCCGAACTCCTTCGGACTCCCAGCGATCAGGCTTCAGCCAGACCCTTGCGGGAGCCGAACTTCCCCAAAACCTCCTCTCGGGCCGAGTTTCTACGGAAGTCGTACTTCCTATAGACTTCTTCAATGGACGAGCTTCTCAATGATCGAATTCCTTATGATGGATTTCTGCAGACAATCTCGCTACGGTTACACAACAGTAATAACGATCGGCATTTATCAGAAATAACGATCGACATTTATCAGTAATAACGATCGACAATAACGATCGTCAGTTATCAGCAATAACGATCGACAATAACGATTGGCAGGATGGTTACAATAAGCTCCCTCTATAAAAAGGATCCTCCGGATACCTTTACGATAGATTGTGAAAATCCTTTTCTTCTCCTTCATATTCTGTCGAGCATTCTATTCCTGTTGACAGGAACTAACTTGAGCATCGGAGGCTCTTCTGGAGCCACCCCCCCCGATTTTGAGCGAGACTTTGTTTTGTAGGTCCCCGGCGGCAGCCTCTTCGGCCTCAACTTCGGCGATGACAAGTTTCTGCGTCAACAGATTGGCGCTAGAGGAAGGGCCTACCGACGAAGATTCCCTTCTTAAAGGAAGCCGGTGTTCCTTTGTTCTTAAAGGAGTGCTCGAGAGACCTTTCTTCCTTTCAATTCTAATTCCCTTCCAAAGAGAAAAGATGCCCCCCAGGAGAGCTTCCACTCAGAGATCGGCGGCTTCCGCGGCCCGATCTCGTTCGAGTCCATCCGCTCCAGCTCCAGCCCCAGTGACTCAGGCTCATTCTGCAGCCCGACGATCGGCGGCCTCCGCAGGCCCGATCCTGTCCGGGTCCGTCCGCTACCATTCCAGTCCCGGCAATCCAGGCCGCGGTAGACGCTGAACAGTTCAACCTGCTTGTCCAGCAGGTTCGTGGCCTCACCGAGGCCGTTCAAGCGGTGCAAGCCATGCACCAGCAAGCCGCCGTACCAGTCCAATCGGTCCTGGATCTTCCAGAGCCGCGTTGTCCAGTCCAGAGGCAATCAACATGGGCTACCCGACCTCCAATTCCCGAAAAAGGAAAGCAACGGAAGGAGAGCCCTTGTTCGGACCGCAGCTCATCCCAGGGAGAAGCTTTTCATCCGATCAGCAAGAAGACTTTAGAAATGAGAGACCATGAAGATCTCCTGGATAGAAGGCTCTTGGAAATGAGTCGTCGGATCGAAGAACTCCGCCACGCTCCTCCCTCATATGGTAATGAGATCCGAACCGACCCTCCATTCTCACAGAAAATTATGCAAGAACCAGTCCCGCCGAACTTCAAACTCCCACAGTTTGAGAGCTATGATGGGACCACTGACCCGGTCGACCACCTGGAAGTCCTTTCGGACGACGATGTTGCTTCATGGCGCGCCAGACGCCATCCTGTGCCGGGCTTTTCCCTCTACTCTTAAAGGAGCTACCAGAAATTGGTATTCGGCACTCAAGCCGAGTACCATCCTATCATTTGAACAAATGAGTCAACAGTTCGCGGCCCACTTCGTCAGTAGTCGGCATCCACGCCGAAGCTCAGACTCCCTAATGGCCATCAGGCAGAGAAGAAGGGGAATCCATTCCGGGCTTTCATTTCTCGGTTTAATACCGCTGCGTTAGAAGTCCGAGACCTGGATCAATCGGTCGCCATGGCCGCGCTCAAGAGCGGCCTTCAGAAAAATGACCTATTGTTCTCCCTGGAAAAAAAGTATCCCAGGGACTTTGCCGATATGTTGGCTCGGGCCGAAAGTTATGCCCGGGCAGAGGAGGCCTTCGAAGCTAAGGATGGTGAAATCGGTGGTAAACGGCTGATCGGCAGGCTGGATAGACCCTCCGAAGAAAGGAAGCAAATTGAAGCTCGGCCACGCTCCAGGACTCCCCCTGGTCGCGAGCAAGTTCAGGATTCCCTCTCAAGCTCGGAAAGCGGGGAAGATCTCTGACGGAAGGACGCACCGAAGTCCTCCTCAGCGCCGAAGTTCTCCTCAACACCGAAGTTCTCCTCAACACCAAAGTTCTCCTCAGCGTCGAAGTTCTCCCCATCTACGATGATTTCACAACTACACCCCCCTAAACACCCCGAAGACTCAAGTTCTGATGGAGATCCAGGAACGGCTTCCAAGACCAGAAAGAATGCGCTCTCACCCTTACAAGCATAATCCCAACAAGTTCTGCCTCTACCATCGTGATCACGGTCATGACACGGAGGAGTGCATTCAACTCCAGGACGAGATCGAAGAGCTCGTCAGGCGAGGCAGACTAAGCCGGTTTCTTCGAAGGCAGCCCGAGGGGGTGGAAGATCGGCCGAGAACGCTAACGCCAAGCGGGGAAAACCAACAAGAAGACCGGCCACCCGTTGGCGTCATCAACACTATCTTAGGGGGATCTCAGCAAAAGAAAACCAGCAGGCTTGAAGGATCGATGAAGAAATGGAAGATTTCGGAGCCTATAGTCTTCACCGAGGAGGATGGCCAGGGAATCCAACTTCCGCATAATGACGCGGTTGTAGTTTCGTTGAATATTGCTGACTACGATGTACGCCGCATCCTCGTAGATAATGGAAGCTCGACTGATGTATTGTTCTACGGTGCCTTCTTGAAAATGTCCCTACCTGATGATCGATTGAGCTCGGTGAATTCTCCGCTAGTTGGATTTGCTGGCAACACCATACCAGTCGAAGGTATCATAACTTTGACCGTAACAGCAGGGCAGTACCCAAAGCAGGCCAAAGCTCAGGTCGACTTCCTAGTCGTAAAGACGTCGTCCGCCTATAATGCTATCCTTGGTCGACCTGGTTTAAATGCCCTTCGGGCAGTTGTGTCGACTTATTACTTAAAGATGAAGTTCCCTACAAACTATGGGGTTGGAGAAGTCAGAGGAGACCAGACCCTAGCGAAGTATTGTTACTCAATTGCCTTATATAAGGGAGATCAGCCCGACTCCTGTCTGGTTGATGGACTGGATGTCCGTGACGACCTCGCTGAAGAACGAGCTGAGCCTGCAGAGGACCTCATCTCTATGTCATTAAATGATGGAAAATCGGACCATGTGGTGCAGATCGGCTCCAACCTGGCAACCGAGGTTCGGGAGCAACTCGTCACTTTTCTCAGAAGGAATGCAGACGTCTTCACTTGGACCCCAGCAGATATGCCAGGAATCGACGCCGAGGTCATGGAACATCGGCTGGCCGTTGACTCGAAACATCGGTCGGTAAGAGAAAAACTACGCCAACATGCTCTGGAGAGGAAGAAAGCGATCGCTGAAGAGGTAGATAAACTCCTTAAAGCTGGACTAATCCGGGAAGTTCATTACCCGACTTGGGTTTCGAACATGGTTCTTGTCAAGAAAGCAAACAACAAGTGGAGGATGTGTGTCGACTTCAAAAAGCTAAACAAGGCTTGTCCAAAGGATAGTTACCCCTTGCCCAGGATCGATCAGTTGGTAGATGCAACCTCGGGTCATGAGCTCCTCAGCTTTATGGATGCCTTTTCTGATTATAACCAGATACGTATGGCGCCTGAAGACGAAGAAAAAAACAGCCTTCATCACTAGCCGAGGTCTTTACTTGCTATAAGGTCATGCCTTTTGGACTCAAGAATGCGGGAGCAACATACCAACGTTTAGTCAACAAAATTTTCAAGGAGCAGATCGGCCGCAACATGGAGGTGTACGTGGATGATATGCTCGTCAAAAGCCGAGCTTCAGCTGACCATCTGGCCGACCTTGAAGAGACCTTCAATGCATTGAAGGAAGCATAAGATGAGACTGAACCCTACCAAATGCGCCTTTGGCGTAACCTCTGAAAAATTTCTTGGGTTTCATGGTGTCGAGACGTGGAATTGAGGCAAACCCCCTAAAAATCCGAGCTATTCAAGAAATGACCACTCCAAAGATGATTAAAAAAGTTCAGCGCTTGGCCGGAAAGGGTGGCATCCCTAAATCGCTTTGTCTCGAGGTCGGCTGAATGTTGCTTGCCCTTCTTCGAGATTCTCAGGCGACCAAAGGACTTCAGCTGGACGGTAGAGTGTCAACAAGCATTTGAGGAACTCAGAAAATTACCTCGGCACGCCCCCTCTGCTGGCAAAACCTTGAACCTGGGGAAGAGTTGTTCTTGTATTTAGCTGTCTCCTCGGTGGCCCTGGCGGCGGTTCTCGTTAGGGAAGAAGCAAAAACACAACGCCCGATCTATTACGTGAGCCGAGTCCTAAGGGACGCGGAGACCAGATACTCCCGGATAGAAAAATTATCTTACTGTCTCGTAATTGCCGCCAGGAGGCTCCGACCTTACTTTCAGGAGCACACCATAACGGTCCTCACGGACCAACCAATAAAAGCAGTTCTCCACCGAGCAGACGCTTCCGGAAGAATCGCAAAATGGGCAATGGAGCTCACGGAGTTCGACATCAACTATCAGCCCAGGCCATCAATCAAAGCCCAGGTACTGACGAATTTTGTATTAGAATGCACTATTCCGGATGAAGCCGAACTTGAATCAAGCAAGACAAATACAGAGGCGAGATCGAGCCTTGACGAAGTCGAACCATCACAGCCGAACTTCCCAAAGGAAAGGGCCGACCTCTCTGAAGGCTTCTGGATTCTACACGTGGATGGTTCTTCCAACTCCATTGGAGCTGGTGCAGGGCTAGTCTTGGTCAGCCCCGAGGGAGTTATCGCCGAGTTCGCGCTGCGCTTCGAGTTTTCCGCTACCAACAACGAAGCCGAATACGAAGCACTGATTGCGGGATTAAGAATAGCAAAGGAGCTAAAAGTAGATCGGCTTCGAGTCTACAGTGATTCTCGATTAGTGGTCGGTCAGGTTGACGGCAACTTTGAAGCAAGAGAAGAGAGCATGGCGAGATACCTCGGGAAAGTGAAGAGTTTAACCCCGGCCTTTGATAATTTCATCATTCAACATATCCCAAGGACAGAAAATGCGAGAGCCGATTTTCTCTCCAAACTGGCCACTTCGGCTCCAGCCGAACTACCCAAAGAAGTATTTCAGGAAACTCTGAAGTACCCAACCATGGAAGAATCTCAGGATGTCCTACAGACGGAATTCGAGCCCAGCTGGATTGACCCACTGGTCACCTACCTTAAAGAGGGGGTTCTTCCTCATGACCGAAAAGAAGCTCGAAAACTCAAAAATCAGGCCTCCCGTTACGTCTTATACGAAGGCCAGTTGTACAAAAGGTCGTACTCCCTTCCATTGTTGAGATGCCTTCGACCTTCAGAAGCTAATATTGCACTATGGGATGTGCACGAAGGACTTTGCGGAAGCCATTTAGGAGCAAGGTCTTTGTCGCTAAAGCTACTTCGGCAAGGGTATTATTGGCCGACCTTATTTCACGCGATTCTGTGGAATACGTAAAGAGGTGCGACCGCTGCCAGAAAAATGCTAGTGTGCAGAGACGGCCGGCATCCGAACTCACTCCGCTTAATTCACCCTGGCCGTTTGCGCAATGGGGAATGGACATACTCGGCCCCTTCCCGACAGCGTCGGGACAGCGGAAGTTCCTCTTGGTCGCGATTGACTACTTTACCAAGTGGGTCGAAGCTGAACCACTCACGAAAATTACCGAGGCCAAAGTACAGGACTTTGTTTGGAAGTCACTAGTTTGTCGGTTCGGCCTGCCCCGAACCCTTATAACCGACAATGGGCGACAATTCGCCGGGGCTAGGTTCGCAGAGTTTTGTGAAGGATTAAACATCTCCCAGCGCTTCACTTCTGTGGCTCATCCGCAGACCAATGGGGAAGCTGAGATAACCAACCGGACCTTGCTACAGGGAATCAAAACGAGGCTAGATAAGGCAAAAGGGGCCTGGGTAGACGAACTCTACCATGTCCTCTGGGCGTACCGAACTACTCAGAGGGTGCCGACTGGAGAAACACCCTTCGCTTTGGCCTTCGGTACTGAGGCAGTCATCCCGGTTGAACTTAAGCTCCCTTCCGCACGAGTTGTGGGCTTCAATGAACAGCACAACCCCCAAAACCTCAGAGTCAACCTCGACCTTCTGGAAGAAAAGAGGGAGGAAGCTCGCATCCGGATGTCAGCCTATAAATAGAAGGTGGCTCGGTACTACAACTCCAGGGTTAAAAATAAGACGTTCAGAGTAGGGGACTTAGTGCTCCGACGAGCCGCTATCACTCAGCCTCAGAGTCAAGAAAAGCTCGCTCCAAATTGGGAAGGTCCGTACAAGGTAACGGAAGTCATCCGACCCGGAACCTATCGCTTGAAGGAACTCGGAGGGATAATGCTTCCTCGGCCATGGAACTCAGAAAATCTGAGAATGTATCATCAATGAATTTCTTTGTTCTGCGTTTTTGATTTTTGGCATAAGAATCGTGGGATGGCAAGAGAAAAATGAGTAAAAATAGCCCGTTAGGAATAGGAGGAAGACCTCGTCCTAACGCGAGCAAAGTCGAAGACCTCGTTCACCTTAGACGAGATGGGGGGAGAAGCTCGGACGACGGTCCGCATGTGCCCCCACAGCCCGTTAGGAACAGGAGGAAGACCTCGTCCTAACGCGAGCAAAGTCGAAGACCTCGTTCACCTTAGACGAGATGGGGGAGAAGCTCGGACGACGGTCCGTATGTGCCCCCACAGCCCGTTAGGAACAGGAGGACGACCTCGTCCTAACGCGAGCAAAGTCGAAGACCTCGTTCACCTTAGACGAGATGGGGGGAGAAGCTCGGACGACGGTCCGTATGTGCCCCCACAGCCCGTTAGGAACAGGAGGAAGACCTCGTCCTAACGCGAGCAAAGTCGAAGACCTCGTTCACCTTAGACGAGATGGGGGGAGAAGCTCGGACGACGGTCCGCATGTGCCCCCACAGCCCGTTAGGAACAGGAGGAAGACCTCGTCCTAACGCGAGCAAAGTCGAAGACCTCGTTCACCTTAGACGAGATGGGGGGAGAAGCTCGGACGACGGTCCGCATGTGCCCCCACAGCCCGTTAGGAACAGGAGGAAGACCTCGTCCTAACGCGAGCAAAGTCGAAGACCTCGTTCACCTTAGACGAGATGGGGGGAGAAGCTCGGACGATGGTCCGCATGTGCCCCCACAGCACGTTAGGAACAGGAGGAAGACCTCGTCCTAACGCGAGCACTTACATCAACCTCAGCCAAAGGAGATGAGATATCCTTCGAGCAATCTTATCAACTTCGGCCAAATAAGATCCCCTCAAGCGATTAGGCTGACCTCGGATGAAGAGCGCCGACTTCGACCTCGGCGAGAGATAGGATTTTTGACCGAATCAACCTCGGCTGGAGAGCCTCAACTTCAGTATCAACTTTAGCCAGAAATGAAATCTCCCCTGAACTTCGACATGGACCAATACGAAGCCCGGAAGAAAAACTTTGGCAGTCGCCTTATCCGCACTCCCTTCCTTCAAATTTCGAACTCGGGAGTGGGGGGGCTAGTGTTGGGGATAAATCCCGCTCCTGCCAAAGTCAAGTTCAATCCCAGCCTGATGTGGTCAATGCGGAAGAACTTCAGTGGACACGTCCTAGCTGAACTACTACATCCGGCCGAGCTTCTCAGCGGCTGAGCCTCAGCCGAAGTCTTTCAACCAGCCGAACTATCAAGCGGCCGAACTACTTATTGCCCGAGCCCCTTTGGACTCTGAGCGACCGGGATTCGGCCTAGACCCCGACGGCCGAGCTTGTTTCAACCCTCTTAGCGGCCGAGCTCTCTGAACTTCTGTCCAGCAGCCGAGCTCCCCGAACTTCTATCCAGTGGCCGAGCTCCCCGAACTTCTGTCCAGCGGCCGAACTCCCCAACGCCCAGGCTCCGAGCCGAACTCCTTCGGACTCCCAGCGATCGGGCTTCAGCCAGACCCTTGCGGGAGCCGAACTTCCCCAAAACCTCCTCTCGGGCCGAGTTTCTACGGAAGTCGGACTCCCTATAGACTTCTTCAATGGACGAGCTTCTCAATGACCGAATTCCTTATGATGGATTCCTGCAGGCAATCTCGCTACGGTTACACAACAGTAATAACGATCGGCATTTATCAGGAATAATGATCGACATTTATCAGTAATAACGATCGTCATTTATCAGCAATAACGATCGACAATAACGATTGGCAGGACGGTTACAATAAGCTCCCTCTATAAAAAGGATCCTCCGGATACCTTTACGACAGGTTCTGAAAATCCTTTTCTTCTCCATATTCTGTCGAGCATTCCATTCCTGTTGACAGGAACTAACTTGAGCGTCGAAGTATCTTCCGGAGCCACCCCCACCGGTTTCGAGCGAGACTTTGTTTTGCAGGTCCCGGCGGCAGCCTCTTCGGCCTCAACTCCGGCGACAACAAGTTTCTGCGTCAACAACCAGCGATGATCTTTTTTTCCTCAACTCCAACTTGATCCGACATCAATTAGATTATGTACTAATAATATATATATATATATATATATATATATATATATATATATATATATATATATATATATATATATATATATATATATATAAAATTTTCTCTTATTATAGTATAGACTCGACAACTCATCATGCAATCCCCACTCCCTCTCCGTGGGTTTGCCCATGTACCAATAGATAGGTCAAATAGATTTTTAAAAAAAAATTAAAGAAAAGGAAAGAAAAGATGAAACGGGCAGGCAATGTGATTGGTAATGGTTTTCTTTTATAATTTTTAAATTATATCTACCTATGCATTTTTGATTTTTTGATTAGATAGATATTTTACTATTAAAATTTGTTAGGATCACGAGCTATGGAAAGAGATAACTAGTGCATAGCCACTGATAACTTTATCAATAGAAATAATTAAATAGTTCTCATATATACTAATTAAATATAATATAATAAATTCAAAAAATATAAGTTATATTTGCTTATTTAATATTAATTTGATTGTGTGCGGTAGCTAATTTTTTTGTGCAAGTTAATTAAAAAAAAAATTACAATGATGCTCCTTAAACTTTCACCTATTTATATTTTAATCTTAAAAATTTAAAAAATTATAATTTGACTCTAAAATTTTAAAAATATTATAAAAATATCAAAGATAATATTATAATATAAGGATCATCCGAGAGATTAAGTTTTATGGAATATCATAAGTATCCTTCTAAAAAATTCTTTGATTTTGGCACGAAGTGGAATGGAGGAAAAGAAAAGTCGCATGATCCTCATGTGACCATCATCTTCTCTTTTTTTTTTTGTTCTAATCTTCATTTCTCATCGATCACAAAGAAGTAGAAAAAATGAAAAGAATAATAAAATAAAAAAAGAAAATAGAAGATAGGAGGAAAAGGTAAAAAAAAAAAAAAATTCAAAGAGAGACGAAGAATTTAGATCATAATGGCTTTGAGCACTTGTTACAGCCATGTCTCCATTGAAACATAATCTACTATTGTGACCGTAGGTTAAGGAAACACGTGAAGTTGGAGTAAGTACAGATTCAATGTCTCATGCACCAGGCATGACTGCACTGAATGAGCTAGTACATTTTTTCCCAGACTTCTCCAAAGTACCTATGTTCTTCTCCTTTGTTTTACGGTTGCTTGTTCAAAAAAAAAAAAAGAAAGAAAGAAAGAAAGAAAACTACCTTCTTTCGGCTTGAAGCCATAAAATTAAAAGTATGGATTTTGGTTTCTTCGTAGGAGGAATCAGAAAGGAAGAGGCTCCTAATGGCAGTTAAGGAGTGAAATCCCTAAATCTCTGACAGCTAGTGCACATGCTCTATTTCCATTGCTCATTTCTATTTTCCTTAATTTGTAGCTAGTGTATGTTTTGAAGACCCGTATATCATGGTTCCCAATGGATCCTCACACAGCCCCCGGCCATTACATCAAATCAAAAAAAAAAAAAATCTCCACGATTCTTGTAATAACCCAATTTTCAAAAAAAAAAAAGAAAACTAAAAGAAAACTCCCGTTGAGAGTCTTCTCTTCCATGGACTCCTAATTGAAGCCGAGGAATGACCGCAGGGAGGAGTCTAACTCCTCCCGCATCCACCCTCTATTTAAAGAGACAATGTTCCTTATGAAAACCCAATGCCAGCATTAGGTCATCATCAAAAAATCATCTGTAAAGCTTCCTTACCTCTTCACGGAAACTTGGCTTTGAGCTCGCCAGATTTTAGCCCAAACATCACTGAAAAAGGTGGTAAGAATTTTCAGTCTTTAAATTATTTGGCTTTCCGTCTGTCTTAGTCTTTGAAATCTAAATTTTCGACCGACAATCATCGGATTTTTTTTCTGAAATCCCCTCTCTATTTTGGACTGTGTTTTTGCCCCTTTTCTATGGTTCTTCGACGCTGATGGTCGCTGTCAATCGTCGACTTATGATTGCTGGCCATAGCCGTGTCGGTAGCAACCCCTGATCCAAGGAGCAAAGGGGACCCAAGGGGTCCCCTATTTCGCCAAAAGCACCTCTTGTTCACCATAAAAAAAAGAGAGAGAAAAAAGAAAAATATTTTTTTTAAAAAAAGATCCCTTTCTCTCTCTTCTCTCTCTCCCTTCTCTCAGCCTTCTCTCTCCATATTATCTCTCTAAAATTTTTTTCATTTAAAGAAAACTTGAACCTATAATGTTATGTCTATTTATCCATAATTTTTTCATATATAATTTTTATATTTGATCTTGATCATGTAGAGGTGTAATTGACTATATAAGGTATCGAATGAAACACCTTACTTTCGAGTGTGTAGATCTAGAGGATCATCAATTTCTATGCTGAGTCAATCATCCGTAGAGGTAAGGATTCTTCAACATGATCACCTATATATTTATAAAAATTAATTTATGATTGATCTATATTTTATATTTATCAACATGGATATTACACATTGTTGAACTGTTGTTGCTTAAATTATGATTAATTGATGCTTAATAATTATTAAGTAAGAAGAACATGATTTAATATAATTGGTAGGATGGGCGGCATCTAGATTAGCCAGTCATGCAAGAAACCTAGTGTATATGCCAGATCAGTCTCGGACTGGGGTGCAGCTTGGTCTGCCACGGACTGGAACATGATTTTAACTAATTTAATATCAAAAATTAGATTATAATTTTAATAATATAGATGGGGCGTAGGTAGTGTTTAAATTATTCAGCCATGCAAGAAACGTGGTGTGTGTGTGCCGGATTAGCCTCGGGCTGGGGTGCAGCATGTGTTTGGCCTACCATGGGCTAGAGCATATATAGTTATAATTAATCTAATGTCAGAATGATAAATATAAAACATGAAAAAGGAGAGCATGTAGACTAGTCGACTATGTATGAAATGGGGCATATATTTTAGCTTGCCATGGGCTGGAGTATAGTTGTGACTGAGTTCGGTACCAAAATCAAATCAAAATGATAAACTGTATTTAATTGATATATATCTGGACTAGCTGATATATATGAAACATGGTATTGTGATGATAGCCACGGGCTGACATATGGTTGTCAGCCATGAGTGAAAATGTGGTGGCCGGCTATGCGGTCTGGAGCGTGAGCGAGTCTAGTCCAGCACCAAAATAAAAATATTATTTGAATCAAAATTATGTTAATCAATAAATGATAAGTAATTTTATTGAATTAATGTTGATTAATATTGTTGATTGGTGATATGTGATGTGTATATGATGATATTATTTTATTATCGTATTGATAATGGATGAATATGATTATTTTCCTATCAGTTATGTATATTTGTTAAAAGATGTATCATATTCATGTTGGTGTGAGTGTGGAGAATTCTTATTGGATTGTATAGCTTACAACCCTTATCTTCTTTTTCAGATTTACAGGATGCTTAGTTTTGATCGTGTTAGGCATGAAGTTCAAGCGATGGAGTCTTTAGTTAGTTAGTTAATTAGTTATTTTCTAATATCAAATATATATTTAAATTTTATGAACAAAGATGGATCTTTTTTATTAATAAATATGATCGAAATTTATTAATTCTTTTGGTATTCTTGTAGACTTATTATATAGGCCTTGCATATTCTTTAGGATTTGCCCTAGAGAGTATGTAGCCATCATGTATCCAATCCGGATGCTGAGTTCGGGGCATGACAGAGTGGTATCAAAGCTTAGATTTAAAGTCAGTAGAGACTGAGAGTTAAGTGGTATTTGAGTATAAGATCACTAGGGACTTTGATATAGTGATATCGAAATTTAATATTTTGATCATTAGGATTTAAATTTGAGGAGAACATGTGTGAGGGTAGACCGCTAGGTTGAGATTTCAAACAAGATAAATCATATTATTATTACCAAATCTATTGAACATGGATAATTTGTTTACGTGTTGATACTGACAAGATTTGTTGGACTTTAAGTATATGATGGAATTTAGAAATTTATTGGATTTACTTATATGAACTTGACCGAAGGGGAGTATCTGATATAAAAGATATTTGGAAGAGATCAAAATTTGGAGAAAACTCGATTTTTCTTTATTATCAACTTAATGGCACAATCATATGGAAAGAGAATACTGAGTGGAAGCTTAAAGGTGAATAAATAAGTTGTGTCCTTGATTCTTTGAAACTTTAGATATGCTAATTTTAAGAATGAAATTATTTTGAGGGGAGAATGTAATAATCTAATTTTCAAAAAAAAAAAAAAAATTAGGAGAAGATACCCGTTGGAAGTCTTTTCTCCCGTGGACTCCCAATCGGAGCCAAGGAATGACTCCGGGGAGGAGTCTAACTCCTCCCGCATCCACCCTCTATTTAAAGGGACAATGTTCCTTGTGAAAACCCAATGCCGATGCCAGGTCATCACTGAAAAATCATTTATAAAGCCCCCTTACCTCTTCATGGAAACATGCCTTTGAGCTCGCTAGATTTTAGCCCAAACATCACTAGAAAAGGTGGTAAGACCTTCCAATCTTTAAATTATTTGGCTTTTCGTCTGCCTTAGTCTTTGAAATCCAAGTTTTCAGCCGACAATCGTCGGATTTTTTTCTAAAGTCCCCTCTCTATTTTGGACTATGTTTTTACCCCTTTTCTATGGTTTTCTGATGTCGATGGTCGCTGCTAACCATCGATATATGATTCTTGGGCTGTGCTTCAGCAACCCCAGCTGCCGCTGGCCATAGCCACGTCGGCAGCAACCCCTGATTCTAGGAGCAAAGGGGACCCAAGGGGTCCCCTATTTCGCCAAAAGCACCATGGAAGCCCCTGTTCATCGTGGAAAAAAAAAAGAAAGGGAGAAAAAAAAGAAAAATACTTTTTTTAAAAAAAGAGAGATCCTTTTCTCTCTCTTCTCTCTCGCCCTTCTCTCCATATTCTCACTCTAAAAATTTTTCTTCACTTTCTTTCTCTACTTTCTCTCTCTAAAGATTTTATGGATCACAAAGGATCCAGGTATCTAGGAAACTTAGATTGACTAGCTATAGTCTTAGGAGAAAACTTGAACATATAATATTAGGTCCATTTATCTGTAATTTTTTTATATATGATTTTTATATTTGATCTTGATCATGTAGAAGTATAATTGACTGCATAAGATGTCAAGCGGAAGACCTTACTTTCGAGTGTGTAGATCTAGAGGATCATCAATTTCTGTATTGAGTCAATTACTAGTAGAGGTAAGGATTCTTCAACATGATCATCTATATATTTATAAAAATTAATTTATGATTGATGTATATTTTATATTTATCGGCATAGACATTACACATTATTGAACTATTTTTGCTTAAATTATGATTAATTGATACTTAATAATTGCTAAATAAGAAGAACATGATTTAATATAATTGGTGGGGTAGGCGGCATCTAGGTTAGCTAATCGTGCAAGAAATATGGTATATATGCCGGATCAATCTTGGACTAGGGTGCGGCTTTGCCTGCCATGGACTGGAGCATGATTTTGACTAATTTAATATCAAAAATTAGATTATGATTTTAATAATACGGATTGGGCATGGATGATGTTTAGATTGTTCAGTCATGTAAGAAATATAGTGTGTATGCTGGATCAGCCTCAGGTTGAGATGCAGCATGTATTTGGCCTATCACGGACTGAAGCATGATTATAATTAATCTAACACCGAAAAGATATATATAAAATATGAAAAAAGGGAGCATGCGAACTAGTCGACCATGTATGAAACGTGGCATATATTTTGGCTTGTCACGGGCTGGAGCATGATGGTGACTGAGTTCAATGTTGAAATCAAATCAAGATGATAAACTATATTTAATTGATGGATATTTGGACTAGTCAGCATGTGTGAAACATGGTATTGTGATGACAACCACCGGCTGAGATATATGGATGAAAACGTGGTGGTCTATCATAGGCTGGAGCATAAGCGGGTCTAGTCTAGTGTTAGAATGAAAATATTTTTTGGATCAGAATTATGTTAATCAATAAATAATAAGTAATTTTATTAAATTAATGTTGACTAATATTATTGATTGGTGATGATGTGTGTATGATAATATTATTTAATGACATATTGATAATGTATGAATATGATTATTTTTATATTAGTTATGTATATTTGTTAAAAGATGTATCATATTCATGCTGGTATGAGTGTGAAAATGTTTTACTGGACTGTATAGCTCACAATTCTTCTTTCTTTTCTCTTTCAGGTTTGTAGGATACTTAGTTTTGGTTGGATTGGGTATGAAGTTCGAGCTATGGAGTTTTTAGTTAGTTAATTAGTTATTTTCTGATACCAAATATATATTTAAATTTTATAAATAAAAATAGATTTATTTGATTAATAAATATGATTAGAATTTATTAATTCTTTCGGTATTCTTATGGACCCATTATGTAGGTCTTGCATATTCTTTAAGATTTATCCTAGAGAGTATGTAGCCATCACGTATCCGACTCGGATGCTGGCGTGATAATTCTAAATAAGTCTTTTTACAAGTTTTCAAAATACAATATATACTCAAGAAGATAGAAAAGAAAATTGGAGCAATGACAAATATAAGCAGAAAAAGGAGTCTCTTTTTTATTAGCAATCAAAAATCTCCACCAACTTGATACTACTTATCCCAGCAAAAATAGCTTATTCATAACAGATTTTTGATTTCCTTCCTCACGTCTGAGCAATAAAACTATATCCATAAAAAGAGAAAAGAAAACTGAAACAGATGGACTCCAAAGCTTAAAAAGGAAGCATCTTTCTTCTATATATCACTCGAACCACTTGCTGGGTTTAATCCCCAAAAGAAAGGTACCCCCTTTCCTCTCTCTTAACCTCTATGGCAATATATATAACAAGACTCTTAAGGCAAAAAAGTGAAAGTAATCCAAAATTTGGCTAAAATTCCTAAACTTTAGCCAAAAAAACCTTCAAAAATTCACTAAAAATGATCCAGAAGGAACTTGTTGGGCTTTGAGAAGAACAAGAAAGGCAAACCAACAAGCTGTTGGCCCCAAAATTCAGTGCAGTGATGGGAAACTGGAGCCAAAGAGGAGAAACCCAAAGCTATCGATCTCTTCTCTCTTTAGAGGAAAAGGGAAAGGTGCTTCCTCTTTCCTCAAAGTTCCTCTTTTGGGGACTACGGGGTGGGATAGTGGGGTGCTTCCTCTTTCCTGAAAAATCTCTAGATCATGGTTCCAAATGGGCCTTTCACGGTTCCCATTACATCAAACCAAAAAAAGGTATATTGGTTACTATTACATAAACAAAAGTATTAGTTGAAGGTAATATGATGATATTTTAGTCATTTTATTTTTTTAGTTAATACTATTAAGCCAGAGACAAGTGGCTAGACTTTTTTGTAATGATTTTAAAGTTTTAAGATTCATTTATAATTTTTTAAACTTTTAGAGTTAAAATGCAAATAAAAACAAAATTTAAAAGTGTCACTGTAATTTTTTTTTAATAAAAATTATGGCCGAGCTGCTAAGTGCAAACTCATTCTTTCTACTGAATATAGATCTAAGATGCATCCTCACCCAAATCCATCACCAATAGGTGGATTGGAACATAAAACTAGGCTGGGGAACGTTGCTTAAAGGCCACCGGGTTGCGCAAGATGCAGATTCAACAAGAATCTCTCTCTCTCTCTCTCTGTGCAATTTTTTTTCATTTCACAGCTCAACATACAAAAAAAAAGAGTTGTTAAGATATTCTCTATACACAAAACAATCCTCCATCATTGTTTTGGTGAATCATGGCATTTGAGCAGTGAAAAAGTGTTTCACAGCACAAAATACAAAAAAAAAGAGTTGTTAAGATATTCTCTATACACAAAACAATCCTCCACCATTGTTTTGGTGAATCATGGCATTTGAGCAGTGAAAAAGTGTGATTCCATATGATGAGCTTATACACGACGTACCGGCTTATTGGTGATGAATTTGCGCACATGAAATGATCCAAACAAGCTGGATTACTTGTGTTTTGTATTTTGTTCCCAATAACGTAAGTTTGTCTAACTCTAATCTTGTTGATGTTTTCGTTCTACACTAGACAATTTTATTTATGGATCTCAACATGAGAGTGGACGATAATCTAAACAAATATATATTTTATATTCAAAAGCTATACATGTATTAGACATTCAATAAATATATATTGAGCATTCACTTACATATATTGCCCATTCCCCACCTCGACACAGGTAAAAATATCAAGAAACCACAAATATATATAATTTTACAAAGAAGGTAAATATAATTTTTACCGAAAAATCAACAATTAAGTAATTTATTTTTTACAATTCACAAGATCAAAAGTAAGATCTCAGCTGAAGTTATAAGAAACAAAAGGAGAGGGAAGAGGTTGTAACACGAAACCTGGTATTATATATGAAACACACATCTGTGAGCGACCATGGTATACATATTCAAATTAATTGATGTCTTGGGAAGTTACCAGGCAGGTTTCATTAAACTAAAAGCGCACCAAATTATAGCTCTCACGCACAAACACGCACAAAATGTACTCAGAGGTCTTATGGCCAGAGTGGGATTATGGGAATCGAGAACTCAACTGCCTTCCGACGGTTGGCTCTGGTATGGTCTGGATCGCTTTCCTCACGCTGCCTCTTCACTTGCAATCTTAGTTTCTGATTCCGAGATCCATCGGTAATTTATGAACATGGCTTGGCGCCCGCCTGCGCTTGACTTTTCGCTGACGGGGACGTGGGACCCGGATCGCACTGTGTCAAGAAAAGAGGGCCTTCTCAGGTCGCCGAGAAGGCTTAGGAACTGTCCGGCGAAAATGACCGGGAAAAATCATTCATCTTTGGCCAATAATGGGAGGCAACTTGTCCGTTTAGTTTGGCGGTAGCCTTGATATTTTTATCGTTAGCAAACCCTTCGCTAGCTTATCAAGCTACAGGAATCTCTGGATCTTGGTTACATGCATTGGTTGGCATCTCATACTAAGAGCCTATTGCCTTTTCAAGGCCTCCAATATTGAATTTAAAAAATAAAAAAATAGAAAATTGTATGATGGACTTTGTTAAGTCAAGACAATTGGATCAGGTTTGCCTTCCACAACTCAAAGCATAAGACAAAAATTTAAATTATTGTAATTTGGTCATGTGGATATCAGATCGAGTCTAAACTTCTGCCTGTTTCTACGCTAGTATTCTCTTTGATTCCAACATAAAAATTATGGCTGGCATGATCTGGACTTCACCTCTTTTGCGATTTAACCAAACACTAGATGATACCATATGTAAGAAAAATGGAGTGTCAAAAAATTGTAACATTTTATGATTTAAATCTTTAAAGTTTATCTATCTCCGGAAGTGATTCTCATTTTATGTTTAATATTTGATGAATAAAAATTTTATTTCCATCCCTATTTTTTAATGACCCTTTTCTTCTTTCTTGAATAAAGATCCTGATTACCATTTTATATTTAGTCCCATGCCATGTCCATTTATGCATTATTGTGTGAATATATATAGATATATACATACATGTGTGTGTATAATAATTACAATATTTTATGTTTTAAAAATCTTTAAAGTTTATCTCTCTCTGGAATTCATTCTCAATTAATTTTAATTTCTGATGATTAAAAATTTTATTTCCATCCTTGATGTTTGATGATCTTTATTTATTTTTATGAACAGAGATTTTGATGATCATTTTATATTTAGGCCTGGGCCATCACATGCATTGATGCATGAAAAAATAGATATATATCCATAATGTTACTAACTCTTAAATGGATGATATATCAATATGACTGGACACAAAATGATAATTATGTAAGAGCTAAATGCAAAATAATGGTCAAACAAAGAACATAAATTTTAAGTTTTATGCAAAGGCTATATGCATGGTCTGTGCATATCTTTCAATGGACATCCTTTAAAATGCAAGGGATAAAAGAAAAAATGAAGTTAAGTTGCATCGCCAAATTAAATTTGGTATTTGACTAGTTTTTGGTAACCATTTAGCCAAAATGGATTATCCATAAGCAAGTTGCACTGCAAAGCTTGTCATGAATCACGTTGCAGTGGTAGGTCTAACGTCATAATCCGGCCTTTTCCTTTTCAAGGACATGGTGACCCCAATCACCTCATCGGTCATCATCCAATTAAGTAAGAAATAGAATGCAAGTAAAGAGCACTATTTAACCATGGCATTAATGTTAGAACAAGGATTTTGAAACAAGTCAAGGCCAAACAAGTTGCCAATAATGGGATAGGGCCTACAAATTGGAATCCCACGCCACCCATACTGTTCAGAAGGGCATAGGTTCCCATGATCAGTTTGCTCATTGATAATATCTTTAACTAGTTATGATCTAGATCAGCTCCAATTATCATTGAGATCCCACCATTGTCATGCTGAATTTATGTCAAGCTAATTCCATTCCATACTCTGATGGCTCATAATTGCAACTAGTTACAACTTAATCACAGCGATCCCAATTGCCTGCCATAAGGATCCCGCATGTTTTCTGTTGCGGCCAATTCTTTGATTACACCTATTGTCGGAGAAAGATTCTTGCAAAAAAAGTTCTCATTGACTAGAGTTATCTCTTGTAGGGACCCTCCAATGCTTAAGTTAGAGGAAGAGTGGCCGAACAAATAAGTAGAGAGAAAATTGGCAGAGTATATCCCAGAGTTGCCTTACCCATCTTCTACCTTTGCATCTCTTTTATAGGTGAAATATTAGTAACCGTCTATAATGGTTAAAAATTATGGGGTTCTGCTTATTCCAGCATTATGGAAGCAGTTAATACTCATTATATAATCGTAGAGAAACCATTATACGTATCCTATACCGAGAATATGGGTTATACTGATTGTATGTCGGTATTGTTGGTCCGGTTGGCCATCAGTTACTTATTTTTGGAGTCATTCTATTTGTTGTGGAACCGATTGAGGAGAGCCAACTGTCGATCGATGGGCTGATTGGCAGTCAATCATTCGTATGATTTGTTAATCGTGAGTTGGATGTCTAAACCCATCGATAGTCAGTTTAGTCGGTTGAGAGTCATCTACTCGACTCATTGTCGTTCATCATCATTGGGAGTTTACTATGCTCATCGGTTAGTCGGTGGTACTGATTGATAGTTGATGACATCGACTATCAGTCGTAGTGTGGGTGCCAAATCAGGGGTAGCAGAGTCAATGAACCCAACAGTTGCCCCCCACTCTCGAGTCTAAAATAAAAGAGAGCATGTGACTTGTCACATGATCCAATATTTTGAATGATGAGAGTTCCTACGTGTTGTCTCAATTTTCAATTTAACGTGGCTACCTTTTTTTTTGGCATTAATGATTATCTCATAGATCAAAAAAAAAATTTATCCATTTCGATGATCGTGCCGTCATTATTAGCATGTTTAGTGAAAAAAAAATTGGCCATTTTATCATTTCAGTGGTCATGTAACCATCATTGGCGTGTTCGAATGGGAAAGTGATTTGACAGTCTAGTGATTTGGTTGATTTGATTTTGGCTCAATCTGATGATGCTACATGTCGAACTTGTTATTGGCTTCTAACTATTCTCCTAGATAGTGGTATCATGGCATGATCTGACGGTGGGTGCATCGAAAACATCCGATTATCGACTAGTCTAGATACTGCCATGTGTCAGAAATATGGATGACCTTATTTTTATCGAAATCATCTTGATCATTGATGATCCCTATATATAGGGATGCTTTCATTTTTCGTTGAACTTTCTACTGTAGCTAAGAGTTCTTGCGAGATCTTCCACCTTCCTCTATTCTTGGTGTCTCTCGAGTTTCCTTTCAACCTTCAGGTTAGATTTTTCACTTTTTCTTTTCCTCCTTAAGACCTATCATTAGTGTTAACAATGGCTGGTAGAGGTAGGGTAGGAAGTGGTAGTTGGTCATCTGGTTCGGTCGAAGTCTTTTTCTTTGGTTCGACGGTGGAGGTTTCTTCATTGACCGATTCTATCGTTGAGCGCCTCCAAAAATAATATCATATCTCAGAGCAGTTTCGACTGTCTGCACCTAGCTCCGATGATCGGTGATTTCTCTATCGACGAATCAGTAATAAAGACTTAATTTGAGCCACCTAAAAGTATAAAATTATATTAATTAATTATTATTTATTAAGAATTTGATATTTTTTCTTATATTTTGTAGGAAAGATGATGATTTCCAGATCAAAAAGACTTAAATTGAGAGTAAATTGAACTTAAAATGAATTTAAATTAAAAGAAAGATACATACGGTATTATAAAAAATAAATATACTATGCTAACAATCCAAAAGAATGTGTGCGTCATTTGAAAGATACAAATGTTTCTTTCTAGAAGTAAAAATTACCATCACTTTTTGCACGAATGTTAAAGCAAGATAAGAGAAGGATATGTGCAGTATTATCAAATATGAATTGGTTGTTTTGGAAAATAAGAAGAAAAGAAGGCTCGGAGCAGTTCGCGGTTGCAATTTTTGAGTGGGTTTGCGTGCGTTAAAGTTCACAAGCATGCATGGCTGATAGCAGGTCCGTAGGTTCGTTAGCGAGTTCGTGGCCCAGCCTTGCAGATGACATCCGATGTTGGAGCAGAAAGCCTTCACGGGTTCAGTCACAAGCAGTCTTAGTAAAATCCATCTCTATTCATGAGTCCTAATTTCTTTCTCTTTCAAACTCTCTCACACGCCCCAGCTCTGTTGAAAATTATGTCCTAAAGCCAAACATCAACCTATTGATGATTAAGATATTATAATTAATTTATTAATAATAAAAAAAAATTTGGCATCTTTTTTCATCATAAGTTTACATCTTCTAATGAACTCCATTGTTGTGATATAGTTCTTAGGACTATTTAGTTTTGATAAAGAGAGAATTTATCGATTAGTTCTTAAATTTGTTCACAATCAAATGATAAACTGTTAATTAGGACGACAGCATCTATCGAGCATAGATCGCTATATGCCATATAGGTTGGTTGTCCTCTTAATCGAGGTATGTGGAGACACTGGTATGGTATACAGATGAGATATATGGGTACATCATTATTGAACGTGATCAATTTCAAAGCATTCTGCTATCGAGAATGTCTCTGATGGAATATAGATATAAGTATCCCTTAGACCTGAGATCACCTCAGTGACTTGCAAGCAACTCACTGTGCTTTGATACCGGATTAACTGAATTTCTAATTCAGCAACAGAAGGTTTCTGGGCACAGTCAAGTACTTACGAAGTTGGAGTGTTATCAAGATGGAATTGACCACTTCAAGAGTTGGAGAAGAATGTATCACTGTATTTTAATATAGCAAAATCTTAGCCAGGATAATCCATCAGATAGATTTGGTATTTTAAAATATAATGTGAACAATCTGATCAGAGTTGATAGTTGAACTTTGATGTATCCTACGAGCATTATGATCAAGGAGATGAATTATATGAAAACTATATCTGCATGGGTTCTAAGGATGGTGTTCTACACCTTCGACCTATTCGACCGTCGGATATTATTGCTAGATGGTCACTTCGATTAGTATAGAAATTTATTCCTATGCTACCGACTTAGGTTCGGACCTATGAGGTCACACACATTAGAGCTTACGATCTGATCGGATAGTTGATCAATGATTAATAATCGTTCTAGGGTTAAACAATCAATACGATTGGTATTTAACCTAGTGCAAGTATTATAGGAGGATCGATTAGCAATTAAATTATTAATTAGCTTAATTTGATTAAGCCAATAGACTGAGATTAAGTTTAATTAAATATAATTTAATTATATTTGATTTGGACTTGATTGGATCAAGTTCAATTGGTTTATTGGATAAGCCAAGTGCAAGAAAGAACTAGTCCTAGTCTAACTAGGTCTCGGATTAACCCAATTTTCTAATTTTATTAAAAAATAAATTAAATTTAAATCTAATTAAATCTAATTTAATTAAGTTCTTAAATGGGTTAGAATTTTATCTAATTTAATTGATTTAATCTTGATTTTATTTGGTTAAAAGATCTTGTTTGACCAAATCAAAATAGGAGTCCTAGTGTGACTAGGACTCCCTATCTCCTTACGCCACCTTGGTCCTAACGCCCTCCATACCTATTTTTTAGGTATTTTTCATGAAAAATCTCTTTCTTTCTGATTTTCATGTCTCCTCACTCCCTCCAAGTCATATTTGGAAGTTAGGTGGAAGACCAAGTCAAAGGAGGAATTAGTTTTGCTTAGGATTCTATGAGATAGAATTCTTATTGACCAAAACATCTTTCCTTGAGTGCCGCCCTCTTTTTAATTAATTTTTTTCTTATTCCATAAAAATAATCTTCCTTTTTGTGCACCCTCCTTTACTGGTCCACGCCAAAAATTATGGAGGAGGCGCCCAAGAGTTGGGCGCCCCAACAACTTTCCATGTTTGGATATTCCTAGTCTAAAAATTTGACCTAACTTGGACTCTTCTTTTTTCCTATTTATTAGATAAATTTTATTCTATTTTTTTTATAAAATATATAACTTTGAGAGAGGTTTGGGGTGTGCAAAAATTAGAGAAAGAGGGTCTTGGGGTGGGGGTTCCATAGCCAAACTAGGTGTCTAGGTGAGAGAAAAGAGAAGAAGAAGAGGGTCTTCTTCTAGGACTGTTTTATTTCAATCTCTCCTCCTTTTTTTAAAGTTTTTTTGAGAGAGTCTCAGATTAGCAAACTCTCATCTTTCTTCTCATATTTTGGAGAGTCTAAATTTTAAAGAAGGAAGCATCGGATTGATTGTCGAAGAAGGATCAATATATTACTAGCATATTGTGCTGATTTTCTACATCGGACTTCAGATCAGAGATCGTAGGCTCGTATGGACGACTTCTAGAGGTCGGACGTATGTGTAGCTCATGACTTTATCCTCAATCCTAGATCAGTAAGTTAGAACGTCTAAACTTGCTCAGGTAATAGATCTGATCTATAAACATCATACCTATATTTGATGTAGTATAGATCTAGGTTGATTTGATCAACCTTTTTATTTCTTATTTAATTTTAATTTTTAATTTAATATTATACCTTAATCATCTAATAGATCTAAGATCTAGGTATTTACATGATTATTTAAATAAATTTTAGATTTATTTAAGTCTTTTGCTACAAGATCTTGAAAAAGTTTTAAGATCTACCTATGAAATTCTAGATCTGGTTCCTTCAATTGGTATCAGAGCCAGGTTCTTATTACATGATTTTTGTGCATATCTAAATTATTTCTTAGATTAGATCTAATTTATAATCTAATTATTAAATCTAAAATAAAAAATAAAAAAATAAAATATTTTAGATTCCATGGACTACCATAAGGTTGTCCTATTGTAAGATTTACCTCTTATAGTGAATAGGTTATCCTAGTACGTGTTGATTTAAAATATTGATCATAAAATTTTAGATTAGATCTAAGAAATTTTATGATCTGATTAAAAAAATTTTAATCTGATTTCAATCATCATAAATGTGTTAGATTTGATCTAGAAAGAGTTATGAATGATTATTATTAAAACTATTTTAATTATATGAACCTATTTAGATTAGATCTAAAGTAGTTTTATATTTATTTTACTTGCATATTAATTATGAATCAAACATGCAACTTGGCTGATAGAACCATGTTGAAAAAATATTTTACAAACATGAAAATCATTTTTGAAAAGTTGAACCCCAACCCTCAGCCCAAAACTTAATTGAGAATTAAGAAGTTGATTGATTAGGATCTAGGATTGTGAATTGAAGATCCTAAGACACAAATCATAACACATTGGGTTAAATGGGTTGGTGGGGATTAGATCCATTAATTAGGTTAGACCTAGGGTTAGATTAAAGAATGGACTTAATTAGAGAATTAACGAAATCTAATCAATTGTTATCTTAGATTAGATCAAGAATTCTCTAGATCAGTTACAATAGTTGTAGTTGGTCAAGTCCATATCTTTAACAAGATCCAAGATGGACTTGATTCTTAGCTATGCTGTCTATCACGAATTGTTAGGTTGATCTAATTGAAACTAATTAAATTAGTTGGTGTCTAAGGTAAATTAGACCAGTGGTTTTTAATTGGCAGCCTGCTTACCTGGCCATTTCTGATGGTGTCTAAAGCAAGCTTGGCAGATCCTTCTACTGATCAAACTTATCTGGCCTCTTGGTGAGATTATGTTTTGATCGGATCGCTTGACTATTCGAGCTAACCCATGTTAGCTAGGTAAATCAGTTTGACTGATTAAGGTGCTCCTAGACTAGCCTATTAATGATCTCCCTTAAGTTGACTTGGTAAAGTTAGTGGGAGGATCATGAGAAGCTGATTAATCTGACCTACTCACTTCTATAAATAAATTATCTAAAATTATTAGGTCACTAAAATGAAATAGTTATATGATAACTGGATCATAGCCTCCCATTAAAGTGGATGATAATGATTCATCAGTTGATAATCATTGAAGGCCAAGGCCTGGTGCTTATCGATTGATGGAAATTATTATTTAATTATGATCTCTTGATACATCTCTCTAAATTGGTGGTTAGGTTGATCAATCATAGTTGGGCTTAATCATTCATTAGTTAGATGGACCAAGTATGATCATGTTAATGGTTGGACCTAACTGAGACTTTCAGTGGAGGCCCTAAGCTACTAAAAAGATACCTAGGGGCAAAATTAAATTACTAAAAATTATTTAGAGAAATAATTGGTTATAAACCTACCCTTAGATGTACATGGGTTGACCAACCATAGTTGGGCTTGTGTGCAGTCTATGTGGATTCTAGTATCCACTAAGAAATTAGGATAATTTCTCGAATTGAAGTTAGAGGCTACCAATTCGAACAAAATAGTGGAAGAAACTTTTTGATTAAATCCAAACTTTAGAATTAATGAATCAATTATTAATTAGGCTTTTGGTTCTCCTTTGTGTAGTTAAACCCAAACCACTAATTGCTCTCATTCACTGTTAGATAGTGATTAAACTTATGGGACCCAACTTCGATAATAAGTATCAAAAGTTAAATGTTGATCAGCAGCACGAAGTGGTTCGTGCTGAAGCCTCTAAGTCCAATTTAAACATAAGGTCCAAGAATAACCTAGATCAGGCAGAGTGCTTCCATTGTAAGAAGCAAAGGGATTGGAGGAGGAGATTGTCCTTATTATGATGATTCCCATGACCCAACAGACTAAATAAAAAAGATGAGCAAGTAGTTGCTGATCAAGGATATTATATGATAACACCTTGTAATTTTCTGTTTGTGATATTTCTACTTGGGTATTAGATACTGAAAGTTTAGTCATATTTGCAATATGTTGCAAGGGCTTCAAGTTAGTAGAAAATTTGAAAATAATGAGCGATTTCTAAATGTTGGAGATGGAAGGTCTGTTCCAGTTCTAGCTATAAAATAGTTCAACTCAATTTTCAATACTAATATCATTTCTCTAAATGAATGTCATTATTGTTCTTTTTTTTATGAATATAATCTCTATTGCTTTTGGCCAAAGATGGTTATCATTGATCAATAAAAAAAGATTATTATGACATTATATGATACCGTTACAATAATGTAAGGACAACGAAGAAATAGGTATTTATATTTTTATCACAGCCTGTGAGTGTAATGTACAAACTACTATAAAAATGGCCTATGATATCGGCTTACTATGGCAGTAGTTTTCGAAACAATTACCATAGGTCCTACGGTAGTGGTTTTCGTTAACGTGCGTATAGGTCGGACCTATGGCAGCAGTTTTTGTAACCACTGCTATAGGTCTGACTTATAGCACGTTATATGAAAATCCGTATCTCTCTTCTTTTTTT
>QRFJ01000434.1:1001134-1112290 GCA_006176705.1 Cocos nucifera | reverse complement strand
TATTTTTAGGATCAAAGAAAACCCTACCAGTAATAATTGCTTCCAACTTAACTACTGAACAGGAAAACCAATTGGTAAATATTCTAAAAACATATAAGGAGGCCATAGGGTGGACCGTCGCTGATTTAAAAGGAATTAGTCCGTCAATATGCATGCACCATATTTATACAGAAGATAATGCCAAACCAACTCGAGAGATGCAAAGACGGCTTAACCCTAACATGCAAGAAGTAGTCAAGAAAGAGGTAATTAAATGGTTAGATGCTGGAATTATTTATCCTATCTCTGACAGCCACTGGGTGAGTCCCACACAAGTTGTTCCAAAGAAATCTGGACTTACGGTTGTCCGCACTGAACATGAAAACTTAGTACCAACACGACTTTCCACTGGGTGGCGTGTCTGCATAGATTATAGAAAACTCAATACAACCACCCGAAAAAGATCACTTTCCCTTACCCTTTATCGATCAAATCCTAGAAAGACTAGCAGGCCAACAATACTTTTGCTTTTTAGATGGATACTCAGGATACAATCAGGTAGCAATCTATCCCAGGAGATCAGGAAAAGACCACCTTTACATGTCCCTATGGAACCTTTGCTTTCCGTAGAATGCCATTCGGATTATGTAATGCACCTGCGACTTTTCAAAGGTGCATGATGTCAATATTTTCAGACATGATAGGAGATTTCTTAGAAATATTCATGGATGACTTTTCAGTCTTTGGAGAATCTTTTGAGAGTTGCCTCAACAATTTGAAGAAAATATTAAAATGATGTATTGAGGCTAATCTAGTGTTAAGCTGGGAAAAGAGCCACTTCATGGTTCAAGAAGGGGATCGTTTTAGGACATATAGTATCTAAGAAAGGGATTGAGGTAGATAAAGCTAAAGTTGAACTAATTTCTAAACTTCCTCCTCCCACTTCTGTCAAACAAATTCGATCTTTTCTTGGCCATGTAGGATTCTATCGTCGCTTCATCAAAGAGTTCTCTAAAATTTCTCATCCTTTGTGTAATCTACTTGCTAAGGATGTTTCTTTTAACTTTGATGAAAATTATCTTAAAGCTTATGAAATCTTAAGAGAAGCTGTGACCAAAGCTCCAATCATACAACCTCCTAACTGGTCACTACCTTTTGAAATTATGTGCGATGCCTCAGACTTTGCCATAGGAGCTGTCCTGGGCCAAAGGGTAAACAAATATCCTGTAGTGATCTATTATGCCAGTAGAACTCTGAATGAAGCACAAATGAATTATACCACCACTGAAAAAGAGTTGCTAGCCATTGTGTTTGCCCTAGAAAAGTTTAGATCATATCTATTAGGATCAAAAATCATAATTTACTCGGATCATTCAGCCTTGAGATACCTGCTCTCAAAGAAAGATGCTAAACCATGATTAATTAGATGGATCTTACTGCTACAAGAATTTGATATTGAAATTCGAGATAAGAAGGGATCTAAAAATGTTGTAGCAGACCATCTATCTAGGATCCTAGTTAAAGATAGTGAACCTGTATCAATCAGAGAATCTTTTTCAGATGAACAATTGTTAACAGTTTCACATACAAAGACTCCTTGGTTTGCAAATATTGTCAATTACTTAGTCATAGGATAAATTCCTTGATGGCTGGTCTAAGAATGAAAAGGATCGATTCTTTGCTCAAATCAAATATTATTTTTGGGAAGATCCTGAGCTTTTTAGAATTTGTGCTGATCAAATCATTCGTAGATGTGTTCCTGAATCTGAACAATGGAGTATCTTACAATTTTGTCATACCCTTGCTTGTGGAGGACATTTTTCTGGATGAAAAACTATGGCCAAAGTATTGCAGAGTGGTTTTTATTGGCCAACATTATTTAAGGATGCCCATACTTTTAGTCAGGAGTGTTTTAAGTGTCAAGCCTTAGGGAATATTTCAAAGAAAGACATGATGCCTTTGAAACCCCATCTTAGTAGTAGAAATTTTTGATGTATGGAGAATTGATTTTATGGGACCTTTTCCACCTTCCAATGGATTTGAATACATTTTGGTAGCTGTCGATTATGTTTCTAAATGGATTGAAGCAATAGCAACACGAACCAATGATCATAAAGTAGTCTTAAAATTTATTCAAAAGAATATCTTTTCTAGGTTCGGATTTCCACGTGCTATCATTAGTGACGGAGGTACCCATTTTACAAATCATCCAATTTTGAACTTTATTACGAAAATATGGGGTGACACATAAGATAGCTACACCATACCATCCGCAAACAAGTGGTCAGGTAGAAGTCTCTAATAGGGAAAATTAAGAATATCTTACAAAAGACTATTAGGCCTGATCGAAAAGATTGGTCAGATCGATTAGATGATGCATTATGGGCCTATAGGATAGCTTATAAAACCCCTATTGGAATGTCTCCCTATAGATTAATCTATGGAAAAAGCATGTCACCTTCCGGTAGAACTTGAACATAAAGCATATTGGGCAATAAAATAATTAAATTTTAATTTAAACAAAGCTGGTTCCAATCGGATGTTACAATTGAGTGAATTAGAAGAATTAAGGCAAGAAGCTTATGAAAATTCAAAAATCTATAAGGAGAAAATGAAAGCCTTCCATGATAAACATATTTCAAGGAAAACCTTTGAACCAAATCAACAAGTCTGGTTATTTAACTCAAGGCTTCGATTATTTCCTGAAAAATTAAAATCCAGATGGGATGGACCTTACATAGTTAATCACGTATTCCCACATGGTGCAATCAAACTCTATGATCCTAGGACTAAAAATTTTTTTAAGGTAAATGGCCAAAGGCTTAAACCATATATCGAAGGGATATCATTAAATCGAAACATTGATCCAAGTACAATTAATAGAACCATAATGAATTAAACTGCATTTTGTCTGGCTGAAGATAATAAACTTAGCGCTTATTGGGAGGCAACCCAATACTTCTTGAATCTAATTTATTCTTTTTAGTTTCTTTTTAGGCTAAGTTGGAAAAGGACCAAAAAGTTGGAGAAGGATCATAAGCTTCAAAACCCATCTAAATAAACAAACATAATTTTCACCCTTTTATTTGTCTTCCCTCTCCATTGAGGACAATGTCAATTCAGTTGGGAGGTAAAATTCAAAAAAAAAAAAAAAAAAAGAAAAAAAAAGAAAATTTTATTATTCTAAATATATATATATATAATAAAAAATAAATAATAATAATAATAATAAAATATAAAAATATATATACATATAATATAAATAATAAATAATAAATATATATATATATAATAATAATAATCAAATTTTGGATAAACCATATTTTAGGAAAGAGAATCTTAAGCAAAATAAACTAGAAAAAGTAATAAAGTTAGAAAGTATTAACTAATAATGGTAGCGAGTTAAGAAGCAGATTACTTGGTCAAACCATTAGCAGCCTACTTAGGTCATTTAAAGGCTAACAGCACTTCTAATTGCACATGCACACTAATGAAGCACAGCAGGTGTTGATTATAAGGCTAAATTGAGGATTCAATTATCACTAAAAATTGATGGTTTATATATACTTCAATTAAAGAAACTTGAATTTAAGGAAAGAGCTACCTGCTTAAATTAAAAAAAAAAGTGCAAAACATAGAGTATATGTGGATTGCCCTAAGCTAGAACTCTGCACCTTAAGTCAAGTGTAGAAGTTCACATCAAACGGTGAAGGAAAGGCCAGGATGCTCAGCATAATTCAAAAAAAAAAAAAAAGTAGTGTGAAAGCTACCTTAATTCATGCATTTAACTTGGGAGTATATAGAAAACTAACCAAAATAGGTGATAAAAGAAGATTCGTTTGTCCTTTGAATCAACACCCAAATGCTAAGTTAGTATTCACAAAACCAGTGTTGAAAATCTTTAAATGAACTCTAAGAAAGTTTCTGATTAATCTGCCATAAAATTTACTTCTAAAACTCAATACTTAGTTAGTAATACTATCTAAACTTTTGATCTTAAATCCTAGATTTATTCTTGTGAAGGAAGATCTCAATGAAATATGGTACTTGATCTAAATTAAATTCTTTCTTTACTCGAGGATGAGCAAAGCTTAAGTTGGGGGGTGTGATAAGTATCATAAATTTATCAATAAAAATATTAATTTTTTAATTAATTTATATTAATTTTTAAAATTAATAATCAATTTATTTATAATTTTTGAGAAATTCATATTTTTATTAATTAAAAAATTAATTAAAAAATAATAAAAATTAAAAAATAAAATTTTATTATCAATAGAAAGAGATTATTTTTTTGATCATAATAAAATAAATTTTGAGTAAAACGGAGCTAAAACGAAAAAGATATGAATTTTTAAAGAAATAAAATAAATAAAATTTAAATAAAAAAGAAAATGGCTCAGTCGGCCCTGCAAGCCAAGCCAAGCCATCAAAGCCAACTCAGTCGATGAAGCCATCAATCGGTCCATGATCCAGGCGTAGACCGCCAGCTCAGCAGCAACCGACGAATCAAGGTGCGACACGTGGCAGACCTAGACCCTTAAAGGGTCTACAGAAATTTATCGCGGCTCATAGGATATTTTGATCTTTTCACTCAGCGATAAGAGCGCTGATTAGCTGTGGTGTATGGTGCAGCCAGTCCACACGGTCCATGGAACAGTAAATGTGCGATCGTGCGGTGGTGGTTGTTTATGGTCAAGATCGGACGATCAGCATTTTTTTCAATTGTCGATTTCACTCGAATCACCATCGGATGGCAGCGCTCAATCCACGGGATGATCTGATGGTCTAGAACACTCTCGGTGATGATCAAGACTCCCAAAGCATGATCAACGATGTAAATTCCTCCATCAAGCGTGATCCAATGGTTAGAAATTGATCCGACCTGATCTGGGTTGATACGCATCCGATTTTGATGATTTTTAGACCGTTGGATTTCTATTGAATGGCCAGATTTCACCAAACTTACCAGAGTCATATCAGAGCTATTTTTATTCAAATTTTATTTAAATTTTAATGATTACAAAGGCCATTAGTTCCATATTGCCTTCAGAAATAAATATCCAACCCTCCTAGCTCTATAAAAAGGACCCTAAGCCTCTAAGAAAGGGGAGATCGAGTGGAAGAGAAGCTAAGGTATAGGGTGGAAGCCAAGCTCTGGGTTAAAGGTTGCTTCAAAGCTATAGTGCTGAGAAGAAGAGCCGATCTTCTACGCCATCTCCATGCCTACGCTGATCTGCAATTTCCTTCTAGTTTTCTCTTTCTTTTTCATTAATTTCTTGTATTAAAATTCTAAATTTTCTTTAATTTCTTATATTTAAATTCTGCATCTGAGATTTAAATTTAATAAAGAAAGTTTTATTATTCTTTTCAATTCTAGCTCTTTAAATTAATTATTCTTCATTGCTTTTCAATTTTGTTGCAAGTAGTTGCTAAGATCTAAATAGTAGATCTTAGTACCAAATTTATTTTTACATTATTTAAATTCTACTTTTATTTATAAATCCATTTTCTAACTTTAATTTTCAAAAAAAACTCTTCTTTTTTTTTAAAAATAATAATAATAATAATAAAAATAAAATAAAAAAATCAAAGATTTTAGAAATAAATCATTGCCTTTATGGATTCAACCTAACTCACTACTCTCTTCATAATTTTTAATTAATTTAAAAAGTAAAGAGTCAGATTTAAACTGATAAACATGGTGTCTTAACAACAACATCGTGTTCCTATCAGGACTCTCTCCCTTTTTCCCCCATGTGTGCATGCCAACATTGTGAAGGATAACCAGTAGGGTTCTGAGCATGCTTTTCGAAACTTTTTCTAAATATATAGCAGTGGAAGCAAAATTAATCTATATTTATTCTATGCATGCTATGATCTAATAATAGAATCCTACTCAGGATCTTTGATATGCTAATTTGCATTAGAAAAATAAAATATAATCGATCGGTAAATCACATTTACTGATCCATCTATGTTCAGAACATTGTATCTATATGTGCATAGATGATCATCGTAATTTGGATCCACCAAAAAATTGCTTCTATGACGTGCTGTAGCCACACACATGTCCGACCTCTACGGTGAGTCCACATGGAGCCCCTAGTCTTGATTAGCCCCTCCAGAGTGATAGCTCCTTTCCGAAGCCTTTGACAACCGGCCTTCGTCGATCCAATCGATGAACTACTCTTGATCTTCTAGATGCTCTAGAAATCAAAAGACATAATGGAGGAAGATGAGATGGTGGTGAAAGTCAATGGAGATCTGGCACTCAAACTCTCCACCCGAATCTAGAGTCTCCACTCTAGGATTCAGCACACACCCTTAAGAACCTTGTCACTTCTCTTTTTGGAGAAAACTCAAGCCAAGATTAGAAAATCCTATCATTTAATTTCTATCTCATAGAAATTTCTCACGAAACCTCCCTTTCTTCCTCATGCATGCCCCTCTTAGATACTTTGTGCAACACTTATATGCCCACAAAAAAATCCCATTTCAAAATGGGCGACCTAAGATGGTAGGATAAGGATTGGAGGTTAGGGGGTTTCAACCAATTCACTTAAATTCAAAATTCAAGTTGATTGTTCATCCAAATCCAATGCCCCGACTAGTGTACGATGTGCAGAAGGACTCTCCTTTTGCGTGCACATGCCAAAAATTAGAAAAGGTTTGGTGACAAACCCCAGGAAGGCATGGGAATGAATAAGAAAAAGAGTTGAATTTGTTTCAACCTTTTAACCATGTAAGTTGAATTCAAAATTCAACTTGCTTTGAACCAATCCAATACTTGGACTGGGTCAAAGAGAGAAAAGAGAGGAGGTGTACAAACTTCTTTAGCATGGAAAATCCTATGCACATTCCCAATGTGCATGGAGAAGGAACAAGAGTCAAAAGTTCAATGCACAGGGAGAAGGATATTTAAATTCAAACTTACTTTGAATTGATCCAAATTGATTTCAACCAAATCAATTAGTCTTGACTAGGATAAACACAATCAGATTAGGCTTAATCCAACTCAGTTAAGTTATAATCAAATTAAAAATTAATCGAGTCCAACTCCTGATCTATTCAGGGTCCATCTCCCTAAGAGATTAGATCATCACATGATCTGATCTAGTCAAATCTAATTGAATCAAATTCAAATAGACTTAATTAATTTCTTATTACTCAATCAAATTGAGCTAATCAGTAATCTAATTTATAATTAATCCTTCAATAATAACTGAGTTCTAATCTAGTGGAATCCTTTGATCAACTATCAGATCAGGTAGGAACTCCTATTGTATGTGACCCCATAGGTTCGAATCCTAAGTCGATAGCATAGAAACTAATTTTCTGTACCAATCGATTTGACCATCTAGCAATGATACCCAACATCCAGATAGATCAAAAATCATAATGCAACATTGACGAACCTATGGCATATGGTTACCGTATAATTCATCCCCTTGACCACGATGCTCATAGGATGATCTAGGATTAATTGCCAATCCTAAAAATTCATCCACATTGTATTTCAAATTTTAGCATCCATCATATGAACTATCCCAATCAAGGATTTGCTAAACTAAAATATAGCATACACTTGCTCCAACACTTGAAGTGGTCAATCCCATCTTGACTCATGCACCGACAAGCTAAGTACTTGACTGCACCCAGTAGCCTTCCATCATTGAATTAAAAATTCAGATAGTCCGATGCCTAAGTATAGTGAGTTGCTTGCAAGTCACCGTGGTGATCTTAAATCTAAGAGATACTTATACCTATATCCTTCACAAGCAATCTTGATAGAAGAGAGCTCCATAATTGTGAAGGGAAATCCTGATTTTCCGGTCCAGGTTCTTCCAGATCTGATTAGATCAAGAGATATATTTCAAAAATTTTCTCTTGACCTCAATCAGATCTTGATAAGTTTCAGATCTGATTATTATTATTTTAATAAATAAAATAAAATAAGATAAATTAAATCAAATTTAATTTACCTGATTTGGGTAATCCTATTACCCTGTAGATGATCCTGATTGCAGCGGAAGGTTCTGGATCTTAGCCACGCAAGCGCCTGGCCTCTACCGATATCCACTCGGGTTGGATCTGGAGAATCTCTTCTTCTCTATCACACCTCCAAAAATCAGATCTGGATCTGATTTGGAGGATCTTCAAAACTCTTTTGAAGATCTGCAGTCGTCCTTTTGCAGCAGCGCAGCCTTCTTGCTTTTGATCGCCTTTTTTGATCTGAATCGCACCAACCAAAGTCCAAAACACCTTTTGGACGTGGAGAGCAAGGGGAGAAGAGAGTATGGCGTGGAGAAGGAGGGGAGAGGCAGCCTTGGACGTGGGAAATCTCTATTGAATTCACTTTGACTTGGAATCAGGGTTGGGCGCAGGGTCTTATTTATAGACTAAGCTTGTGATCCAACTCCTCTTCCTCTCAACCAATCACAACCCTTTGTGAAATCAGATCTAAATCTGATTGGTTGGAATAGAGACCCCTGGATTCCTCCTTAGAGGGCGCCTAAGACCAGTCAAACTGGATTCTTAGTAGAACTCTGATTGGAATCCAAAAGGGAGGTGGAGTCCTTGTCCAACAAGGACTCCTAGGCGCCTCCTACTTGGGCTCACGCCACCCTTGGCGTGCGCCCTTCTCCTTGCCAGGTTCTGGCAGGGGGACAGGCCCCCACCAGCTCTCCAATAGGTGCATGACATGTGGTCAAAAGTCAAAGGGTCAATGGTCAACGTTTGACCAGTCAAAGGTAGACTTTTGACCAAAGTCAAAGAACAAGAAATGGCAGGTGACCAAAAATGGCAGGTAATGTCTTACAAATAAGACAACCTTTTCTGACTTGGACAACCTCCAGTCAGACCATATGAAGGCCTCTGATTGAGCACAAACTCCTTTGGCTCAGTCAGGACAACTTATTTGTGATAGTAAAAGAAGAACGTTAGGTTCAATCGAGTGCTAGCACGATTTCCTTGAACCTAATTGAATCTCATTCAGATCAATTGAACTAGATCAGTTCAATTGATGATCACCAGATTCAAACCCTTATTTGTGTGACCCAGTTAGGTTCAGTTCTGTATGGTAATGGGATATGTCATGATCTCTATCATAGACATCATCGAAACTCCTTTCGATGGATCAGAACTCTTCTGATTCGAACAGCTAGAATGATCGATCATCTAAATCATTCTAATTGCTCCCAAAATCCACCAGTGACACCTAGCAGTATATGGTGGCAACCCATCAGAGCTGAATGCGAACCTCTTGGTGCAGCTACCTGTGTGATTAAGTTCTTCTATCTTGAGCCCCGATCAGATTAGGGTTAAGGTGAACTCGTCAAACCCTAGTCTCTGTCATATGATGTAATCATTCGATTCGAGTCCAATGTGAAAATCTAAATAGAAACTCTTTCTATTATTTCACTCTACCATGGCCATGGATTTCTGGACTTGATTCTCATGATCATCATAGGGCTACTCCTCTACCACCGAGGTAGATAGATTCCCATCTTGATGCAATCCAGTTCCTACAATGAACATGCTATAGCCAACATACACCTCAGGGTTCCATATGGCTAGGAGACCGAGTAATGGTGTAGTCAAACTATAACACCCTCAAGGTGAACTGCCGATGCATCTCAGGTCAAAGAACCAGACACACTACTGCAGCATCGAGTCAGTCATTGACGAGAAGGTAGACTTCCTAATGACTACTCGAGGTGGTCACGCTCAGTGCCCTCGTTCTCTAACGAGTACCTATACTCTCGCTCCGGTGTCTCCACACCGTAGACTCAAGACTCATCTACTAAAGAGAAGCGATTGTACACCAACCTTCCGATCAATCACCATCCTCGTGATGATCCTATGGTCGGGAGCTGTTTATGAGTTAATAATGATTATTCATGTCTTAAATTTTCAACTCTTGAAAATATGAATTATCATTACCATTAACTCAAAGGATGTATCACAGACACTAAATACACAGGTGTGATAGAAAATAACCCATTTCATTAATTATAGTCAAAATTACAATTTTGCCCCTAGAAGTGTATTACAAGTGTCAGCCAATTCTGGCTTCTAGGGCACATATATCTAACAATCTCCCACTTGTCCTAAAGCCAATTGGCTACAAGTCTAAGTCCCATCTTCTCAAGGTGGGCTTCGATCTTCTGCTGGCCCAACGGCTTTGTAAGTGGGTCTGCCACATTATCTGCGGAGTTGACTCTCTTGACCTCAACGTAACCTTTCTCAAGGTAATCGCGGATGAGATGGTATCACCGTTTGCTAGGAACTCTTCCAGCACAAACAGTCTGCCAGATGTCGACTTTCGATCATCTATATCGGACATGAAGTCCGAGTCTGTGTATCCCTGGACCAGGAGTTCTCCGTTACCAAAGACCAACATCATATCCTTAGTTCTTCTCAAGTACTTAAGGATACATTTCACAGAAGTCCAGTGTTCTTCACCTGGATTTGACTGATATCTGCTTGTGACACTCACAGCATGGGCTATATCAGGTCGTGTACATAGCATGGCATACATGAGGCTCCCTATTGCAGAAGCATAAGGGATCTTGCTCATGCGTTCTATTTCCTCAGGTGTGCTGGGGCACATCTTCTTGGAAAGATGAATACCATGTCTGAAGGGTATTAATCCCCTCTTAGAGTTTTCCATACTAAACCTCTTTAGTACTTCCTCTATGTACATCTTCTGTGAAAGTCCTAGCATCCTATTCGGTCTATCCCTATAGACCTTAATTCCTAGAATAAAGGATGCTTCACCTAGGTCTTTCATGGAGAATTCCTTAGACAACCACATCTTGACTGATGTCAACATGGGAATATCATTCCCAATAAGGAGGATGTCATCCACGTACAATACGAGGAAGACAACAGCGCTCCCACTGACCCTTTTGAAAACACATGGTTCCTCTTCATTTTTGATGAAACCAAACTTTTTGATCACATCATTGAAACGAGTGTTCCAGCTCCGAGATGCTTGCTTAAGTCCATATATGGACCTTTGCAGCTTGCAAACCTTGTGATCAGTATCACTGGATGTGAAACCTAGCGGCTGTTCCATATAGATATCTTCCTCAAGATATCCATTTAGGAATGCCGTTTTCACGTCCATTTGCCATATTTCATAATCGAAATAGGCTGCAACAGCAAGCAATGTGCGGATGGATTTTAGCATAGCTACCGGGGAAAAGGTATCCTGATAGTCAATGCCTTCGCGTTGACTATAACCTTTTGCCACCAGTCTAGCCTTGAATGTCTCCACATTCCCATCTGCACCAATCTTTCTCTTGAAGATCCATTTACACCCAATAGGTACTATACCTTCTGGTGGATCTACCAAGGTCCAGACTTGGTTTGAGTGCATCGAGTCAATTTCTGACTTCATTGCCTCAAGCCATTTCTCGGAGTCGATATCTGATATCGCCTCGTTGTAGGTTTTGGGATCATCACCATGAGCACCATTACCTATGAGGAACATTTCCTCTACATCCTCTGAAATAATACCTAAGTATCTTTCAGGGGGACGGGAAACTCTTTCCGATCTACGAGGTGGAGGAGGTAGTGTTCTTATTGGCTCAACCTGATTTGGTTCCACTTGGTCCTTAGCTCGTTCTGCTTGTGAGACTTTCTCATCAAGCTTAATCTGCTTTCCAATGCCACTATCTTGAATAAACTATTTTTCAAGAAATATGGCATGTCGACTCACAATCACATTGTGGTCTTCTGGAATGTAGAAATAGTATCCTAATGACTCTTTAGGATATCCTATGAATCGAGCTCTAAAGGACCTAAACTCTAACTTGTCCGCTTGTTGTCTTTTGACATAAGCCGGACAACCCCAAATTCTGAGATGACTCAGACTTGGTTTCTTACCGTGCCATATCTCATACGGTGTGGTAGGAACGGTTTTAGAGGGAACCCTATTCAGTAAATAGATTGAAGTTAATAATGAATGTCCCCAAAGAAAATCTGGGAGGTCTGTGAAGCTCATCATGGATCGAACCATATCCAATAGAGTCCGATTTCTCCATTCTGAAACCCCGTTGAGTTGAGGTGTTCCTGGTGGAGTCCATTGAGAGACTATGCCATTTTCCTTAAGATAGTCTAGAAATTCTCGGCTAAGGTATTCACCTCCTCGATCTGATCGAAGAACCTTAATGGGTTTTCCAGTTTGTTTTTCTACTTCATGTCTGAATTCTTTGAACTTTTCAAAGGCTTCAGACTTATGTCTCATAAGATACACATACCCATACCTAGACAGATCATCGGTAAAGGTAATGAAGTAGACAAAATTGCCTCTAGCCGGCACATCAAATGGGCCGCACACATCAGTATGTACTAGGGCAAGGAGATCTGTGGCCCTCTCCCCATGTCCAACAAAAGGGAGTTTAGTCATTTTGCCTTGAAGACAAGATTCACAAGTTGGATATGACTCAAAAGTCAATGGACTCAATAGCCCATTTTTCTCCAATTTGTTAATCCTATCTTCTGCTATATGACCTAATCTCAGGTGCCATAGATATCTGTCGTTTGGACTATCCCTAGGTCGTTTGGCATTCACGTTTTGCTCGATAGTTAAAACAGGTACATCAATATGCAACTGATAAAGACCATTAACAAGGAAACCATTTGCAATTTTATTTCTTTCATAAAAAGAATGTTACAATGGTCCTTAAAGAAGGTGATCACATAACCTTCTTGTGCTAAGCATGAAACAGAAATCAAATTCCTGCTAGCTGCAGGCACATAATAACAGTCTTTTAAAACTAAGTCTAAACCAGATGGTAATCGCAGAGGGTATGTTCCCACGGCTACTGCAGCAACTCTTGCTCCATTACCGACGCGTAGGATCATGTCTCCATCCCTCAGCCTCCTGCTATCCTCAAGACCCTGCATAGAAGTGCACAGATGAGCACTAGAACCAGAGTCAAGCACCCAACTGGATGCAGAAGAAACCGTAAGGTTAGACTCAATAACGAGCATACCTCCAGAAGGACCTTCCTTCTTGTTCTTTAGGGTGGCCAGGTAAGTAGGGCAGTTTCGCTTCCAATGGCCGTTGCTGTTGCAATGGAAACACTTTCCTTTGCCATCGACCTTTTTCTTCGGTTCTGCCTTCTTCTTCTTTGATCCTTCTACCTTTTGCTTTTTCACAGACTTCTTTTTCTTTCCATAAGACTTTCTTTTGGAAGAAGTCCGTTCCATAGCAAGAACTGAGCCTTTAGAACCTTTCATAGAAAGCTCAGCGGTAACCAGCATATTCATTAACTCGGCCAAGGAATTTTGAAGTTTATGCATGTGGTAATTCATGATGAATTGCCCATATGCATCAGTCAAGGATTGCAGAATAATATCGTTCTGCAAGTCCAAGTCCAACTTCACACCGAGCTTCTCAAGCTCTTCCATGTCCTTGATCATTGTCAGACAGTGATCTTGGACTGACTGCCCATCACGCATCTTAGCCTTAAAAAGTCATTTTGTGACTTGATATTTGGCTGCGCGACTCTGTTCACCAAACATCTCCTGCAGGTGAGCCAACATTTGGCGAGCAGTCCCGATATCTTCATGTTGGCGCTGGAGCTCATCAGACATCGAGCCCAACATGTAGTATCTGGCCTTATTGTCTTCGTCAATCCATTTTTCCAGAGACGCTCTCTGTTCAGTGGATGGACGAGCTGGTAAGGTGGGAGGGTCCTGGTCCAAAACATGTGTTAACTTCTCTGAACCCAAAACAATTTTGTAGTTCCTGAGCCAATCTTTATAATTGGGTCCAGTCAGTCTATGTGTGTCTAGGATACGTGCCAGTGGGTTGGACGCAGACATTTTCCTGTAGAGAGTCAAAGATTCTAGTTAGATACTGTAATTTTGACTTGACCAATTTGTTTAGGGATTTTATTTTTAAACAAATTAGCTCCCACTATTTTCTCGGATCCCTACACTCCCTCTGTAGAGATGCGAAAATCTCCACGATTGATGATTTCTAGTGGGTGGTGCGGTCTCACCAACTGACTCATCACCTCACCTAACAGTTATTGGTGATGGGTTAGCCAATGAGTGAACAACTCTTGTTCAATGATTCTCTAATCATGGTGCACCCAAACTTGGTCTCTAATTCATGAATCTCACCGTATCCGGAATATTGATCCACTCCTTAGTTAAGTCAGACCCACCATTTGCATAGACTGGGTTCCTAATTGGGTCTCTCACCGTATCCGGAAATATTGAGCCCAACTCATCCTCCAGCCCATAGCATCCAATGCCTAATAGACATGGTTGCGTCTTCCCGGTGCAACTGAGCCACTGTATCCAGCCGAGAACAATCAACCCCGGGAAGGGCCCGCACGTCTACAATGGTGGAAGACCTCAGACTTAATCTTTTCTTAGGGAGAATTGATTCAGGTCTCATTAAACTAGACTTGGCTTAGTCATAACAATTATGACTAACCTAGTGGCATGGGTCAGCTCGGATTATTGACCACCTCAGATCAGAACTGTGTCAACAGATATGGCCAGGTAAGTGAGACCGGTGGAAGGAATATGCCGTTAACTCGCACAAGAACGCATTCAGGTCGAGTAGCTTCCAATTAAAAACCAGTCGGTCGTCTGTGCCAAACTTACCTTAGACACCAAATTGTTGAGTCAGAACCAATTGGGTTAGCCTACAATCCAGACTCTAACCTCTGAGCCTAATTAGGTCTTGCTTGATCGTGACTCGATCTTGACCCAGACTTAATCCTATTAGGCTGGTCAATTTAAGCATTGTTGATCCCATCTAACCAACTCTTGATTCGGTTTGATCAACCGCTTAGACCTAATTGAGCTACCCAAGCCCGAACCCAGTATTATGAATATGTCTTAGATCTGAAATTCTCAATTTTAGACCTAATTGATATTCCATAAACTTAATTCTTAATTAAGTTGGGTTCATAAACAAAATATGCACAATAAATCCTAGGGTTTCAGGATCTAGGGTTTTGCAGAAAGTAAGTTTTGGGTTTCTGATTAAGGACGAACACGCAGCACCCCTACACGTCATAAGAACACCCCATCGAATGGGAAGAGAGGGCCTTTAAACCCTTCTTCGTTCTTATGACCGGACGGCCAAGAGGAACGCCTTAATCAGGAACATGTAAATCTACAAAACAGTTATAGATCTATATCATATATCTCATATACAAATTTAGATCTAATCAAGGCATATTTTGCATACATCTCATGTATCAAATCATGCATATTTTCAGATCTAAATTATCACATAATAATCTAAAAAATTAGATTTAAATTGATCTAATCAAAATAAATTCTAATCTAGACAATTATGTAGAACTATTCTACAACTAGTCTAGTCATGCATCTATCATATCTCATATGATATTTAAAATTAAATAATTTTTATTTGCTGTTTATCAGATGTTATTATAACACTTATAATATCAGAAAATAGTAAATAAGAAGATCTAAAATATGATTTAATCATATTAAATCAAAGACATGCAAAACTATTCTATAGAACTATTCTATTCTAGAACTAGTCATGCATATCTTCATGTTCTTAGATCCAAATCATTTAATTTTAATTTTTTTGATTTTAGATCTGATCACATCTCATGTGACATCTGAAATCACTTTATTTTCTAATTAAAATAAAATTAAAATCAGATCTAAACAATTTAGAACCATGGCTCTGATACCAGTTGAAGGGAAATCCTGATTTCCCGGTCCAGGTTCGTCCAGATCTGATTAGATCAAGAGATATATTTCAAAAATTTTCTCTTGATCTCAATCAGATCTTGATATGTTTCAGATCTGATTCTTATTATTTTAATAAATAAAATAAAATAAGATAAATTAAATCAAATTTAATTTACCTGAATTTGGGTAATCCTATTACCCTGTAGATGATCCTGATTGCAGCGGAAGGTTCTGGATCTTAGCCACGCAAGCGCCTGGCCTCTACCGGTATCCACTCAGGTTGGATCTGGAGAACCTCTTCTTCTCTATCACACCTCCAAAAATCAGATCTGGATCTGATCTGGAGGATCTTCAAAACTCTTTTGAAGATCTGCAGTCGTCCTTTTGCAGCAGCGCAGCCTTCTTGCTTTTGATCGCCTTTCTTTGATCTGAATCGCACCAACCAAAGTCCAAAACACCTTTTGGACGTGGAGAGCAAGGGGAGAAGAGAGTATGGCATGGAGAAGGAGGGGAGAGGCAGCCTTGGACGTGGGAAATCTCTATTGAATTCACTTTTGACTTGGAATCAGGGTTGGGCGCAGGGTCTTATTTATAGACTAAGCGTGATCCAACTCCTCTTCCTCTCAACCAATCACAACCCTTTGTGAAATCAGATCTAAATCTGATTGGTTGGAATAGAGACCCCTGGATTCCTCCTTAGAGGGCGCCTAAGACCAGTCAAACTGGATTCTTAGTAGAACTCTGATTGGAATCCAAAAGGGAGGTGGAGTCCTTGTCCAACAAGGACTCCTAGGCGCCTCCTACTTGGGCTCACGCCACCCTTGGCGTGCGCCCTTCTCCTTGCCAGGTTCTGGCAGGGGGACAAGCCCCCACCAGCTCTCCAATAGGTGCATGACATGTGGTCAAAAGTCAAAGGGTCAATGGTCAACGTTTGACCAGTCAAAGGTAGACTTTTGACCAAAGTCAAAGAACAAGAAATGGCAGGTGACCAAAAATGGCAGGTAATGTCTTACAAATAAGACAACCTATTCTGACTTGGACAACCTCCAGTCAGACCATATGAAGGCCTCTGATTGAGCACAAACTCCTTTGGCTCAGTTAGGACAACTTATTTGTGATAGTAAAAGAAGAACGTTAGGTTCAATCGAGTGCTAGCACGATTTTCCTTGAACCTAATTGAATCTCATTCAGATCAATTGAACTAGATCAGTTCAATTGATGATCACCAGATTCAAACCCTTGTTTGTGTGACCCAGTTAGGTTCAGTTCTGTATGGTAATGGGATATGTCATGATCTCTATCATAGACATCATCGAAACTCCTTTCGATGGATCAGAACTCTTCTGATTCGAACAGCTAGAATGATCGATCATCTAAATCATTCTAATTGCTCCCAAAATCCACCAGTGACACCTAGCAGTATATGGTGGCAACCCATCAGAGCTGAATGCGAACCTCTTGGTGCAGCTACCTGTGTGATTCAGTTCTTCTATCTTGAGCCCCGATCAGATTAGGGTTAAGGTGAACTCGTCAAACCCTAGTCTCTGTCATATGATGTAATCATTCGATTCGAGTCCAATGTGAAAATCTAAATAGAAACTCTTTCTATTATTTCACTCTACCATGGCCATGGATTTCTGGACTTGATTCTCATGATCATCATAGGGCTACTCCTCTACCACCGAGGTAGATAGATCCCATCTTGATGCAATCCAGTTCCTACAATGAACATGCTATAGCCAACATACACCTCAGGGTTCCATATGGCTAGGAGATCGAGTAATGGTGTAGTCAAACTATAACACCCTCAAGGTGAACTGCCGATGCATCTCAGGTCAAAGAACCAGACACACTACTGCAGCATCGAGTCAGTCATTGACGAGAAGGTAGACTTCCTAATGACTACTCGAGGTGGTCACGCTCAGTGCCCTCGTTCTCTAACGAGTACCTGTACTTTCGCTCCGGTGTCTCCACACCGTAGACTCAAGACTCATCTACTAAAGAGAAGCGATTGTACACCAACCTTCCGGATCAATCACCATCCTCGTGATGATCCTATGGTCGGGAGCTGTTTATGAGTTAATAATGATTATTCATGTCTTAAATTTTCAACTCTTGAAAATATGAATTATCATTACCATTAACTCAAAGGATGTATCACAGACACTAAATACACAGGTGTGATAGAAAATAACCCATTTCATTAATTATAGTCAAAATTATAATTTTGCCCCTAGAAGTGTATTACAAGTGTCAGCCAATTCTGGCTTCTAGGGCACATATATCTAACAAATTGGGCCACGATCAGTAAAATATACTCCTATATTTCACCTGCATGCCATAACAGCATCTTCATGCTACTTGGTTAAGAGGACAACCAACACTTATGGCACACAACGACCTACTCTTGATTAATATTGTCATCCTAGGCAACAACGAATCATTTGGCTGCGATCAATTTAAGGACTAAATGATAAATCCTCCTTTATTGAGTTTAAATAGTTCTAAGAACTATTGGAAAATGTATCCTAAAGCCAATCATTTAGGTTGTAGATGGTTGAGCTAAATATAATTTATACTCAAATTTTAATTGAATAAAATTATTATTTTAGTAATTTCATCACTTTTTGCATCTTTCTGTAATGAACTCTCAGTGTTGAAAATTTTAGAACTATTTAAACTTGATAAAGAAGGATTTATCATTTGGTCCTTAAATTGATTGCGACCAAATGATTCATTGTTACCTAGGATGACAACGTTAATCAAGTGTAGATCATTATGTACCATAAGTGTTGGTTGTCCTCTTAACCAAGAAGCATGGTGATGCTATTATGGCATATAGGTAAAATATAGGAGTACATTTTACTGATCGTAATCCAACTGTGGAGCTCTCTTTTACCAAGATTGCTCGCAAAGGATATGGGTACATGTATCCCTTAGATCTGAAATTACCATGGTGACTTGCAAGCAACTCATTATACTTAGGTATTGTACTACTTAAATTTCTAATTCGGTGATGAAAGGCTATTAGGTGCAGTTAAGTACTTGGCTTGTCGATGCGTGAGTCAAGATGGGATTGACCCCTCCAAGTGTTGGAGCAAGCGCATTGCTGTATTTTAATTTAGCAAATCCTTAGTCGAGATAGTCCATATGATGGACATTGAATTTTAAAATACAATATGGATGAATTTTTAGGGTTGGCAGTTAACCCTAGATCATCCTATGAGCATCGTGGTCAAGGGGATGAATTATACGGTAACCATGTGTCACGGGTTAGTCGATGTTGCATTGTGACTATTCAACCTATCCGAATGTCGAGTACCATTACTAGATGATCACATCGATTTGTACAAAAAATTAGTTTTTGTACTATCAGCTTAGGATTCGAATCTATGAGATCACACATAATAGGAGTTTCCTACCTGATCTGATGGCTGATCATGATCGGATGTCCCACTAGATTGAGACTCAATTATTTTTGGAGGATTAATTAGCAATTAGATTATTGATTATCTTAATTTGATTAACAATGAGGATTTGATCAAGTCCAATTGAATTTAATTCAATTAGGTTTGATCTGATCAGGTCATAAGATGACCTAATCGCTAAGGAAGATTCAATCCTGATTTGATCAGGACCTAGATCTAATTAATTTCTAATTTGATTAAAAATTAAATTATTTAGATCAAATATAATTTAATTAAGTTTGATCTAATCCAATTGGATCTAGAATTATTAGTTTAGTTGAAACCAATGTGACTTGTTCAAAGAAAATTTGAATTTTGAACTCCCTAAACTCCCTGCGCCACCCTACTTTGACCCATTCCTTTTCACCACGCACATTGGGAATGTGTGTGGGAATTCTCATGCCAAGAAGCCTTCTACACCCCTTCTCTTATCTCCTTTTTGACTTGGTCTAAGGGTTGGATCAATTCAAAGCAAGTTGAATTTTGAATTCAACTTGATTTGTTAGTGTTTGAAACCAACCCTTCCTCTCATCCTTACCTCCATGCCTCTTTTTGTTTTGAGAAACAAAATGTGCCCACACAAGAGTGTCCTTATGCATGTTAAACACTTAGAAGGGGGCGAGAATAAGGATAAGAGCTCACTTGATTTTTTAAATCAAGTGAACGGTTCAAACAATCTAACCTCCAACCCTTATCTCTATTGGTCGCCCATTTTAAAAATGCTTTGGAGTGGGCGTGCGCATGTGGGTGAGAACTTGGAGAGGCATGTGGAAGAGTTTTTGAGGGAGAACTCTATGTGAGGAGTCTGAAAGGGGGCGTGTGTGGGTTTGAGAGAAAATTCTAAGTGGGAAGCATGAGGTTTTCCAATCAGGGTTTCAGGTGAGTGCAGAATCCTAGAGTTAGGACTCTAGGTTTTGGGTGGTGAGATTAGGCGCTGTGAGTGCCAGATCTTCACCAATTTTCCATCATCACCTCGTCAACCTCCATAGATTATTATCTAGCTTTCTGGAGTGTCTGGGAGATCTAGAAGTAGTTCGTCAATTGGATCGACGAAGGTCGATTGTCAAAGGCTCCGGAGAGGAGCTAGCACTCCTAGGGGCTGATCAGGATCAGGGGCTCTATGTGGACTCACTGTAGAGGCCGGATATGTGTGCGGCTGTAGCATAATATGAAAGTAATTTTTTAGTGGATCTAGATTATGGTGATCATCTACCCACGTATAGGTACTATGTTCTAAACATAGATCGGTTAGCAAATATGATTTGCTGATCGAAAGCATTTTATTTTTCTAGTTCATATTAACATGTCAAAGATCATGAGTAGGGTTCTATGATTAGATCATAGCATGCATAGAATTAATGTAGATTAATTTTGCTTTCGCTGCTATACATATCAAAAAAGTTTCGAAAAGCATGCTTAGAATCCTACTAGTTTTCTTTCAAGGACTTCATCATAGAGAGTTCATTACAGGAAGATGCATAAAGTGATGAAATTACTACAAAAATAATTTTATTCAATTAAAATTCAAGTATAAATTATATTTAGCTCAACCATCTATAACCTAGATGATTGGCTTTATGATACATTTTTCAACAACTTTCACTTAGAATAAAGCCACTCAGATTAGTATCGAATATCCATCTTCCATTTGTAATTATCAAACTCTTTGATTCTGAGAGCTTTAATAAATGGGTCGGTCACATTCTTCTTTCCATCGATCTTCTGAAACTTAACATCACCTCGTTTCATGATCTCTCATACAAGGTGATAGCATTGCAAAATATGCTTGGTGTCCTGATGTGCCTTCGGCTCCTTCGCATGAGCTATAACTCTAGTGCTGTCACAGTAAAGAAAAACTGGACCATCCAAGGAGGGTGCCACTCCTAGCTCATCGATGAACTTTCATAGCCATACAGCTTTCTTCGCAGCATCAGATGGTGTGACATAATCTATCTCGCATATAGAATCAGCCATAGTATGTTGCTTGGAACTCTTCTAGCAGACTGCTCCACCGTTTAGGATAAATACATAACCTGACACACTCTTACTATCATCATGATCTGATTAAAAACTAGAATTAGTATATCCCATAAGTTTCAAATCAATGTCTCCATAGATGAGCTATTGATTTTTTGTATTTTCCAAATACTTTAAGATTATCTTCACAACCTTTCAGTGATTCTCACCTAGATCAGACTGATATCTACTCACTACTCCTAGTGAGTATGCAATATTTGATCTTGTACATGTCATGGCATATATAATAGAACCCACTGCCTAAGCATATAGTATTTTACTTATATGATCTCTCTCTTGAGGAGTTGTTGGACAATCCCTCTTCGAGAGAGAAATTCCATGGCCTATCAAGAGATAGCCCTTCTTGGAATTCTCCATGTTGAATCTCTTCAGCATGGTATCAATGTATGTGGACTGGGATAATCCAAGCAACTTTTTAGATCTATTCCTATAGATCTTCATCCCTAGGATGTAAGAAGCTTCTCCCAAGTCCTTCATGGAGAATTGAGATGACAGCCAAACCTTTATTCTCTATAATGCAAGGATGTCATTCCCGTTTAAGAGAATATCATCCATATATAGTATAAGAAATACAACTACAGAACCATTAGCCCATTTATACACGAAGGGTTCCTTTCCATTTTTAATGAAGCCGTACATTCTAATCATCTTATGAAGATGCATATTCCAACTCCAAGATGCCTGCTTCAATCCATAGATGGATCTCTGAAGCCTGCACACCTTGGACTTATCTGTGGATGTGAAACCCTCAAGCTGTATTATATACACCTCTTCGTCCAGCTCTCCATTTAGGAATGCTGTTTTCATATCCATTTTCTAGATCTCATAGTCTAGGTATGCTACTATCGCAAGCATAATTCAAATGGACTTGAGCATTACCACTGGAGAGAATGCCTCATCATAATCAATATCATAACATTGACGATATCTCTTGGCAACCAAATAGGCTTTATAGGTCTTCACCTTTCCATCTACGTCCCATTTTCTTTTGAAAATCTACTTACATCCAATGGATTTTATCCCTTTAGATGGATCAATCAGTTTCTATACACCATTGACTTTAATGGACTCCATTTTGGACTTCATGGCTTCTAGCCATTTATCAGAGTTGGATCTCTGCATAGCATCCATATAGGTATTTGAATCGTCATCGTTCTCATTGAGTTCAACAAGATCACTGTCTTGAACCAAAAAATCATAGTATCTATTTGGTTGATGTGGTACTCTACTAGATCTCCTTAAGGGTGCCTGTACAATGGGCTCTGAATTTGATCTCATCAAATCCAGTTCTGCAGGTTCACTAGAATGTGTCGATTCTTCTACCTGTCGAACTTCACTAAGCTCAACATTAGAGATAGCTATTCTTTTCATAAGAAACTTTTTCAAAAAGATTGCCCTTTTGCTGACGATCACCTTTTGCTCTTCAGCAAGATAAAAGTAATATACCCTAGTTTTCTTAGGGTACCCTATGACCAAGCATTTATCGGATCTAGGTCCAAGTTTTTCTGATTGCAAATATTTTATATACGCTGGACATCCCCAAACCCTAAAATGATAGAGTGTCAGCCTATGCCCAGTCCATATCTCATATAGAGTTTTTGCAATAGACTTGCTCGAAACATAGTTCAAAATAAAATAAGCAGTCTTGAGTGCATATCCCCAGAATAAAATTAGCAAACTCACAAATCCCATCATGGATCGAACCATATCCAACAGGATTTGATTTATCCTTTCAAATACACCATTATGCTGTGATGTTTTAAGAGGGGTCCATTATGAGAGAATCCCATTCTCTCCTAGATGTGCCAAAAACTCATTGAAAAAGTATTCACCTTCTCAGTCTGATCGAAGAATTTTAATACTCTTCCTAAGTTATTTTTCTACCTCATTTCGATATCATTTGAATATTTTAAATGAATTAGATTTACTCTTCATAAGACAGACGTACCCATACCTAAATAGATTGTCAGTAAATATAATGAAGTAGTAGAACCCACCTCTAGTATATGTGTTCAGAGGTCCACATACATCAGTATATACTGGACCTAGAAGATCAGTGGCCTGTTCATCCTTTTCAGTAAAAGATGATTTGGTCATCTTACCAAGAAGACAGGATTCACAGGTAGTCAATGATTCATAATCATCAATATCAAGGATATGCTCCTTGACTAACCTATTGATCCTATTCTTGTTTATATGATTGAGCCTACGGTGCCAAAGATAGGCATCGAAGATATAATCTAGTTTTGGACATTTATTAGATGTGTACATTACACTAATAGGCTGTGATAAAACATAAATGTTATTTCTTAATTATCCTTGCATTACTATTATACCATTCATAATGATATTACAATAATTTTCTTTTATTGACAAACAATAATCATTCTAGGCCAAAAGCCTAATAGATATTATGTTCATCATAAAAGATGGATAATAGTGACAATCACTTAAAACAATATTATTATTTTTGAAAAATGGCTCAAGAGTTTTCAATGCTAGGACTAAAACTTTACTTCCATCCTCAACATTAAGAAATCTATCACCATTTTTAAACTTTCTACTAATTTAATATCCATGCAACGAATTACATATATAAATCAAACTTCCGATATCTAATACCCAGATAGATGTATCACATATGAAAAAGTTGCAAGGTATTTTTGTTATCATATAATAGCCTTGATAAGCAACCACTTGCTAATTTCTCTTGTTCAATCTATTTAGATCAAGAGGATAATTTTTCTTTGGGTTTGCCTAATTAGGGTCAATACTAGACTTCTTGTTTTTAGATTCTAAATGCTTGTCAGTGTCCAACAATGAACGGAGCGGACTTACACTAGCCATTCTATTTTTCTAAAAGAAAAATATGAAATCTTATTAGTACTTAAAATTAATTAACCCTAAAGACTTAGACTTTAGTCTAAAGATTCTTCCACTATTTTTAAATAAATTGATAGCCTCTACCTCTAATTTGAAGAATTACACTAACTCCTTAGTGGATACTGGAATCCACATAGACTACAATTGGGCCCGAGAAAAGCTCTGGCTAACCCGCATGTATTTACAGGTAGGTTCATAATCAATTATTTCTTCAAACAATTTTCAATAATTAGATTTTATCCTATAAGCCAATTCAATAGGCTATGGCCTCCACTAAAAAAGTTTGGTTAGGTCCAACCATTAACATGATTGACTTCGATGCATCAAACCAATGATAACCAAGCTTGAGAAAAGCTCTGACTAACCTGATCACCATTAAGAGAGTGCAACCTAATCATCATATGATGGATAGTAATTTCAATATCTAGATGAACACCAGGTGTAAGGCACCTCCAATGTCCAACTAAAAAATTAGACTCATTACTATTCACCTTAATGGGAGGCTTTGACTCAGTTATCCCCATAACCTTATCATTTTAGGGACTTAATAATTTAGAGGATTTAATTTACTTGTGATTTGAGATAGAAAGGACATGGACCATATTTCTTCCACTGACTTCACCAAGTCAAATCCTCCCATTGACTTCACCAAGTCAATAGGTTAGGACTAGAATCAATTTAGGTCCATGGGCACCTAATTCAGTCTTACTGAATTGAAATCAATCAAACTGATTCCTAGTGATATGGGTCAGCTTGAATCGCTAAGTGATCTAATCAAGTCCTAATCGATCATGTTGGTCAGGTAAGTGAGATCAGTGAAAGAAATATGCCATTAACTCGTCAAAGATCGAATCAGTGCAAGTAGCTCCTAATTAAAAATCATTAGTCTAAACTACCAGACTTACCTTAGACACCAACTCATTAATTAGATTTAATTAGATCAACCTAGTAATTACAGGCTAAATCACTTAGCCATGAATTAAGTCCATCTTGATCTCGTTAAAGACATGGACTCATTCAACTACAACTATTGAAGTTGAGTATAGAGTGTCCTTGACCTAATCTAAGAAAACACTTAGTTAGATTTGATCAACTACTCTAGATTAATCTATTCTTTAACTAACCTTAAGTCTAACCCAATTAATGGACCTAATTCATCTAACCCTTTAACCCACAGAATTATGAATTTGTCTTTGGATCTTTAATTCGTAATTCTATACCCTACTAGACAACACATAATTCTTTTAACTAAATTTTGGCCTGATGGGTTGGGGTTTGGTATTTCAAAAATAATTTTTAGTTTTTGAAAGATTATTTACAACCTAATACTATTTCACTAAATAGGTTGACTCATTTCAAAAATAGATCGGCTTATTATGCGAACAAGTATTTGTTGTAAGTATGTTCAATCAAAAATAGCCATAAATAGCTTTAGCTAAGTTCCCGATCGAGCTGGTTTGGATGGAACTAGTTGTAAGTATGTTCAATCAAAAATAGCCATAAATAGTTTCAGCTAACTCCTCGATCGAGCTGGCTTGGATCCCATCCGAGCTAGCCTGAGGAGAAGCTGAGTTTAGCTTGGTCCCTGAGACAGCCGGCTCGAGTAGAAAAAACCAGAAACCAAACATTTCATCGAGCTGGCTCGGATCCCATCAGAGCTGGCCCGATCAGAAGAAGAGTCAACTAGATTTCTAAGACAATGGCTCAAACAAAAATCTAGAAGGCCAACATTTATCGAGCTGGCTCGGATCCCATTTGAGTCGACTCAAATAGATCCGAGTCAGCTCAAATAGATGTTCAGAAGTCAAACAATCTATCAAGCTAGCTCAAATCCCATCAGAGCCGATTCGAACAGAAGCCGAGCTAGCCCAGTTCCTAATCGAGCTGGCTAGAACAAAAGGTCTGAGAGGTTGTATCAAGTTGGCATGCTGGTCGAGCTGGCTTGATTCCTGAAATAGCCAGCTTGACCAACGAATAGAACCTTCACAAGATCCAATTTAGATTTAATTTAAACCTATGTACATTACATAAAAATCATGAAATATTTAGATCTAATCTAAACACTAATTCATGATGAAATTTAGATTAAAATCAATTCAAAATATATCATAAAAATTCATTAGATCATATCCAAAATTTTTATGATCAATGTTATAGATCATAATGTACCAGGACAACCTCTCCACGATAAGGGGTAAACCTTACAGCAGGACAACCAATAGTGTGTGCGATCATAGTGTTACACATTAAATCTTTCTAATTTACATAAAAAAATGTTGAGCAACCTGTTGCTCTGATACCATCTGAAGGATAACCAGCAGGGTTTTGAGCATGCTTTTCGAAACTTTTTCTAAATATATATCCATGAAAGCAAAATTAATCTATATTTATTATATGCATGCTATGATCTAATCATAGAATCCTACTCATGATCTTTGATATGTTAATATGCATTAAAAAAATAAAATATAATTGATCAGTAAATCGCATTTGCTGACCAATCTATGTTCAGAACATAGTACCTGTGTATGGATAAATGATCACCGCAATCTAGATCCATCAAAAAATTGCTCCCATGATGTGCTGTAGCTGCACACATGTTCGACCTCTACGGTGAGTCCACTTGAAGCCCCTGGTACTGATCAGTCCCTCTAGAGTGCTAGCTTCTCTTCAGGACCTTCGACAGTCGATCTTCATCAATCCAATCGATGAACTACTCTTGATCTTTTGGACGTCCCGAAAATCAGAAGATGCAATGGAGGAAGACAAGATGGTGGTGAAAGCCGATAAAGATCTGGCACTCAAACTCTCCACCCAAACCTAGAGTCCCCACTCTAGGATTCAGCATACATCCTTAAGAACCTTGACACTTCCCTCTTTGGAGAAAAGTCATGCCAAGATTAGAAAACCCTATCCTTTGATTTCTATCTCACAAAAATCCCTCATAAAACCTCTCTCTCTTCCTCATGCATACCCCTCTTAGATACTTCGTGCATCACTCGTATGCCCACAAAAAAATCCCATTTTAAAATGGGCGACCTGAGATGGTAGGATAAGGATTGGAGGTTAGGAGGTTTCAACCAATTCACTTGAATTCAAAATTCAAGTTGACTGTTCATCCAAATCCAATGCCCCAAATAGTGTACGATGTGCAGAAGGACTCTCCTATTGTGTGCACATGCCAAAAATTAGTAAAGATTTGGTGACAAACCCAAGGAAGGCATGGGAATAAATAAGAAAAAGAATTGAATTTGTTTCAACCTCTTAACCGTCTAAGTTGAATTCAAAATTCAACTTGCTTTGAACCAATCCAATACTTGGACCGGGTCAAAGAGAGAAAAGAGAGGAGGTGTACAAACTTCTTTAGCATGGAAAATCCCATGCACATTCCCAATGTGCATGGGGAAGGAACAAGAGTCAAAAGATCAGTGCATAGGGAGATGGATATTTAAATTCAAACTTACTTTGAATTGGTCCAAATTGGATTCAACCAAACCAATTAGTCTTGACCAGGATAAACCCAATCAGATTAGGCTTAATCTAACTTAGTTAAGTTATAATTAAATTAGAAATTAATCAAGTCCAACTTCTGATCAAATCAGGGTCCATCTTCCTAAGCGATTAGATCATCGCATGATTTGATCTGGTCAAACCTAATTGAATCAAATTCAATTAGACTTGATCAATTCCTTATCACTCAGTCAAATTAAGCAAATTAGTAATCTAATTGCTAATAAATCCTTTAATAATAACTAAGTCTCAATCTACTAAAATCCTTTGATTAACCATCAGATCATGTAGGAACTCCTATTGTGTGTGATCCCATAGGTTCGAATCTTAAGCTGGTAGCATAGGAACTAATTTTCTATACCAATCGATGTGACCATCTAGTAATATTACCCGACATCTAGATTGATCAAAAATCATAATGCAACATTGACGAACCTATGGCAGATGGTTACCATATAATTCATCTCCTTGACCATTATGCTCATAGGATGATCTAAGGTTAACTGCCAATCCTAAAAATTCATCCACATTATATTTCAAAATTCAGCATCCATCATATGGACTACCCCGATTGAGAACTTGCTAAATCAAAATACAGCGATACACTTGCTCCAACACTTTGAGGGATCAATTCCATCTTGACTCATGCACTGATAAGCTAAGTACTTGACTGCACCTAGTAGCCTTCCATCACTGAATTAAAAATTTAGGTAGTTCGGTACCTAAGTACAGTAAATTGCTTGCAAGTCATGATGGTGATCTCAGGTCTGAGGGATACTTATACCCATATCCTTTGCGAGCAATCTTGACAGAAGAGAGCTTCGTAGTTAGGTCACAATTAGTGAAATGTACCCCTACATTTTACCTGCATGCTATAACAGCATCACCATGCTATTTGGTTAAGAGGACAACCAACACTTATGGCACACAACGATATACTCTTGATTAACATTGTCGTCTTAGGTAATGATAAATCATTTGATTGCGATCAGTTTAAAGACTAAATAATAAATTCCTCTTTATTGAGTCTAAATAGTCCTAAGAACTTCATCACAGAGAGTTCATTATAGGAAGATGCACAAAGTGATGAAATTGCTAGAATAATAATTTTATTCAATTAAAATTTAAGTATAAATTATATTTAGCTCAACCATCTACAACCTAGATGATTAGCTTTAGGATATATTTTCCAATACATAGGGCATGTACATATTTTGTGCATGAAAACCATGGGGGAACGTGCCCCAAGAAAGTCTCCAAGGGGCCCACACCCCTATCCTTTCTTTCCTGCATTGGATCATCTCATGTCCTGACAGTAACAAGAATTGGCAGGTCTTGTCCTATCAAATATAGGAATTGGAAGGTATTGTCCCATTCTCATCTGATGGATTAGGGTAGCAATTTTCTAACCTGGACAAGCTCCTGTCATACAAGGACAAAACCATATAGGGTTCATGCATGATCCCAAACCAATTTGGCTCAGCTAAGATGAATTAGAAAGATTATAGAAGAAGAAAGTTAGGCTCAATCATGTGCTAGCATGATTTTCTTGGATCTAATCCAAATCAATCAAATTGGGTTAGCTCAATTGATGACATCCAGACACAAACCTCTATTTGTGTGATCCAGTTAGATTCAATTTTGTATGGTAATTAGTTATGTCGTGATCTCCATCATTGACATCATCGAAATATCTTTCGATGGATTAGAACTTTTTCAATTTATACAATTAGAATGATCGATCATCAAGATCATTCTAATTACTCTCAAAATCTACCAATGATACCTAGCAGTATATGATGGCAACCCATCAGAACTAAAAATAAACCTTTCGATGTAGCTACCTGTATGATTAAGTTCTTCTATCATGAGCCTCGATAGGATTGTTAGGATTTGACATCTCGAATTCGATCTATAGTATGAAGAGAATCAATTTTTAGCACAGCAGTGAGACTGGCTTTGATACATGATCGAGCCAGCTCAGATTGAGATTGAGTTGGCTCGAACCACAACCGAGTCGGTTGCCAGCACTCTTAAGTAGATAAATAGTAGGAGTTCAGATGAGATGTAGTCAAGCCAGCTCAATCCCTGATCGAGCTAGCTCGATGGAGGCAAACAAAATATGACAAAATTTTTTCTATTTAGACTCAGATTGTGATTAATCCAAGGGGTCTACGGGAGTTGCACGAGGACCATAGGATCCATCGGTCATGGAGGGTTACGGTCATGATCTGAAGGTTGGAAGATATTTCAAAACTCCATCAAGAATATGTTTGACTTATATTAGGAGAATGAGCCCTATTAGGACTCCTGTGAACTGCTGAGAAGAGGATTCTCATCCTATTTAAAGGGCTGAGGTGCTGTGAACTAGAGGTGTGGTGAGAGGTGGCACGTGTGGCATGAGAGGCACGTAGAGAGGCTCAGACAGCCATCGAGAGGAGCTTGGTAGAGCACTGAGTACGTGCAACCCATGAGAGAGAAGTAATAGGTGCATAGCATTCGGTGAGAAGGCTAAGGGCAGAGCATCTTGTAGCTTCTATAGATCTCCTTGGAATTCTGAGAGAGCTTTTATGATGGTAGCTTTTAGTTGAGAGAGATTTGTGTACGGTGAATTGAGAGTGGATGTTCTCCTCTTATACCTATTTTTCTCTTTCATAGTGAAGCTTTGCATGCTCATGGAGGTGAGCCTTTAGGCTTATCTACGTACTTGATTATTTTCTTATTTTATTTATTTCTTTTTTCTATCGTAATAATTTGATACTAGATCCTCAATAAGGGATATCAGAATAGCTGATATCCCAATAGTTTGGTATTAGAGTGAGTTGATACTACAATAATTGATATCAGAGCTAGATAGTACTAGGCATAAATTATAGCAGGGGATAAAGATTGAAGAATATGAAGAAGACAAGCACAATCAAGGTGGAGATCAATAGGTTCGATGGAAAGAGCAATTTTTTCTTATGGCAAGTAAGGATAAAGTATGTCCTCATCCAACATGGGTTGATCGACACTCTCTTATATGATGAGATGTCGCCACCATAGAGGTGAAGGATTGAAAGTGGATCCAGATGCAGGTGGTGAGCACGATCCGCTTGTACCTAGCTGATGATGTGGTAATCCATGTACTTGGCAAAACTTTCTCGATGGTATTATGATCGAAGCTCGAGGAGTTATACATGGTGAAGTCACTTACTAACATGCTATTTTTTTGGAGGCAGTTCTTCCAGCTATGGATGGATGAAGGCCAGAATGTGGGAGCATCTATCCAACTTGTAGAAGATCCTCACTGACCTCCTCAGCATTGGAGATAAAGTTGAGGAGAAGATTAGGACGTTGGTCTTGCTAGCATCACTCCTCCCTTCGTATGAGTCCTTGGTGACTACTCTTCGAGTGGGAAAGAGCACCATCAAGATGGACGAGGTCACTGCAGCGATACTCTAGAACGAGATTCTCAGGAGGAAGAAATCAACTTCAAGCTCGGATGGCAGCAGCCCAGCTTTGGCAGTTTTTGAAGAATCGGGAGGCAGTAGATGGAGTGATAGAGGATCGCGAGGAGGATGATCTAGATCCAAGATGAGGGGTCCTAGCAAGATCAGATGCTATAGGTGCGATGAGTTGGGGCATCGAGTCAAGGATTGCCCATAACTCAAGGATCGGATGAGGGCTACTACAGCGATGGCCAGTAGCGAGTCAGACGATGATATCCTAGAGATATCTGATGAGGTATTGTTAGATATATGTGCCCTAAAAGCCAGAATTGGCTGGCACTTATAATACACTTCTAGGGGCAAAATTATAATTTTGACTAAAATCAATAAAATGGGTTATTTTCTATCACATATGTGTATTTAGTATCTGTGATACATCCTTTGAGTTAATGGTAATGATAATTCATATTTTCAAGAGTTGAACATTTAAGACATGAATAATCATTATTAACTCATAAAATGCTTCCGACCATAGGATCATTACGAGGATGGTGATTGATCCGGTAGGTTGGTGTACAATCAGTTCTCTTTAGTAGATAAGTCTTGAGTCTATGGTGTGGAGACACTAGAGCGAGAGTACAGGTACTTGTTAGAGAATGAGGACACTGAGCGTGACCACCTCGAGTAGTCATCAGGAAATCTACCTTCTCGTCAATGACTAACTCGATGCTATAATGGTGTGTCTGATTCTTTGACCTGAGGTGCATCGGTAGTTCACCTTGAGGGTGTTATAGTTTCATACGGAATCTTGAGGCATATGTTGGCTATAGCATGTTCATTGTAGGAACTGGATTGCATTAAGATGGAATCTATCTACCTCGGTGGTAGAGGAGCAGCCCTATGATGATCATGAGAATCAAGTCCAGAAGCCCATGACCATGGTAGAGTGAAATAATAGAAAGAATTTTTATTTAGATTTTTACATCGGACTTGAATCGAATGATTACATCATATGACAGAAACTAGGGTTTGACAAGTTCACCTAAACCCTAATCTGATCGAGGCTCAAGATAGAAGAACTTAATCACACAAGTAGCTACACCAAGAGGTTTGCATTCAGCTCTGATGGATTGCTACCATATATTGCTAGATGTCACTGATGGATTTTGGGAGCAATTAGAATGATTTAGATGATCGATCATTCTAGCTGTTCGAATCAGAAGAGTTCTGATCCATCAAAAGGAGTTTCGATGATGTCAATGATAGAGATCATGACATATTCCATTATCATATAGAATTAAACCTAACTGGTCACACAAATAAGGATTTGAATCTGGTGATCATCAATTAAACTGATCCAGTTCAATTGATCTGAATGAGATTCAATTAGGTTCAAAAAAATCATGCTTACACTCGATTGAACCTAACGTTCTTCTTTTACTATCATAAATAGTTGTCCTGACTGAGCCAAAGGAGTTTGTGCTCGATCAGAGGCCTTCACTTGGTCTGACTGGAGCTTGTCCAGGTCAAAAAAGGGTTGTCTTATTTTGTAAGATAATACCTACCATTTTTGGTCACCTGCCATTTTTCGTCCTTTGATTTTGGTCAAAAGTTGATCTTTGACTGGTCAAATGTTGACCATTAATACTTTAACTTCTATCCATGTGTCATGCACCTATTAGAGAGTTGGTGGAGGCTTGTGCCCCTGTCAGAACCTGGTAAGGAGGAGGGCGCACGCCACCCTTGGCGTGCGCCCAAGCTGGAGGCGCCCAGGAGTCCCTATTGGACAAGGACTCCATCTTCTTTTTGGATTCCGATTAGACTCCTCCTAAGAACCATCTTTGACTGATCTTAGGTGCCATCTAAGGAGGAATCCAAGGGACTCTATTTCCACCAATCAGATTTAGATCTGATTTCATAAAGGGTTGTGATTGGTTGGGAAGAAGAGGAGTTGGATCACGCATAGTCTATAAATAAGACCCTATGCCCAACTCAATGTATCTGAAAATTCCCATGCCCCAAGGCTGCCTCTCTCCTCCTCCTCCATGCCAAGGCCATCTTCTCCCTCTCCTCTCCACACCCAAAGTAGTTTGGGATCCAAGTTGGTGCAATCTAGATGAGAGAAAGGCGACAGAAAGCTAGAAGGCTGTGCTACTGCAAAGGACAACTGCTGATCTTCGAAAGATATTTTGAAGATCCTCCAAATCAGATTCAGATCTAATTTTTGGAGATGTGATAGAGAAGAAGAGGATCTCCAGATCCAGCCTGAGTGGATACCGATAGAGGTCAGGCACTTGCGTGGCTAGATCCAGAACCTTCCGCTGCTTACAGGATCATCAACGGATAATAGGATTATCCTACATCAAGATAAATTAAATTTGATTTAATTTATCTAGATTTTATTTTAATTATTAGAATAATAAGAATTAGATCTGAAATATTTTAGATCTGATTATGGATTAAAGAGAAAAAAAATTTGAAATATATCTCTTGATTCGATCAGATCTGAACGAATCTGGTTCGAAAAATCAGGATTTTTCTTCAGGTATCTAGTTCTTTCTAGTAGTAAATTTTAGATTCTGCATGTACATACCATATTTATTATAGAAAAAAGCTGTTTGACTTCCTGAAAGTAGTGATGGCATTGTTTATTTATCGAATGGATCTAGCTGTGTGATTAGAGCCATCAAGATGGCCAGTTGGAAGATACATGATGGTGTAGTGAAGAGATTGGGGGAGGTCTGATACATACCCAATTTCAAGCGAAATCTTATCTCACCAAGCTGACTGAATTTAAATGGCTATAGGTGGATAGCTGGTGATGGAATCCTGAAGGTCATGCACGATGATAGGATGATATTGAAGGAGAAGAAGAAGATAAGAGGACATTACTATTTGATAGCAAGCCCAATGCAAGGTGGAGCTTCAAGAGCTAGAGAGAGTCCAATGCGAGGTGGAGTCCCAGGTGGAGATGGATCAAGCACAAGATGGGAGACTCGAAAAGATGAGAGGTGACATTGCAAAGTAAAGTTTCTATTACCGTAGGAGAATTCTTTGAGCAGGTCTTTGGTCAAAATGGACATAGCTTATGATAGAGGTGGGATTGAGCGGTCTGGCTCGACTTTCATGTTTGCCCATCCATGATCAGTAGGCATGCCCCAGGGGATGGGGGCGAGATAGATCATAAGCTCTCAAAGTCAGGTGGAGGCTGAATGTCGACTTGAGATGGAGATTGTTAAGATTTGATGTCTCGAATTCAATCCACAGTAAGAAAAAATTTAGTTTTCAGCACAGTAGTTGGGCCGACTCTGATATGTAGTCGAGCTGAATTGGATTGAGATCGAGCCGACTCGAACCATAGTCGAGCCGGCTCTCTCAAGCAAATTGATAGTAAGAGTCCGAGTGAGACATAGTCGAGCCAGCTCATGTAGGTGGTGTGGTGCTCCCAAGCCTTAGGAGGCCACGGGCGAAGCTAGGGTGAGGGCTCCAAAGAAGTTAGGATAGGTGTGGTCCTAAGGCTAGGATAGGAGTTATCCTAGGGTGGAGGCGGCATGTAGCTCTTCATAGGCTTGAGGTTCAGGTATTGAGGGCCTCAAGGGGCTTGGTTGGTGCTTCGGAGACCTAGGACAAAAGATGGAGCAAGGAACCAAAGCCGAAGCTTGAAGGCTGTAGAAAAAGAATTTTCTGCAGCTTAGCTATCTCAGTCCAAATTGGGTCGGCTAAGTCTCAAAGCATAGTTAAAATAGAAAGTTGCACGTTCGGGATTGCTAGCATGGCATAGGACTGGGCTGGCTCAGTTTTGGATTGAGCCAACCTAATGGAACTTAGCCGGCTCAATGCTGAGACTGAGCTGGCTCAGTGCACGGGCATAGTTACATGAGGGTCTGTTTCGAGCTAGGGTCTGGGTTGATCCTAGGGGTCTTAAGGCCTGGTTCAAAAGATCTTAAGGGGGCTAATTCATGTATGGGTTGGATTAGCCTAGTAGAGTTTTTAAGCTAGGGTTTATTGGGGTTCATGTGGAAACTCTAAGGTATATAAACCAGGATATTGTAACTTTTACAATAAGGTTGGAATACAATTGAGCTTTTCTCCCTAACTCTCTTCTCTCTTCTCTTTGGTTCCAACATCAAAAATCTTAGCTTCTCTCATCTTTCTTAGATCTTCTTCAGTTTGTTGGATTAACACCCAGGTGTTCACGCAAGAGATCGGATCTACGACTGTGGCTCCGAGCAGTCATAGGAACAATAATTGGTATCAGAGCCCGATTGAGTATGGAGGAGGAAGAAGATCGATTTTTAGCAGACATTAGCAGTGAGATTCAGATCAAAAGCCTTTCTTCAGGCTTTGTGAGGATGGAAGAGATCACAAGACTGCTATCCACCATCCCTAGTCAAGGTATTTCTTAGATCTACCTATTTGCCGTTATTTAATTTAGATTGATCATGGAGAATAGTGAGTTGAAGGTAGGATTAGAGAAGTTTGATGGAAAGAAAAGTTTCATGATGTGGATGGTAAGGATGGAGGATCTGCTGGTTCAGATGAGCTGGATTTGACCTTAGAGGATAGGCCATGGGAGATGATAGATAAGGAGTGGATGTCCTTGGAGAAAAGGGCATGTGCCATGATTAGGGCTTGTTTGGTGGATGAGGTTTTGTATGGTGTGTTGGAAGAGAGAACACCCAAAGGGATTATGATCGAGGTTACAGCAATTGTACATGGAGAAGAACATGTGCAACAAGTTGATGCTAAAAAAGCAACTATACAGCCTTCGAATGTAGGAGGGCGAGGATGTTGTGAAGTATATTTAGCGGTTCGACCGGATGAGCATGGGCTTGCTTAATATAGGGTTGGATTTAGAAAAGAAGGATAAGAGTCTATTATTGCTGTGTTCGCTATCCGGGAGCTTCGATCCGTTGGTGACAACTTTGCTATATGGTAATGAGACACTGGTGTACAAGGAGATCATATCAGTGCTCAGGTCCAACGAGCAGCGAAAATGGATGATGAAGAGGGAGGTTCAGAGAAGCACAAAAAAGGAAAGAAGAATGATGAATAGAGGGGCAGCAAGGGGTCCAAGAGATGCTTCTAGTGTGGAGAAGCAGGGCACTTTAAGCAGGAGTGTCCACTTGGAAAGAAGTGCAAGGAAGGAGAAAGCTTGGATTTGATCAGTATAGTCGCTGAAAGAGAAGATTTGGATGAAATCTTAGTGGTCTTGGAGGAGCCCGCAGGGTATGGTGTATCTGAGAGGATTTTGGATAGATCTATGGAGTGCAGAGAGTCTGAAGGATTAGCGACGGTGTTTGAGGTACAGTGACAGGTCCAGCAGTGCAGTGTTAGGTGGTTGGCCTCGTTGGACTTGAAGATAGAGTCAGCTTCTTCAACATCAGGGGGACTTCAGCTCCAGATGGAGCATCGGACAGAGGTGGCTTCACGAATGGAGGAAGCTATGACACAGGTTCAAAGTAAATGGGTGCAGAGGGAAGACCTATATCCCAACACCAGTGTCGGGACTGTACAGATCTAGGTGGAGAGGATTGTGCAGGGAGACAAGCGTGGTTCTGAGGGGACAGTGTCAAATGGAGCATCAGGATATGTGGCGAGTGCCAGTAAAGAAACATTGCATGATCTCTAGGAAAGTTCAGGATAAGTGATGCAGCTGCCAAGTAGAAGGATATCTACAACTCCAAAGATGGTGCAGAGGAACAAGCCAAGGACTTCAGTGGTAGAGGCAGTCATCTCGAAGGCCTCAAAGGGAGCACAACAGCTGAAGAAGAATGGTAGTAGCAAAGTGAGCACGAGGGGCTATCAGGACATACAGGGACAACGTGATCTCAGAGGAGGATGTTGCCAGGTGTGCCAAGGCTTGGGCACACCAAGGTGGAGATTATAGATGGTGTGGTGCTCCCAAGCCTTAGAAGGCCATGGGTGGAGCCAGGGTGAGGGCTCCAGGGAGGCTAGGATAGGTGTGGTCCTAGGGCTAGGACAGGAGTTGTCCTAGGATGGAGGCGGCATGTAGCTCTTGCTGGGCTTGAGGTTCAGGTATTGAGGGCCTCAAGGGGCATAGTTAGTGCTTCGGAGACCTGGGACATAAGATGGAGAAAGGAACCAAAGCCGAAGCTTGAAGGTTGCAGAAAAAGAATTTTCTGCAATTTAGCCGGCTCAGTCCAAAATTGGGTTGGCTAAGTCTCAGAGCATAGGCAAAACAGAGAGCTGCACATTCAGAACTGCTGGCATGACATAGGACTGGGTTGGCTTAGTTTCAGACTGAGCCGACCTAGTGCTGAGACTGAGCCAGCTTAGTGCGCGGGCAGAGTTATGCGAGGGTCTATTTTGGGCTAAGGTCTGGGTTAATCCTATGGGTCTTAAGACTTGGTTCAAGAGGTCTTAAGGAGGCTAATTCATGTATGGGTTGGATTGGCCTAGGAGAGTTTTTGAGCTAAGGTTTATTAGGGTTTATGTGGAAACTCTAAGATATATAAACCAAAATATTGTAACTTTTATAATAAGGTTGGAATACAATTGAGCTTTTCTCCCTAACTCTCTTCTCTCTTCTCTTTGGTTCCAACGCCAAGAACCCTAGCTTTTCTCATCTTTCTTAGATCTTCTTCAGTTTGCTGGATTAACACCCAGGTTCATACAAGAGATCGGATCTACGGCTGTGGCTCTGAGTAGCCATAGGAATAACAGCTCGACCCCTGTTCGAGCGACTCGATAGAGGCAAATAGAACACGATAGGGTTTTTTCTATTTGGACTCAAATTGTGATTAATCCAAGGGGTCTATGAAAGTTGCACATGGATCATAGGATCCAGCGGACATGGAGGGTTGCGGTCATGATCTCAAGGTCAGAAAATATTTCAAGACTCCATCAAGAATATGTTCGACTCATATTAAGAGAATGAGTCCTATTAGGACTCCTATGAACTATTAAGAAGAGGATTCTCATTCTATTTAAAGGGCTGAGGTGCTATGGAGTAGAGGTATGGTGAGAGATGGCGCATGTGGCATGAGAGGCACATAGAGAGGCTTAGGCAACCATCGAGAGGAGCTTGGAAGAGCGTCGAAAATGTGCAGCCCGCGAGAGAGAGAAGCAACAAGTGCATAGGATCCAGCGAGGAGGCTATGAGGGTAGAGCATCTTATAGCTTCTGTGGGTCTCCTTGAGATTTTGAGAGAGCTTTTGTGAGGGTAGCCTCTGGTTGAGAGAGATTTATGTACGATGAGTTGATAGTGGGTGTTCTCCTCTTGTACCTATTTTTCTATTTTATAGTGGAGCTTTGCATGCCTCATGGAGGTGAGCCTTTAGGCTGATTCATGTACTTGATTATTTTTTTATTTTATTTTTTCCTTCTTTCTGTCATAATAATTTGGTACTAGATCCTTAACAAGCTGTATCAGAGTAGCTAATATCCTAATAATTTGGTATTAAAGTAAGTTGATACTACAACAATTTGTATCAGAGCCAAATAGTACCAAAGCGCAGATTGTAGCAGTGAATAGAGATTAAAAAATATGGAGAAGACAAGCATAATCAAGGTGGAGATTAACAAGTTCGATGGAAAGGGCAATTTCTTCTTTTGGCAAGCAAGGATAAAGGATGTCGTCATCCAACATGGGTTGATCGATGCTCTCTTGTATGATGAGATGTCAGCGACCATAGAGGTAAAGAATTGGAAGCGGATCCATATACAGGTGGTGAGCACGATCTGTTTGTACTTAATGGATGATGTGGTGATCCATATACTTGATGAGACTTTTTCGATGGTGTTGTGGTTGAAACTCGAAGAGTTGTACATTATGAAGTCGCTCACCAACATGCTATTCCTTTAGAGATAGTTCTACCAGCTACGAATGAATGAAGATCAGAGTGTATGGGAGCATCTATCCAACTTCTAGAAGATCCTCACCGACCTTCTTAGTGTTGGTGAAAAAGTTGAGGAGAAGATCAGGGCATTGGTCTTACTAGTATCGCTCCTTCCTTCGTATGAGTCCTTGGTGATTGCTCTTCTAGTGGAAAAGAGCACCATTAAGATGGACGAGGTCACTATAGCGATACTTCAGAATGAGATTCTCAGGAGAAAAAATCCAGCTTCGAGCTTAGGTGACGGTAGATTAGCTTTGACAGTTTCTGAAGGAGTAGGAGGCAGTAGTTGGAGCGACAAAAGATCGTGAGAAGGATGATCCAGGTCCAAGACGAGGCATTCTAGCAAGATTAGATGCTACAGGTGCAATGAGTTGGGGCATCAAGTCAAGGATTGCCCACAACTCAAGGATCGAACGAGGGCTACTGCAGCGATACTAGTAGTGAGTCAGAGGATGATGTCCTAGAGATATCTGATGAGGTATCTAATTCTTTCTAGCTGTGAATTTTAGATTCTACATACACATATCATGTTTGTTGCAAAAAGAAGCAGTTTGACTCTTTGGAGAGCAGTGATGGTACTGTTTATCTATCGGATGGATCAAGATGTGCGATTAGAGGCATTGAGATGATCAGTTGGAAGACACATGATGGTGCAGTGAGGAGATTGGGGGAGATTCGATACATACCCAATTTTAGATAAAATCTTATCTCACTGAGTAGACTGGATTTAAATGGCTACTAGTGGATAGCTGGTGATGGAATCCTAAAGATCATGCATGGCAATAGGATGATATTAGAGGGGAAGAAGAAGATAAGAGGATATTACTATCTAGCAGGAAGTCCAGTGCAAGGTGAAGCTTCAGGGGCTAGAGTGTGTCCATTGCAAGATGGAGCTCTAGGTGGAGATGGATCAATCACGAGAGGGAAACTCGAAAGGATGAGAGGCAACATTGTAGAGTGAAGTTTCTATTACTGCAGGAGAATTTTTCGAGCAGATCTTTAGTCAAAATGGACACAACCCATGATAGAGGTGGGATCAAGCAGCCTGGCTCGACTCCCACATTTGCCCATCCATGAGCAGCAGGCATGCCCCAGGGCATGGGGGCGAGATGGATAACAAGTTCTCAAAATTAGGTGGAGGCCGAATGTTGAGTCGAGGTAGAGATTGTTTGATTTTTTGTGACCACTATCAAAGAACTAAAAATCTCTCTAGGAGACTTGAAATGCATTTAAATAATATTCTTGTGTATGAAAATTTTGATGTTTGGGGTATTGATTTCATGGGACCTTTTTCTAGTTCTTTTTCAAATCAATATATACTTGTGACTATAGATTATGTTTCAAAATGGGTAGAAATAGAGCTTTTCCAACTAATGATGCTAAGGTAGTTGTCAAATTTTTGAAAAAGCATATTTTTACGCATTTTGGCACTCCTAAAGCAATCATTAGTGATGGAGGTATATGCTTTTGTAATAAATAATTTGAAAATCTGTTAAGCAAATATGATGTCACTCACAAAATAGCTACCCCATATCATCCACAAACTAGCAGTCAAGTAGAGATGTTTAATAGAGAATTAAAGAGAATTTTAGAAAAGACTAGTCATTAAAATTAGATGATGCATTGTGGGCATATAGGACTGCATATAAAACATCTATTGGTATATCCCCATATAGGCTACTCTTTGGTAAAGCATGCCACCTTCCTGTTGAGCTAGAATATAAAGCATAATGGGGCATAAAAATTCTTAACTTTAATATATAAGATGCAGGAAAGAACAGGTTGATGCAATTGAATGAGATGGATGAATTTCGCCATGATGCCTAAGAGAATCCTAGGATCTACAAAGAACGTACTAAGAAATGGCATGATAACCATATTGTAAAAAGAGAATTCCATGAGGGATAGCAAGTTCTTCTGTATAGTTCATGGCTATATTTATTTCCAGAAAAGCTAAAATCAAGATGGATAGGTGCCTATACAATTACTAAGGTATTTCCATATGGAGCAGTAGAGATCTTTGATGAATCAAAAGGTACCTTCAAGGTAAATGGTCACGAGCTGAAAAATTACATTGATGGAAGTTTTGAGAAGGATAAGGAAACCTTCCAATTGCAAGATCCAACCTAGAGCCTTAAGAAAGTAAAGCTAAAGACTATAAAGCAGAACTACTAGATATATTTTTTTTTTTTTTAATTTTGATCCCTTTTTTTTATAAATTCTTGTTGCTCTTTTATTGCTTTGGTGTATATTTTTAATTTTGCAGAGAAAAATCAAATGAGAGCTCAAGCTAGTTTGCAAAGCTTCAAAGAACTAGTCTGGATAAATAGTACAGGTGTATTCTTTCCTGTCTCTTGTTGCATCTTTAACTTTTCTTTCTCCATTAAGACAATGTAGAATAAGTTGGAAGGTAGAAAAAAAAATTTTATTAAAAATATTAAAAATATATATATATAAATTATGTGTCAAGAGAGAAAATCTTGAGCAAGATAGACTAGAAAAAGTAATAAAAATTAAAAGTATTTGCTAATAAATGTAGCGAACTAAAAAAGTAGATTAGTTGGTCTAACTTTTAGCAGCCCACTTAGGTCACCTAAAGACTATTAGCACTTTTAATTGCATAGGCACACTAACAAAGCAAAGTAAGTGTTGATTATAAGGCCAACTGAGAATTCAATTATCACTAAAAATTGGTGGTTAATATACATTCCAATCAAAGAAACTTGAATTTAAGGAAAGAGCTACCTGCCTAAAATAAAAGTACAAAAGATAGAGTATATGTGGATTGCCTGAAAGCCTAGTAACTTGGGTCTCTACACCTAGGTCAAGTGTAAAGATTCACATCAAATGGTGGAGGAAAGGCTAGGATGCTCAGCATAAAAAAAGAAAAAAAGAACAAAAAGAGAGGTAGTGTGAAAGCTACCTTAATTCATGAGTATAAAATTGAGAGAATGTATAGAAAATTGAATCCAAAATAAGGTGATAAGAAGAAGGATACTTTTGTTCTTTTAATTTAATACTGAAATGCTAAAGTTAGTCATCACGAACACAAGTGCTATAGATCTTTGATGTACTCTAAGAAAGTTTTTAATTATATTGACTGAAAAATTTGCTTCTGAAGCTCAATGCTTAATTAGCAGTATTTTCTAAACTTTTTGATCTTTAGTCCTAGATTTTATCTTTTGTGATGGATAATCTTATTAAAACATGGTATTAAAAAAAGTATTGCTAAGGGACTAGCAATGACTAAGTTGGGAGGTGTGATAAGTGGTAAAAATATACTAATAAAAGTATTAAATTATAAAATAAATTAATCTATTTCTTTAGAAATTAATATTTTTATTAATCTTATGTAGGAAAGAAGGCCATCCAATATGAAGATCTTATTTTTCTTGATTCAGATGAAATAAATTTCAGGCAAAATGGACTTCAAACGAGCCCAAAATTGAATTTCAAAGAAAAAAATAAAATAAAATAAAAAAGAGCCGATCGGTTCGGTTCAAATCGATTCAGAAAACTAGCTCAGCCGGCTCGACCACCCGCTAAACCGATCGCTGACACCCCACTAACGCACTGCTGACATCAGCATTTTTTGTGGTGCATGGTGGACCACTACAGTAACTAGACCAGGGCAATTTCAAAAATTTCACATGAAGAAGTGCATGCTCCGATTGGCTGAAAGAACTTGATGGTGGATCCATGCAACATCGGGCTCACGCATGGTCTACCTAGAGGCAATTTTGTTTGATCCAATGGTTAGGTGGTGCTGGGATTTGATCGGACGGCTCGAATTGAAGTGCTAATGGACAGCATCCACAACAGCCAGTCGGGATCCAATGGCTGCTATGAGATCCCGATTTTAACTAAACTCTGAAGCATCTTCTGCACGATCCGACGACTGAGAATCCATCATCAAAGCTGATTCGATGGCTGAGCTTAATTCTAATTTGAATTGGATTTTTGAAAAGGGTTTTTAAGTGGTTTTTGGATGCGTTTGATGCAACATCCATGAATGCTAGAAATTGTTAGGGATCTCTTTTGAGTTAATTTTGAGAGTTTTAAACCTAATTGCTTTAGGATTTCTCACCAAAAAAAAAATAATTCTTTAGGCTATAAAAAGCCTACTGTCGAGAGAACCTGGAGGCTAAACAGGGGGAATAAAGAGAGTTAAAAAAAAAAATAGAGAGTTGAGAGAGAGTTTTAGGGAATAGTTTTAGGGAGAGATAGAGAGGTAGGGAGCTGGAAATAGGGGAGAGGGAGAAATAGAGAGAAGGAGATTTTTCTTTTCTTTATTTTATTTTATTTCTTCCTTTCTTCATGGTTCTTCTTTCAATGACCAATATACCTACCAGGAGCTCTTCTTCATCAACTTCTCCACACCAAGAGCAACGGATGACCAATTCAGTAACAAACAGATTTCTATTTAGATTTTTACATGCTTTTTATTTTAATTACTATTTTTGATCCTTTTACCATGAACTAAATTTTTTTTACTAAGGCTAAGGTGTAGCCACTCTTTTGATAATATTTAGTATGATTTATTTTTAATTTTAAATTTTATTCATGAGGAGTATATAAATCTGATCTTAATGCTTTTAGATTACTGGCCATCTTCTAATTGATCTGATGAACATAGATGATACAGACCAAGTACATCTATGTTATTGCTTCTTGATTTATATACCTTGTATTATGAATCAAATTAGAATTCATATGCATGCAGGAATTTTAGTGTGCTTTGGATGCAGCGTATTTTAATTAGAAGGTTTTACAAAACTTAATGCATTAATATTTATTTAAATTATGCCTGGACCAAAGGATAATTAATAAATATTGATAGTTTTACTATGCTTGGACCAAAGGATAGTGAATATCTTAAAAGACTCCACCATCACATGAAACAAAATTAACCTAATTTACATGATTACTTGAATATTGAATTGATTGAGTTGGTGAACTGACGGTCTTAGTAGCCTATTGCTCTTGAGTTTAAAATCCTAAAAATTATACACTCTCTATTTTCTTGCAACTTATTAATTTATTTTTTTATTTTTTCTTATTTCTTTTAATTCTCATAAATCGATTATCTAAACAAAGCTTAGAAAAAAATATTTTTAGTACTTATTTTTCAATCCTCTAGGGATGATACTCTACTCACATACTTTATTACTTGATCGACTGGTGTACTTGTTATAGTGATAGATTAGCATGCATCATATATTGGCTCGGGCTGAAGGTTATGCCCGAGCTGAGGAGGCCTTCAAATTGAAGGATGATGAAGTCACAAGAGTGAAGCGTGGGTGAACCTAGCAAGCCCGCACCTGATGGAAAGCTGATTGAAGCTTGACTGTGCTCCCAAACTCCTCCCCAACATAGATGAGCCCGAACTCCTCCTCAAGCTCGTCAGTAGGGATGTCCGAATTGAAGAACCCGATGAAACTCCTCCTTCAGAAGATTCAATAACTATGCTCTCTTGAATGCTTCAAAGACCTAGGTATTGATGGAGATAAGGGAGCAGTTGCCAGGGCCAGAAAGGATGCAGACTCATCCAGTCAAATGCAATCCCAATAAGTATTGCATTTACTATTATGACCATGGTCATGATACTGAAGAATGTATCCAGCTTCAGGATGAGATCAAGGCACTGATCAGAAGAGGTCAGCTAGATCAGTTGATCAGGCACTAGGCAGAGAGAAGAAAAGATCATCCAAGAGCCCCACCATAGCCCGAACCATCTCGAAGGGATGAACCGCAAGGAGATCAACCTCCTCTTGGAATCATCAACACTATTACTAGGGAACATCGGTGGGGGGAAACCAGTAAGTCAACAGAGCCAGCAAAGAAGTAGCGGATTGAAGAACCCATCACCTTCACTGGAGAAGATGCTCGGGGAGGTCAGCTTCTGCATAATGATGCGATTGTAGTTACTTTAAATATTGCTGATTATAATGTACATCATATTTTAATTGATAATAGAAGTTCTACCGATGTCTTATTTTATAATGCTTTCTTTAAAATGTCCATATCTGATAGTAGAATGAGACCAATAAGCTCCCCATTAGTGGGATTCATAGATGATATAGTGCCAGTAGAGGGAATAATAACATTGCCCGTGGTCGCAGGTCGGTACCCAAAGTAATTTAGAGCTCAAGTTAATTTTTTAGTAGTCAAAGCCCCTTCTGCCTACAATGCGATCCTTGGTCGACCTGATTTGAATGCATTCTGGGCTGTGGTTTCGACTTACTACCTAAAAATAAAGTTTCCCATGAGGCATGGAGTTGGAGAGATTAGAGGAGATTAGGTACTAGCTCAGCACTATTATAATATTGCCCTATAAGGAGGAAGATAAGATGATCTTTATCTAGTAGATGGACTTGATGCCCGTGATGACTTATCTAAAGAAAAGGGGGAACCCATCAATGACCTAGAGAAGGTCTCGTTGAATGATGAAAATAAGGAACACAATGTAAAGATCGGCTCAAATTTGATAGAAGAAGTCAGAAAGCAGCTCATCACCTTTTTTCAAAAAAATGCTGATGTCTTTGCCTGGGCACCTGCAGACATGTCTGGGATTGATGTGGAAGTAAGGAGCATCATCTAGGTGTGGACCTTAAACATCGACCAGTAAAGCAGAAAAAGCATAGTTTTGCACCAGAGAGGTAGAAAGTTATAATGGATGAGGTCGACAAGCTCCTTAAGGTAGAATTCATTCGAAAAGTGCTTTATCCGAATTAGATCGTAAATATCATTCTTGTTAAAAAAGCAAATGACAAGTAGAAGATGTGCATAGACTTCATAGACTTGAACATAGCTTGCCTAAAAGATAGCTACCCCCTGCCTAAGATTGATCAATTGGTAGATGCAACTTCAGGCCATGAACTTCTCACCTTCATGGATGCCTTTTTCGACTATAATCAAATCTGATTGGCATCAGAGGATGAGGAGAAGACTGCTTTTATTACTGATCGTGGTCTTTATTATTACAGGATCATGTCCTTCGGGCTTAAGAATGTAGGTGCAACCTATTAGCGCCTGGTGAATAAGATCTTCAAGGAGCAAATCGATCGCAACGTGGAGATTTATGTACATGGCATGCTGGTTAAAAGCCGATCCTTACCAAATCATATTACCGATCTTGAAGAGACCTTCAGCACCCTCTGAAAGTATAAAATGAAGTTGAACCCTACAAAATATACTTTTGAAGTAACCTCAAAAAAGTTCTTGGGATTCATGGTGTCGAGGCATGGCATTGAAGCCAACCAAGAAAAGATTAAAGCCATCCAAGAGATGACCGCCCTGAAAATAATAAAAAAAGTTTAGTGCCTCATAGGAAAGGTAGCATCCCTAAATTGCTTTGTTTCAAGATCGGCGAGGCATTACATGCCCTTCTTTTAAGTACTCAAATAGCCTAAGAACTTTAACTGAACTCCTGAGTGCCAGCAAGTCTTTGAAGAATTGAAAAACTATCTCAGTTCACCTCTGCTCCTAGCCAAGCTTGAACCCAGAGAAGAGTTGCTCTTGTATCTTGCCATGTCTCCAATAGCAATTGGAGCCATCCTAGTCAGAGAAGAAGTAAATATCTAGAAGCCGATCTACTACATAAGTAGAGTCCTTAGAGATGCAGAAATAAGGTACACCAAATTAGAAAAACTAACTTATGTCTTATTGATTATAGCTAGGAAGCTCCGACCTTATTTTCAAAGGTACATAATAACTCTCCTTACTAATCAACCCATCAAGGTGGTTCTTCATCGGCTTGACACCTCTGGGAGAATAGCAAAGTGGGCAATCAAGTTAACTAAATTTGAGATTCATTTTCAATCTCAGCCATCCAATAAAGCTCAAATATTGACTAATTTTATGGTGGAATGCACTATCCCAGATACGGTCGAACCAAAGCTCCAAGAAGTTCATATCCCAGGCTCCCTTGAAGAAAAGAATGATCTCCATGAAAACTCTTGGGTATTATATGTTGATGGTTCATCCAATACTTCTAGAGTGGGTGCAGGCTTGATTCTAATTAATTCGAAAGGGATCGTGGCCAAATATGCTTTGCGCTTTGAGTTTCCTGCCACTAATAATGGAGTTGAATATGAAGCTTTGATTTTAGGGTTGAAGATAGCCAAAAAATTGGAAGCCAAACATTTGAAGGTTTATAGTGATTCTCAACTAGTGATGGGGCAAGTCAGTAACGCCTTTGAAGCTCAAGAAGAAAGCATGAAGAAACATTTGGAAAGGATGAACAATTTAAGTTTGGCCTTTATTAGTTTTGATATCCAATAGATCCTCAAGATAGAAAATACCAAAGCCGACCTTCTTTATAAGTTAGCCATCCTAGCCCCAAATGAACTACCAAAAGAAGTCTTCTTTGAAGTCTTGCAGCATCCGAGTTCTGAAGAACCTTAGGCAATAATGCAAGTCGATCATGAGCCTAGTTGGATTGATCTGTTGATCTCTTATCTTAGAGATGGAATGCTTTCCAGAGACCACAAAGAAGCTCAAAAGTTAAGAAATTAAGCTTCCCACTATATTTTATATGAAAATAAGTTGTACAAGAGGTCATACTCCTTACCGCTCCTCAAATATTTTCGATCTTTCGAAGTTGATTACGCCTTGAGAGAAGTTCATGAAGGAATATGCAAAAATCATCTAGGGACGAGATTCTTATCATATAAATTACTTCAGTAGGGATACTATTGGCCAATAATGCACTAAGAAGCAATGGATTATGTAAGGAAGTGCGACAGATGTCAGAGAAATGCAAATATTCAAAGATAGCTGGCTTCATAGCTCACATCGTTAAGTGTCCCTTGATTGTTTGCACAATGGGGGATGGACATACTTGGGCCTTTTTTCATGGCACCTAGACAACAAAAGTTCCTACTAGTGGTCATAGATTATTTCACTAAGTAGATTGAGGCTGAACCTCTGACGAAGATCACTGAAGCCAAAGTACAGGACTTCATTTGAAAGTTGATAGTTTGCAAATTTGGTCTACCATGGACATTAATTACTAATAATATATGCCAATTTGCAAAAGCAAAGTTTGCTAAATTCTATGAAAACTTGAATATTTCTCACCACTTCACATCCGTAGCTCATCCATAGGTGAATAGTGAGCCTCAAGTAACTAATAGAACTTTGCTTCAAGGGATAAAAGTTAGGCTTGAAAGAGAAAAAGGAACCTGGATGGATGAACTTTATCACATACTCTGGGCTTACAGAACTACTCAAAGATTGCCAACTGGAGAAATCCCTTTCACATTGGCTTTTGGGATAGAGGCAGTCATCCCAGTTAAGCTTGAACTTTCTTCTGCGTGAGTTGAAGCTTTTAGTGAGCAGAACAACTCATAGGATCTCAGGACAAATCTTGATCTATTGAAAAAATAGCGAGAGAAGGCTCAAATCTAAATGATAGCCTACAAGCAGAAAGTAGCCCGCTACTACAACTTCAGGATCAGAAGCAAGATATTCAAAGTAGGAGATCTGGTGCTTCGGCGAGCAAATGTTTCACAACCTCAAAATCAAGAAAAGCTCACCCCAAACTAGAAAAACTCCTAGGATGTCGTAGAAGTTGTCCGACCAGGAACATGTTACCTAAAGGAGCTCGGAGGATTAGCACACTTGCGACCTTAGAACTTGGAGAACTTGCGAATGTATGATCAATAATCTTGCTTCAATAATTTTTTTTTATTTTAATATTGTTGTTCCTTGGCACAAAACTATATGATGATAAAAAATATCTTAATTGAGCTCCATCCTTAAAAGAAGTGGAAGGCCTTCAATTATTTAAGACAGAAGAAGGGGAGAGGTTCTTTCAACGACCCTTTTGTGCTCCAATAATATTTTTAGAGATAAGAGGAGGACCTCATCCTAACAAAGATAAAAACCAACCGTATCAGAAATAGGAGGAGGATCTCGTCCTGATATAGGTCAAAGGGGAGAGGCCCTTTCAATGGTCCTTTCGTACCCTATTGATCTTGTTAGGAATATGAGAAGAATCTTGTCCTAACAAAAGTAAAGGCCAATCGTGTCAGAAATAAGAGAAGAACCTCATCTTGACACGAATGAAGACCTCTGGTTATTTAAGATAGGAGGAGGAGAAAGGCCCTTTCAATAGTCCTTTTGTGCTCCAATAACTTATTAGGAATAAGAGGAAGGCCTTGTCCTAACAAAGGTAAAGACAAACCGTGTCAGGAATAGGAGGACCTCATCCTGACATGAGTCAAAGAGGAGAGGCTCTTTCAAGAAGAAGAACCTTATCCTAACAAGGGTAAAGACCAATCATATCAGAAATAGGAGAAGAACCTCATCTTGACATGGATGAAGACCTCCGATTATTTAAGATAGGAGGAGGGGAGAGGTCCTTTCAACGGTCCTTTTGTGTTCCAATAATTTTATTAGGGACAAGAGGAGGACCACGTCCTAACAAAGATAAAGGCCAACTGTATCAAAAATAGAAAGAGGATCTCATCCTAATATGGGTCAAAGTGGAGAGGCCCTTTCAATGGCCCTTTTATGCTCCATTGATCTTGTTAAGAATAGGAGAAAAATCTCATCCTAACATGGATGAAGACCTCTGGTTATTTAAGATAGGAGGAGAGGGGAGGCCCTTTTAATGATTTTTTGTGTCACAATAACTTTGTTAGGGACTGGAGGAGGACCTTATCTTAATAGAGGTAAAGACCAACCCTATCAAAAGTAGGAGGAGGGTCTCGTCCTAACAAGGGGACATAGGGAGAGGCCCCTTCAATGACCTTTCTATATTCTAATAACTTTGCTAGAGATGGAAGGAGGACCTCATCTTAACAAAAGTAAAAGCCAACCCTATTAGGAATAGAAGGACCTCATCCTGATAAGAGAACATGGGAAGAGGCCCTTTCAACGATCCTTTCGCATCCCAATAACTTCATCAAAAAAAAGAGAAGGACCTCATCCAGACACAAAAGATGTAAGGACCTGATTATACAAATCCAAAAAAATGTACCCAAGGATTATCATCCATGATTAAATGATTCATATGTTATGGCGAACTACAACCATTATCGAAGGATAACTTCATAATCGCAAAAAGAAGAAGAAGAAGAAGAAAAACTATAAAAGCATACATCTAAGATGAGGCAATTATAGCATTTCATTAAAATAAAAGTTCAATACATGGAAAGGTCCGTAAGATCAGTTTGAAAAAAAAGAAAAAGAAGAAGATAAAAAGACATCGAAGTCCTATTCGGAGTCAAACTTCGGACTGCCAGCATTGACCAATATCAGGGATAACTTTAAGTCTTTAATCTTCTCTTCGAGCTTCTATCGAGCTACCAGGCTTTCACTCAACAATTTCTTATGCCTCTGGGAGTTATTCTCAACTTTCCTCAGCTTCTTTCTTAACATAGTCAACTCGACCTCCGCATCCTTCACATCATCTTATTGATAGATCATCTGCATTTTCAACTCCTGCACTTCCATTTGGTTGTTCTCATATAAAATAGACAAGCTCTCTAAAAAGCTCTATAAAGACAGAACCTCCATCGAGTCCCTACTTGAGCTAGCACAGACCCCTTCAGACAATTATTGCCAAAGTCGAGAGATCTCATCATCAGCTCTTTGAAGCTTTTCCTTGAGGTCGGCGACTTGGCCACACCAATCACATCTATATTCATTATAAGAGTTCTCAACTGCTTGTAATTGATTTTGGAGTTTGAAGAACTTTTTTATCCAGTCCCAGCCATATTCCTCCCGATTGGTGGACCACGCCAAGCTTTCTTCAAGTAATCGAATCCTTTCTTGCACAGCCTTCAACTTGACTTTTAGAGAGCTTGCCTTGGCCGGTAGAGTTCATGCCTTATCGCTGTTGAGCTTCTTCATCCATTCCAACTCTTCTGTCAGATGGCACTTCTTATTGATGTTGTCCATGGCATCCTTTTTATGGACTTATCAAAGATGAGTGACTTCAATTGTAGCTTTCGAATAATGCTTCTTCAAATTATAAAGCTTGCCCTCTGCTCTCTTTAGTTTTCTCTTAGTTTGGTGAACCTCCCTCTTCAGATTCTTAATGATAGATTGCAAAAAAGGCCATGGGACAGCATGGTAGCATCGGTAGAGGGAGTCGAAGTGTGATTATGTTCACGAGGGAGATTCTACAAAACATGCAAACCATGATACAAACTTAAGGTAAATTTATTTTCATTAATCAAAATATTCCTCGAATATAGGAGAAGAGATAAGTGAAAAAAGAAAATATAAATTGAGAGGTCTCAAACCTTTGGAAGAGTAGCCAAGGAGTTCGATGCAGCGTCGGTCGGCCTCAGCTCTTCCTTCAATAAGGAAGCCAAGGTCGAGCTCGGAGAACTTGCTGGCTATCCTATCCTTGCAAAGCTTGAACTTCTTGATGAAGGCCTTCTAGCCGAACTTGACATTCATGTCCCTTATCTTAGAGAAGACCTTGAACTCCTCTACTGCCTGGGGCTTCACCTTCAAGATCTGTCTTGAAACTTGCTTCTTCAATTTGCTGATCAACCTTCTTCCTCTTATCTTCTTTCGAAGCCAAGATGGCCTTCAATTCTGCTGATGTTTGCTCTTCCTTGTTGAGCGCCTATTGAAGAGCTTTGATCTTGATAGCCTTCTCCTTCATGAGACGATCGACCTCGATGGCTTTCTCTTCCTGAAGGTAGCTGACTTCAGCTTGATGGTCCTCTTGAGCCTTCAATGCTTCTAACCTCAAGTGGTTCACTATTTTTATGTGAGCGAGCAATTGGTGACCTGACTGCAAGAAGTGAATTGAGTTAGGCATATATATGCATATAAGAAAAAAAAGAGGGAAGAAAGAAGGGACAAGGTAATTACCTCGAGGAAGGCCTCAAAGGAATCCTAAGTGTGCTACTCATAATCGAAGTCAGTGATCTTGTCTACCATCTTGGGTAGGGCAAATTTATCGACCAAATTCTTGATGATGTTCTGATTGTAGAAGAAATTTTCTTTCGAGCCTTTATCACCGTTATCAGACTTGCTGGGATGAGCTTTACACCAAACTTTCATAGTAACCGACTTTTATTTTTTCTTTCTTTTCTCCTCCTGCAGGAAGCTCTGGAACTTCAATTTTGATGGGAGGGCCCGAGGATGTAGGGGGCACTGCGGCCCCATTAGTAGCATCCACCTTAGTGACCGAGATAACCTTGACACCATCAGAAACCTTGAGAGTGGTAGTGGCATTGGTAGGAGCTGCAGAGCTTGGGATGTCAATCCTTGCCCTCTTTGAAATCTCGCTGGGAGCCTTCCCTTTTCTCTTGTGTGCTTGGAGCCCTCTGGTGAGCATTTCAGCTGCCTGAGCGTCCATATCTACAATAAAAAATAAGGAATGATAAAAAAAAGAAAGAAAGAAAGAGAAGAAGAAGAAGAAATTTTGTGAAGTGCGGAGATATACCAACGGGATTGAGAGGACTCAGGCCCATATTGAACAAAGTCTGGTTCTTGAGAAGTTTGAATAGGAGGGGAGCCCTGTAGTTCTTGAGTTTATTAGCAGAATTAAGGTCATCCCCCTCTAGACTAGGAGCTCATCGGACTAATTCTCTAAGAAAATCCCAAGAAGGAAGCCCTAACTCTAAAATTGGACAAGACACAAAGAAGAACCTCTCCTTTCAATTGGATGGAAGGAGCATCTTTCAGCAATTCTTTCTTGCCGAACTGGAGCAAGAAGTACCACCAATCCTTCACATAATGGTGGCGCTTAAAAGTATAGTAGTTTTGAAGTAGGAAAATGATTGGACGAACATCGGTAGAGAGACAAAGGAAGATGAACCCAATAATAAACCTAAAGAAGTTTGGCATTACAGAAGCAAAGAAGATGTTCAAAAAATGAAAAAAGACAACTATAAGATGAGGGGAGGAAGTCTCAATCTAGCACGAAAAGCTTCTAAGTACAAACAAAAAAATCCTGAAGGAGGAGAACAAGCCTACTTGGTCCAGAGAGTTCTAGTTCATACTCAGAAGGAATTCTATATTAGATCCTGATCAAGGAAAGGTCGTCTAGGGATAAGGAACACAAAATGATTCTAGATATGAAGTTTGGCTAGGGTACATCCTAAAGTTTGGTCTTTTCTTTGGAATTGGAGTTTTGGAAAGATGGACCAGATAGGCTCCTAGAACTGGACAACCACAAAGTTTTAAAAGACATTCGAATCAAAAGAAACTTAAAAATCTTCGAGAAAGTGATGAGAAAAAGGTTATAAAACCTTAAGGGAAGAACAGTGAAACTCATATAGAAGACTGAAAGGCCAAAAAATAAAAAAAAAAGAAGAAAGGGTGATGGAGGACTAACCTAGGTCGGTAAGGAGATGATCGAAAGATGAGATACGGACGAGAGGGACTCCAATGGCTAGAAGGGTTGTGGATGAGAAGAAATAAGGTGAGGCGATCGAGGGGGCTAGAACTAGTTGTTGATGGCCAAAAAATCGATGGGAAGGCTGGAGCACCTAGAGATGGAGAAGAATAGATGAAGGAAGAAAGAAAACTTAGGCAGAGATGAAGAGCTGGAAAAGAGAAGAAAAAGGATTTAAATAGGCATACGGGAATAGAAGAAGTTATGATTACAAGACCTCCTCAGTCGATCCCAACTCACTACGTGTCCCACTCATTCCTAGCACCTGACAAAATAATAATTGTGCTGTACATGGAGCTCTGTGCCAGATGAGTCTTCGAGGGAATTTATCCTTTCAGGTCATTTGGCATTAAACCTTAGCGCCAATTCAGAAAAGCCAAAAGGTTTCATTCTTCGAGAGCGAGAAGCCGATAAAGGACTTCGACTGCAAGATTTTTCTATGCTCACTTCATTCGAAATTCAAACTCTAGAGTAGGAGGATAAGTGTTGGGGGTAAAATAACCTTCGCTAAAATCCTTAGCCGCCGACCCCAATTCTGAAGGAATTTGTTGATCCTCCCAACAACAAGTCCATACTATGGAACTTGTCAAAGGCACATTGAAGTCTGGCTAGACGATCGTGAATAGTAAAGAAGAACTATTATTTAATTAACCTTGCTTCTTAACTTGGAATAAATGATAGGATCAAAGTTCTACCCTCCTGATCTTGATTGGTGAAAGTTTTGAAAATAGTTGAAGTCTTATATTGCAAGCAATGCGCTCCTTCCAACCGAACTCCTTTGGGCATACTCCTTTCAGTTGAACTCCTTCTGGACAAACTCTTTCAATCACGCTTCTCTCGGGCACACTCCTTTCAGTCGAACTCCTTCCGACAGCACTCTTCCAGTCGCCCTCCTCCCAACAGCACTCTTCCAGTCGAACTCCTTCCAAATGAACTCTTTCAGTTGCGCTCCTCCTAACGGCACTCCTTCCGAGCGACTCCTTTTGGATGCATTCCTTCTAATCATGTTTCCTTCAGTCGAGGTTCTTCCATTCGAATACCTTTTAGGATAAGCTTCTCCCAGCCAGTTGTGGACCTACTTAATCCATGTTATGCATGTAAGCTGGAGCCATCCAAAAGAACCTTGTCAAATCACTGATTCATGACAACTACTCCATGAAGGATGGAGCACAATACTTCAGATCCTAATTTAGGAGCTACCTACCTGCCCATGACCCAGGAGGCTTCTGAACTTCTTAAAACCACTAGACATTGCCCCAACAGACCTCGGCTGGTTACAAGTTCATTGCATATATTGAAATCTCCAACCTATATCCAGACTTCAACGAATGGATCTCCACCACTTACAAGTTATGACAAATGATAACTCATCCTCCGTAACAAACTTCACATGGCCTGAGCGGTCCACTACCAGATTGTTATGGCTATCATCATTAATTTATTGCAGCTCCATCTATAAAAGGGACCCTCTAGATATATTTCTCTCTAAGTTTTTCTCCTCTCTCCATTATTCTGCTTCTCTATTTTTTTGAGCACTCCATTTCAGTTGGCCAAAAAACTAACTTGAGCATCGAAGGATCCTATCGGAGCCATCCACATTCAGTTAGAATTTTATTTTGTAAGTCCAGTCGGTGGCCTCATCTTTTCAACTTCAGTTACCTCTAGCGTCCTCACAGATTTTTGCACCAACAATCATATACTAAGATTTTTGAATATTGCTTTGCAATCATTCAACCTATCCAGATGTTAGGTATCATTACTAGATGATCACTTTGATTAGTACAAGAAATTAGTTCTTATACTATCGGTTTAGTATTCGAACCTATAGAGTCATGCACATTAGTCATGCAATATAAAAAAGAATTGACCTAACATCTATATGTTTAATTTGAAAGTGATTGACTTGATTGAGTAGATAAATTTACTTAATTAGAGAATTAAGTTAATGGTCATATGGAATTAAATACTGACTATGCCTAGCAAGCACTGGTCATGAGGTTCAAGATTAACTATGGAGATGAGTTTGATCTGAAAAGATCTAAGAATTGATGAGAGATTGAATTCAAATCATAATTAATTTTAGATCAGATCTAAATTAATTAGACTTAATTTAATTAGTCAATTATCCAAGTTAGACTTGGATTAAAAATTTTAATTAATTTAGGACTAGACAGTCTATTTGAATTGAGTTCAAATTAGATTTGAATTGACTTCAAATTAAACTCAATTTGGACGAAATTTGATTTAGTCAGCTAGTAGCTTTGACCATTGAGACTCTCTCTCATATATGGCCGACCAAGAGAGGATTGGGACTTAGTTTTTTTTGGCCAAGGGCCTTGGTTCGGGTGGCACAAAGGTGGGCCAAGAGTTGGTGCCAACTACCTCTCCTAATGAGATTAAGAGAACACCTTAGGAATCCTACTTGGAGTAGGATTTGACTAGTCAAAGATAGTTATCATTGGAATCCTTATTTGATTAGGATTCAATTAGGTCTTAGCATCATCTATAAAAGAAGAAGGACCCCTAGGTGTGGAAAAGCAATCCAATTTCAATCCAAAGACTTGTGGGTATGAGCAATGGCTTGGTGTGAGAGAGAGAGAGTGAGATAGGGATTTCTCTCTTCTTCTTCTTGGTGCTTGAGCTCTTCTTAGTGGAGGATCTGATCTTGCCACCCCTCTTCTCCCTCTTACTTGGTGTGGTACCTCACATCTCATCCCTCTTCTCTATGTAGCATGCCGTGCGTGCGAAGTAGAGAGTGTGTGCTTTCGGATCTCATGAAGCAGCATTGCAGAATTTTCAGCACCTCGATCTTTTTTTACTATGCATCAAGGTATATTTTTTTATAATTATTATAAAATTTTTTTAAACTTAAATCTATTCTTCCTGAACTCTATTTGAATATGATTCAGATCTGAAGAATTTTTTCTTCAACTGGTATTAGAGCCAGTCTAGGATTTAATCTAAATACAATTAAAATTTTGGTTATATTGAATTTTGCATCTAGATTATCATTAGATTTTTTCTTTAAATTAGATTATTTTTAATATGATTTCTTTAAAATTTTGATCTTATGTTGATTATATCTCAATGTAGAGGAATCACGTCTGGTTTCATAATTTTCTAATGAGTGATTAGATCATTACAAGTCTGGTTTTTCATGAAAGATGAAATCTATTTTGAACCGAATTTTTATAAAGTTTAGTTCATTGTTTAAATCAGATTTTAAAATATATCCAGATTTATTTTGAATATATTTTTATGCTAATTTAGATCTAAAAGAGAAGATTTATATGGTGTATAAACTAGATTTAGATTTGAATAAATTTGTGATATGATCACATGTTCTAACTAGTGTAGTTTAAAATTCTGCATGCTGTCCAAATTCTGCATATGAAACAAACATTGTTTTTGTTTAAATATATATAATATATTATGCAGAATATTTTTTAATAATCAAATAATCAAATGGAATTGATCATCATGGCCATCTAGTCATAAAAGGAAGTAGGGATCAGATCCCTCTATTGCCTAATCATTAGGATTTCTCTTATTACATGTACGAATGCCGCTATGATTATATCTCATGAAGAAGAATGATGAAAGAAATTTATAAAAATTATTTTGATCATGAATATATTTAGATTTGATCTAAAATAGATTTATAATTTATTTAATTACTATTTTAAGTAATATTTTTAGATCTGAAAACTAGTTTCAATATCTGAAACTCATGAACATAAGATGTTAGTTAGGTCCAAATTTTATGACATATGATTAGGGATGGCAATTAGGTCGAGTTAGATTGGAAATGGGTTGGGTCAATGTGGATCGGATCAAAAAATCATCAATCCAAACCTGACCTATTTATTAAATGAGTCAAAAATTCAAACTTGAGCCCAACATTTTTATTAAACGGGTAACCCGACCCGACCCACTTAACCCATTTATTAAATCTGTTAAGTAAATGGATTAAACAGGTTAAATAGGTTGGGTTAAATGGGTCAGAAATAGTTTAATCAGGTTTTAAATAGGTTAAACATTTCTTAAATGGGTTAAAAAGGTTAAATAGGTTAAATAAGTTACCTGACTCAATCCGACCTAAATATTAAATGGATTAAATGGGTCAGATATCTAAAATCTAAATTGGATTCAATTATTAAATGGGTTAAATGGATTGACCTATTTATGATCCAAATCCATTTAGCCTAAATCCAAGCTTATTTATGATGGGTCGAACATGGGATGGGTTGGCGGGTCGGATCATATTTTGCCAACCCTACATATAATGTTGTTATGATGTATATGATACATAAAAATAATTTATATTTATTTAATTCATGTTTAATAGTTAAATTATGATCTAAAAAATTAGTTTTAAGATCCTTAATTATGATTAAACATAAACATATAAAAGGACTATAAAAGAAATACATATTTTATGCTATCATTTCGAACAATTGAATTAAGAATTAAAGATAGAAACATTAGATTTAGAATTGAGATTTTAGCATCTAATGACGTTGCATAAAATGTGGGTATGGGCTAGCTCAAGTTAGGTCAATTAACTAGGTTAGACCTAGGGTTAGAATCAAATATGGATCTAATTGAGAAATTGACTAAATCTAATCAAGAGTTGAATTAGATTAGGTCAAGTCTTCTCTAGATCAAACTCAGTAGTTATAGATTGGTCAAGTCCATGATTTTGATCATACTAAATGGACCTGATCATGGTTTAGTGGTCAAGCTCGAGTTATCTTGTTGACCTGATCAAAACTTATTGACAAATTAATGTCTAGGTAAGTTTGGTAATTCGACCGGTGATCTTTAATTGGCAGCCCGCTTACCTAGCCATAGATGGCATCTAAGGTAAGCCTTGGTAGACCCCTCACCGATCTCACTTACCTAGCTAATTTGGTCAATTGAGATTTGAGTTAGGTTGCTTGATGATTCGAGTCAACTTATGCCATTAAGGTAAATAAGTGTAACTGATTTAGATGCCCCTAGACCAGTTTGTCTCATGACTTATTGAAGTAAGTGAGATGATTTCTTTGAAATAATCGGTCAATCTCTTCTCTTATTCTCAAACAATAATAATAAAATCCTCTAAATTATTAGGTCCTTAAAATGATAAATGTTATGGGGATAACAAAATCATAGACTCCCATTAAGGTAGATGATAATGGGTCCAATTATCACTACTATAGAAAAAGGCTATGACAGTAGTTCAGAACCGCTACCATAGCCTACAGTAGTGGTTACTTAACCGCTACCACTGTCACCATCACTGTAGGTCTATGGTAGCGCTTCTTGTAGTGGTTATCATAATCACTGGCATATGATAAGTATAGCGGTGATTATTCAACAGCTGCTATAACCGATCTATAGTAGCGATTCATCAACCGATCCTATAGATCATATAGCAGCAATTATAAAACCATTGCTATTAAATTTATAGCAACGATTCTTCAGCCGCTGCTATAGATATGATAGCAGTGGTTACAAAACCGCTGCTATAGACATCTATAGCAGTGGTTACTTAACCGCTGTCAAAAATAAAACTATGGCAGCAGTTCAAGAACTGCTATGATAGAGTCAATAGCAATGATTTTATAATTGCTGTCATATTATGGCGGTGGTTGGTACATATCTACGATAGTGGTTGGGATGACTATGGCAGCGATTTTCAACCACTACTATAGGCCTTTGAAAGCAAAAAAATATATCATTTTTTATCTTATTTTATCTGATAGATATAGTTCAATATATAATTACTCAAACTAAAACTTGAAAGAATTAAAAATTTCACATAAAACTCAATAATAATACATAAATATATCTCAAATATTCAAATTATAGTACTGATCAAATTATATTATAATATTTTTTAAATAAAAATAAAATATATTAAAAATCTGCTAAATCAAAATCATCCTCTTCAAGCATCTTGTCATCACCAAGAGGGACTGAAGCAGGACCGGAAGGGGCTGGAGCTAGAAAAGTTGGAACACTAGCCAACATGTCCTAAATGCTTGAAAAATTAGCTCCAAGATGAGCGAAGAGCTGGGACACCGTAACAAATATGGCACTCTGTAGCTGGTCTGTATGTTGCTGAGCCTGAGATGTGCACTTAGCTTGAGATGTGCACTCTTGAGCCTGAATTGCCGATGCTAAAACCTCATTAAGCTACTCCTGACTGACAACCCTAGAAGCAAATGAGGAGATGCTTGCTTGAGACCAGTAGCTCATCGGCGTATGTCCGAGCCTGCAACGAATCCTCTCAGAGTGCTCAGGTCCTAAGACTTGAGACAGATGGCCTTGGGTGCTAGAGGCATCTAGGCCCTCCCTCACAAGCACATCTAACTGTGTTTGTAATTGCAAATTCAAATAAATCTCATAAGAAATTCTATAATAGTAATCATGCTAATCATACTTTAATTATTACTTACAAAAAATCCTTCCAATCGCGGCATTCATCGGTCTGTCCTTCTTATTCGTATGGCTCGATCGAAAGATATCACTATGACTGGGCATCATTCCATCTCTCATCAATTATAATAATCAATCAGCTTGTTAGAAACATGCAAAAAAAATAATAATTTAATAACTTATAAATTAAAGGGTCAGAATTCATTACCTCACTATGCATGTGACTGGCCATAGACTCATGATCGAGAGTATGTATGTACTCCTGAGTAGTTCAATTCTCCTAATTCTGATGAGATACAACCTAAAAAGTATTTAAATTACATAAGTTAAAGTCAAATATAATTTATCAATATAATGAAAAATATATAAATATATGGATACCTTAGATTATATACACTAATTAATTGACGGGTTTATCATATGCAATGCAACAAGAAATAGCAATAGAGACTAAATAGTAACCTAGAAAATTTTATGCAATAAATTCCATAATAGAAATTACATTAATTCTATAACTCAAAATCGATGGTCCAAAACCCGACGGCACAGTCCAAAACCATCCTGTATGGCTCAAAACTCGTAGGCACAGTCTAGAATCTATTGGGATGACCCAAAACTCGTAGGCATGACCCATAATTTATCGGCCTGCCTTATTTTTTATTGGACCCCCCTCCTCCCTCCCTACCCCAGCCACAACACCACCTAGCTTGCCTCTCCCTTTTAGTCTCCCGCCCCTCCCTACCATTGAGCCACCCCTTCCCCACTCCCCCCGCTCGGCCGCCTCTCCCTCTTGGTATCTTGGTGTCCTGCTCCACTCACCCCCCATCCCCCACCCCTCCATGCTCTATCCCTGGCGCCACAATCCCCCTAACCTCTCCTCTTGGTCTCTCAGTCCACTGCCCTCCCTGCTTACCCCCCATCCCCTACCCTCTTAGCTTGGTCCCCCCTCTCGATCACCCACCTCCATTTACAGGATTTTTTTTTTTTGATTTTTGGTTGGTCGGCCCAATTAACTTGTGGCCCATGGTTGATCATTTATTATAATTTTATTATAATATTATTTATTATAATATTTATAATAATTATTATAAATATTATTATAAATAATATAATAAATATTTATAATAAATATTTATAATATTATAAATATTATTATGAAATTAAATAAAAAAATTATACCTACTATGGGGAGGGGGTTGTGCAGACTGCAAGAGTCATCAACAGCGATGCTAGAGGAAGGGCTAGCGGCGATGGAGCGGGCTGGTGGCGGTGCAAGAGGGAAGGGGTCGGCCAAAAGTGGTCGAGGTCGAGGGGGCCAAAGCCAGTGGTGGGGCGGACCCATAATGATGGTAGAGAGAAGGGGGCGACGGGGGATAGGGCTGAGGGAGGTGAGGGTAACAGGGATGAGGTCGGGGTCGAGGGAGGCGAGCAGGCCAGCGATGGGGTGGGTAGTTAGGGCATAGGTAGCAAAGAGGAGAGAGAAAGAGAGAGAGGAAGGATGCGATCGGGCATCCGAAGTGACTTGATCGGGAGAAAATTTTCAAAAGTTATGGTAGCAATTTTTGAAACTGCTACCATAAATTTATAGGCAATGATTTAGAAGTCGCTGCAATAGATATATAGCAATAGTTATTTTCTAACCACTACTATAGAGTCCTAAATATATTTTTTTCATTTTTCTCTAAATATGATATAATTTTAAATTTTAAAATTAATTTTTATCATTCATTATTAATTATTATAAAAGTATCATCACAAAAGATCTCTTCGATCCAATAGTCCTAGCTATGTCAATCAATAAAATTCGATATCAACGGTCATGAATGATCATTTAATGATCTTATAGATAGTGACTGCCGATAGATCCAAAAATTTATAGCAGTAATCTTGATAATATTTATAGCATACTATTAAAATTTTACTTCAATCGGATATTATTATCATGGTTAATCTAGCACTGAATGATTTTAATCGTTAAATAAAAAATGAGTGATCAAAAGGCCAAATGATATCTGATTAATAGATGATTTTTTTAGATAATTAATCTTTGCTATTACTTTAATTATTTATATGATGGTCATCATAAAATTCAAACTGTATCTATATAAACTATCCATGTTAAACATATCTTACATAAGCATAAGCATAATTACATAAGATCTTTAAGAACAAGTATCATGAGACATATAGTTTTGAATTGTTCAAATACATGTGGTTTGAATTTTATAATCACCACCATACAAATGATCAAAGTAGTACTAAAGATCATTTATCTAAAAAATTATCTTATAATTGGGCATCGTTTGGCTTTTTTATTACATATTTTTTATTTAATAGTCAAAATTATCTAGTACTAGATTGATCATGATAATATATCTGATTAAAATAAAATTTTGATAGTATGCTCCAAACATCATCAAAATTATCATTGCAAGTTTTTCGATCAATCAATGGTCTTTATCTATTAGATCATCATGCGGTCATTCATAGCCATCGAAATCAAATTTTATTGATCAACATAGCTAGGGCTATCGGATCGAGATGGTCTTTTGTGATGACACTCTAACAATAATTATTTAGATAATGAATAGTGAAGATAGGCTTTAAATTTTAAAATTATAAAATATTTAAAAAAATATTAAAAAATTTATATTATGTATCTATAGCAGTGGTTACACTTAACTACTATCATAAGTTATCCTATGATAGTGGTTACTAAAAATTGCTATCATTAGTCTAATCTATGGTAGCGGTTATAGATAACCACTTCCACTAATTGAACATATAGTAGCGGTTGATTAACTACCGCAATAAATCAAATCATTGGCAATGGTAACCGCTATTATGGATTTGACCTGTAGCAACAGTTTTATATAACCACTGCTATAGATTTGACCTATAGCAGTGATTTTCGATAACTACTGCCATAGGTCATCCTATGATAGTAGTTAAGTATAACCACTGCTATAGGTCAAGTCTATGGCAGCAGTTAGATATAACCACTGTCTTAAATCCTATGATAGTGATTTTTGAACCACTGCAATAGTAAGCACTGTCGTAGCTCCATTCTGTAGTAGTGTATCTAAGTAAACATTGGAGGTGCCTTATGCCTGATGTTCATCTGGATATTAGAATTATCATTCATCATATGATGACTCTACTATGACTAGCTGATGAATGGTTGGATTGGCCAAAGCTTTCCTCGGATCTGATCATTCACTAGTTTGATCCACTGAGTAGATTCATGCTAATGGTTGGATCTAATCAAGACTTTCAGTGGAGGCACCATATGCCTACTAAAGTGGAGCCTAGGTTAAAATTAACATTAAAAATTATTTGGAGAAATAATTGGTTAAGAACCTACCTGTAGATGTACATGGGTTGGCCAGAGCTTTCCTTGGGCCCATATGCAATTTGTGTGGATTCTAGTACCCCCTAAGAAATTAATATAATTTCTTGAATTAGAGGTAGAGGCTACCAATTTAAATAAAATAGTGAAAAAATCTTTAAACTAAAGTCCAAGTCTTTACGATTTGTTAATTCATATACTAATAGGTCTTATGTTCTCTTTCCAGCTAGATGGTTAATACTTTATCGCTCCGATCACTGTTGGATAATGAAAAGCTTGTGGGACCAAATTTTGATAGTTAGAATTGAAAGCTCAAAATTATTTTGGGGTATGAATGGATCCAATATGTTCTTACGGACCCGGCACCTGATGAACCTACTGCCAATGGCATGGTACTACTAGATACACTTATTAGAAGTGGCTCAATAATTATATAACTATTCGATGCATCATAAGGGCTGCCATGAATGATGAGTTTAACCAAAAATTTGAGGATGCTCAACTAGAAAAAATGCTTCAAATGTTGAATGAATCATTCGGTACCCCTAAGGATGCGGAGAGGCATAAAACATCTTGTGCTATCTTCAATGCTTGTATGAGAGAGAAGGCATTGGTAACTGATCATGTACTATACACGATCAAGCAAATCAAGCATCTGAGCAAACTCAATTTTCCTCTTTACGAATAATTGGGAAAGGATGCAATTTTGAATTCGCTTCCCAAGTTCTACCTTCCCTTTCTTAGTTATTATAGAATGATGAAGCCTATGGTAAACTAGCATGATTTGCTAAGTTTATTGCAGACTTTTAAGAAAGACCATCAACTCCAAAAGGAGCTAGTGCATGTGGTAGGATAGTCATTGGCAGGTCATCCTTTTAAGAAAGAAAAAAAGAAAAAGAAGAAGATATCGAAGAATAATGTTGGGGCTTCTAAAATCAATTAGCCCAAGAAGCCCAAGGTAGATCAGAGTTAGATAAAGTGCTTCAGAATTATCCTCTTTATATAGTATCCCTTGATCCAAACAGGCTAAAGAGAAATAAGCAAAAGATTACTAGATAAGGTACTTATATGATAACATCTTGTAATTTCTCTATTTATGATACTACTACCTAGGTATTGGATACTGGTAGTCCTATTAATATTTGTAATTCATTGTAGAGATTTTAAGTTAGTAGAAAGTTCGAGGATAGCGAGCGATTCCTGAATGTTGGAGATGAAAGATTTATTCTAGTTATAGCTTTTGGAGTAGTTCAATTTGTTCTCAATTCTAATATCATTTCTTTAGATGATCATCATTTTTGTCCATCTTTTTTTTAAAATATTATTTCTATAGGCCTTTTAGCCAAGAATGATTATGGCTTTTTAATAAAAAATTATGATGTCATTATGAATGATGTTACTATAATGTGTGGATAATCAAAGAATGATATTTATATATTATGATAGCTTGTTAGTATAATGTACGCATCAAACAAATGTCCAAAGTTAGATAATGTCAATGATACCTATCTTTGGCACTGTCGGCTTGGTCATATAAATAAGAATAGGATAAATAGGTTAACAAAAGAGAAAATCCTCGATATCAATGATTATGAATCATTGCCAACCTGTAAATCATATCTTTCTGGTAAAATGACAAAATCACCTTTTAAAAGGAAACGGTGAATGAGCTGGAGATGTTGTTGATTTGATACATAATGGTGTATGTGGACCCATGAATATTAGTACACAAGATGGATATAGTTACTTTATTACCTTCACTAATGATCTATCAAGGTATGAGTACGTCTATTTAATGAAGTATAAGTCTGAATCATTTAAAATATTTAAATAATTTTATAATAAAATAAAAAAGCAAACTAGAAAGAATATTAAAATTCTTCGATCTGATCGAAGAAGAGAATACCTCACTAGTGAGTTTCTGACATATCTAGAGAAGAATGAAATTCTCTCTCAATGGACACATTCTAGAACACAACATCATAATGATGTATCGAAAGAAGAAATCGAACTCTATTAGATATGGTTTGGTCCATGTTGGGGTTTGCTAGTCTGCTAATCTTCTTTTGGGGATATGCACTTAAGTCTGCATGCTAGATATTTTTAATAATATTCCAAGCAAGTCTATCGTAAAAACTTTATATAAGATATGGATTGGGTGCAAGCCAATACTCTTTCACCTTCAGATTTGGAGATGTCTGGCATATGTTTAATGCTTGAAGATAGATAAGCTTGGACCAAGATCCGATAAGTGCTTATTCATTGGACACCCAAAAGAAACTAGGAGATATTACTTTTACCTTGCTAAAGAACAAAAGATGTTTGTCAATAGTAAGACAATCTTTTAGAAAAAAAGTTTCTTAAAGAAGGAATTAATGCCACTAAGATTAAACTTGGAGAAGTTCGTGAGATAGAAGAACCGACACAATCACATGCAGAACTACATTTGATTGGAGAATCAAACCCATAACCCATTATAGAGGCATCTTTGAGGAGATCTGGTAGAATATTGTATCAGTCGAATAGATACTATGATTTCTTGATCCAAAATGATGATCCTATCGAACTAGATGAGAACGATAAGAATATGATTACTTATATGGATGCCATGCAAAGGTCTGACTCTAAAAAATGGCTTGATGCTATGAAATCTAAGATGAAATCCATAGAGATCAATAGTGTATGGACACTCGTTGATCCACCCGAAGGGATAAAACTCATAAGGTTCAAATGAATTTTCAGAAAAAAAGAAGAGCAGAAGGAAAGGTGGAGAGTTATAAAACCTATCTAGTTATCAAGAGATATCAACAACATTATAGTATTGACTATGACGAGACGTTCTCTCTTGTGGCAATACTTAAGTCCATTTAGATTTTGCTTGTAATAGCGATACATTTAGATTATAAGATATGATAAATGGATGTTAAAACCACTTTTCTTATTGAAGAGACAGAAGAAGATGTATATGATACAATCTGAAGGATTTATATCTATAGATGAATCTAAAGTGTGCAAGCTCAACAAATCTATTTATGGACTAAAACAAACTTCAAGGAGTTGAAACATGCATTTTGATAAGACGATCAAAATATATGGCTTCATTAAGAATGGAGAAGGGTCTTGCGTTTACAAATGGATAAATGGTTCTGTGGTTGTATTTTTTATATTGTATGTGGATGATGTTGATCTTATGATTGATTTTGATGATTATGAAATATTGAATAAAAATATTACTAATCATGTATTTCAAGATTGAATATAGGGTTTCTCAAATACTCATATTGAAAAAATTATCTTTGAAAGAAATTCTCTCAAGATGTCAAGCCAAAGTAATTAAACGAAGAAGTTTTTATAAATTTGGATGGCTCATTATGAAGAAAATTAATTTAAAAAGTTTTGAAAGTTAAATTGATAAAGATGCTTGGAGAAGATCAAAGTTGTAATTTTATCAAGTTAGAGATCAAGAAAATATATTGCGGAAGCCTCAAGAGCAAGTAGAAAAGAATTCTGATCTTTTGGAGGTAATTCCATAATTTTTGAAAATCAAAATTGCAAGAAAATCATGTTTAGGCAAAAAGAGATGACTCTTAGGTCATGCTCTTTTGAAGTGGGCAACTTGGCATGCTTTGACACATTGTTTTTGTATGGCCTCACAAAAGGGTTGACCCATGGGTCGATCTCTATTGCATAAAAATAGAAAACAGAAGCTGAATTTTTTAGAGTAGTCTAAGTGATGACACTTGAGCACAAGGTGTCGATCTTAGATCATAAGATGTTGACCCCAGATCAAAAAGTGTTGACCCCTGCAGAAAAAGTATCAACCCCAATATCGGGACAGGCTGCAATGGCTAGTTTTTTTACATATTTTCATCGGGCCCTTTTCATTCCAAATGGCTAGTTCAAGCCCTCCAATGGTCCAAACTCTCTCTCTACCCATTGTAAAGACTATTTAAAGATGAAGAATCAAAAGAAAAGAAAGAAAAATGGATTGAAAGTAGAAATCATTCAAATTATGAGGTTCATTGAATATCTAAATAAAAAAAGAAAAAAGAGAGGACTTTGTGCATCAAATTCAGAAAGCTTTTAAGTATGATTATCCTCATCCATTCAAGCTTTCTCTCAGCCTTAAAAAAAAAAGAATACAAAGCTTCAAAAGTCACCTTTCAGTCTCTCTATTAAACTTCAAAAAGAGTTTTTTTCTTTTTATTTTTATGCTGAATTTTTATACTTGTATTTTTATTTCTTTACAAGTTTCTTTGAAGGAAAGAAACTTGGGGTATAGGCAGGTCCAAGTCGATAATTAGATATTGTATAGGTTTTGATTGGTGAGCCTAAAAAATCAACTAGGTTGATAGTGAATCCGAAAAATTATCGATGTAGGGTTATGGTTGGTGAGCCCGACAAAATCAATTAGGTTTATTTGTAATCCCAGGTTAAAATAAACATACTATAATCTAGGAATTATAGTGAAATTCCTAAGAAAATAGTTTGGAGCATGGATGTAGGAGCAGGTTGCTCCAAACCACTATAAATTGCTTGTATTTGTGGTGTGCTTTAATTTCTAGCTTTTCATTCTTGCATTACTTACTTGCTTTATTCACTTGAATTATCTCATTGCTTTTAATTCTACTGCTATATTTTGTATATTCATCATAAAGACTCAAGTTGTTTTAAATAGAAGCACATATTTGACTTAGAGTTTTAATTTGGTCAAGATTTTAAAAGAACCTAATTCACCCCCCTTTCGAATTGCTACCTCTGGACAACAAGTGGTATCAGAGTAGGTGCTCTATTATTAATTATTGACCTAACTATCAAGAGCCAAAGATCTTAGCAATCCAAATGAAATCTCTTTTTAATGAAGGCTATTCCATTGATCGACCCCCATTGTTTGATGGCTCAAATTTTACTTATTAGAAAGCTAGAATAAAAATATTCATACAAGCACATGACTATAATTTATGAAAAATTATTATTGATGGCTCACACTCCCACAATGCATTGATAAAGCATGATAAGAAAATGGCCTAACTTAATGCTAAGGCTATGAATATACTTTATTTCTCTATAGATATTAATCTATTTAATAAAATTTCTTCATATATTTCAGCAAAACAAGTATGAAATAAATTAGAAACAATCTTTGAGGGAGCCAATCAAAAAGAAGAACCAAGCTCTCAAGAGGATAATCAAACTCACCCCAGCATATGTCTCATGGCTCATGAGGATGAAAAAGAAAAAAGAAAACAAAAGAAAAAGAAGGCATTGATAAAGGGAGAGCAAAGCAAAGAAGAGAATCAGAAAGAGGAGGAGGGTATAGCAAGTTGTTGCCTCATGGCTCAAAATGATGAGGTATATCATGAATACTCTTTTGAATTTATTTTTAATAAATTATATGAAGCTTTCAATGAGTTAATAGATGAATATAAAAAGATAAGGCTACAGAATAAAAAACTTAAAAAATCTAATTATCTTTCTTTAGCTGAATAAAAAGATAAGATTTTGAGTGAAAAATAAGATCTTTTGAAAAATATAGAAAACATGGATAAAAAAAAAGAAAGTTTTTTAAAACAAATAGAAGTTTTAACTAAAAGAAAAAGAAAAACCTTGCAAAATCTAAAAAATTTCTAGTTGAAGAAAAAGAAAAATTTTTAAAATCACAAAAGTCCTTAGAGGATGAGAAAGATAAATATTTAAAATCTAAAAAATCTTTAGCAAGAGAAAAAAAAAGTTTTTCATTTATGAAAAATCTCTTTTAGAAGAAAATGTCAAACTAAAGAAAGAGATTGAAAGCTTGAAGTCCATGATTGAAAAGTTTACAATTGAATCTAAAAAATTTCAAGCTATTTTAAATAATTAAAGAGCTATTTTTGATAAACCTAGAATTAGTTATGATTCAATAAAAAAATAAAAGTTTAATAAAAATATGCTCAACAAAGCTTCAACTGAGAATCATTCAATTAAGTGCTTTAAATATGATAAAATTGATCATAAAATTTTTGAATGCAACATTAAAAGAAATGGCCAAGCTTTTATTAAACAAATTTGAATTCTAAAAGAAACCATGAGCTCTAACCTTCATGTTCCCAAGAAGACTTGGATACCAAAAATTATTAAATGATTTTACAGGTGCACCAAGAATCCAATTGAAATAAAAAGAAAAAAAAATTTATAGATGCCTTGAAAATGAAAAGGGATGGATATCGATGCATGGTATAACCTAAACTTTTTCTCAAATCATACCATCAATGGATGTTAAAGTCATTTTGATTGAATCTATTAGCTTTAATATGATTTTATATTATATTTATTTGTTTGAAATTTTTTTATATACTAGTAAGATTAGCATGATTGATTGATTTTGATGATTTGAATATTTTGATTTTAAGAGGTCAATATGCTCTCCTCTAAGTATCATGTTATGATATGAATTGAAATTATCTTAAAATTTAACATGATATAATAGCTTTTTCATATCAATTTTGTAATTGATAAACTTAAATTAAAAGATGTTTAATTGAATATGAATGTTTTTGAATTGCTAAACATATAAGTAAAGCTAAGTTTGACATTCCCATTCAAAATATTTGATGTGTTAAGTTGCATTGCATTTTAGGTTTATCCTTAAGGACTTGAAATTCCATAGATCAAAATATAGAGCCAATATCAAGATCCCTCTTATTTTAATCTCAATTGATTTTGTCCCCCAACTTGAAGAATGCTTTTCATACTTGGTATCAAATTAAATTGGAAAAGTGCTTTGATATTTTATTCATATTATTTTTAAGTAATGAATCTAAAAATTAATTTTTCTTCAATCTTTAAGTGGTATCAAACTTTTAAGAAAATTATTAATTAATCTAAATTTTAGTTCTATTGATATCATGAAAACTTCTAAGCAAATTATTTAATTTAATTTTTAAATAATTAGTATCAAGATAATTATTATTTATTTTAAATTTTAAAACTATTGGTATCAAAATTTTTATAATTGTATTAAATAGAAATTCAAAATCATCTTTGATTCAAAATTATTGTTTGATCTGAATCTTAGTTCAATTGGTATCATAATCTATATCAAAAAGTCTATTTCTACCTTGAATTTTATTGCATTATCTTTTGACAAAAAGAAAAGAATGTTTTGTCTGAAATCTGATTTTACATAGCTTATATGATATCATTTGAGATAAAATTAAGAATTTTCTATCTTTTCTAAACTTGATTAAATTACATTTTTTAGGAAAAAAATCTAAGTTTAAACAAAACATCTCTCTATGATTTATTTTGTATGATTTATTAATATCAATTCAAATTAACTTATCAAGATCATTTGATCTAAATTTAAATTGATTCATCTTTTTCAATAAAAAACTTCAATGATTGATATCAAATAAATCATTATTGTCTTGTATTCTATTATTTTATTTTTGATAAAAAGAAGAAAATATTCTTATATATAATCTGATTTGCATGAACATATTTTTGATATTATACCTTGAATAAATTATAAGATTGGTAGCTTAATACTTCAAATTGATTGATACTACTTAAAAAAAATAGAGATATTTTTCAAAAAAAATTCTTATGATATATCCAAATTCTTAGTTTTAAAAGAAACTATTTATCTTGGATTTTTAAAGCTTAAAGCTATTTCTTAAACTAAATTTGAAAAGTATTTCTTTACGAATCTATAGTTTTGAGAAAAAGAAAAAGTACTATTAAAATTATATTTTCTAAATAAGGAAGAAATATTTCTTAAACTCAATCTTATTCTAATTTTAGTTGAGTTATGCTAAAAAAATAACTTTTAAACTTAAAAAAAAATCACCTATATTATTTGATTTGTTCATCTTTGATTTATGTATTTATATATTTTTTGACTTATTAATTCATACTTTGATTGATTTGATCGTGTCATCATTTCTAATAATCAATAAATATTTTAAAAATACTTTACATCGATTGATCATTTTGATGTTGTCATGATTGAAGACATCTTATTGTAAATATTCTATTTTTAAATCAATAAAAGCAAAATTTTTATAAAAAAATATACTGTATCATGATTTTGAATGATTATTTGATTGGTGATTGATTGTTTGAAATTCAATATGCTTATTTTAAATATATGCAATAGAGAAAAAAATACTAAAGAAAATAATTTGATCTTAAAAGACTATTTAATTAAAAATGCTTTTATTTGCAAAAGCAAGGAAGAGAATTCATTTAAAATGAATTAGTTACTAAATTGATATTAATTAAAGTTTAATATGGTATTAAATTAAAGATACTTAACCTGAAAAAGAAAGGGAGAGTTGAAGAAAAATCCTAATTTTTCGGACCAGATTCATTCAAATCTAATTGGATCAAGAGATATATTTCAAAAATTTTTCTCTTTGATCCAAATTAGATCTGAGATATTTTAGATCTAATTTTTATTATTTTAATAATAAAAATAAAATTTAGATAAATTAAATCAAATTTAATTTACCTTGATGTAGGGTAATCCTATTACCCGTTTGATCATCCTGTAAGCAGTGGAAAGTTCTGGATCTAGCCATGCAAGTGCCTGGCCTCTACCGATATCCACTTAGGCTAGATCTAGAGATCCTCTTCTTCTCTATCATGTCTCCAAAAATCAGATCTGAATCTAATTTAGAGGATCTTCAAAATAGCTTTCGAAGATCAGTAATTGTCCTTTGCAGCAGTGCAGCCTTCTAGCTTTCTGTCGCCTTTGTCTCGCCTGGATCTCACCAACTGGATCCCAAACCACTTTAGGCATGGAGAGAAAAGGGAGAAGATGGACTTGGCATGGAGGAGGAGGAGAGAGGTAGCCTTGGGGCATGGGAATTTTTAGATACATTGAGTTGGGCACAGGATCTTATTTATAGACTATGCGTGATCCAACTCCTCTTCTTCCCAACCAATCACAACCCTTTGTGAAATCAGATCTAAATTTGATTGGTGGGAATAGAGTCCCTTGGATTCATCCTTAGATGGCATATAAGATCAGTCAAAGTTGGTTCTTAGGAGGAGTCTAATCAAAATCCAAAAAGGAGATGGAGTCCCTGTCCAATAGGGACTCCTGGGCGCCTCAAACTTGGATGCACGCCACCCTTGGTGTGTGCCCTCCTCCTTGCCAAGTTCTGGTAGGGGGACAAGCCCCCACCAGCTCTCCAATAGGTGCGTGACACATGGACAGAAGTCAAAGTATCAATGGTCAACATTTGACCAGTCAAAGGTTAACTTTTGTCCAAAGTCAAAGGACGAGAAATGGTAGGTGACCAAAAATGGCAGATATTATCTTACAAAATAAGACAACCCTTTTCTGACCTGGACAAGCTCTAGTTAGACCAAGTGAAGGCCACTGATCGAGCACAAACTCCTTTGGCTTAGTTAGGACAACTATTTATGATAGTAAAAGAAGAACGTTAGGTTCAATCGAGTGCTAGCACGATTTTCTTGAACCTAATTGAATCTCATTCAGATCAATTGAACTGGATCAGTTCAATTGATGATCACCAGATTCAAACCCTTGTTTGTGTGATCCAGTTAGGTTCAATTTTGTATGATAATGGGATATGTCATGATCTCTATCATCGACATCATCGAAACTCCTTTCGATGGATCAGAACTCTTCTGATTCGAACAGCTAGAATGATCGATCATCTAAATCATTCTAATTGCTCCCAAAATCCACCAGTGACACCTAGCAGTATATGGTGGCAACCCATCAGAGCTGAATGCGAACCTCTTGGTGCAGCTACCTGTGTGATTAAGTTCTTCTATCTTGAGCCCCGATCAGATTAGGGTTAAGGTGAACTCGTCAAACCCTAGTTTCTATCATATGATGTAATCATTCGATTCAAGTCCGATGTGAAAATCCTAAATAGAAACTCTTTCTATTATTTCACTCTGCCATGGCCATGGGCTTCTGAACTTGATTCTCATGATCATCATAGGGCTGCTCCTCTACCACCGAGGTAGATAGATTCCATCTTGATGCAATCCAGTTCCTACAATGAACATGCTATAGCCAACATACACCTCAGGATTTCGAATGGCTAGGAGATCGAGTTATGGTGTAGTCAAACTATAACACCCTCAAGGTGAACTACCGATGCATCTCAGATCAAAGAACCAGATACACCACTACAGCATCGAGTCAGTCATTGACGAGAAGGTAGACTTCCTAATGACTACTCAAGGTGGTCACGCTCAGTGCCCTCGTTCTCTAACGAGTACCTATACTCTCACTCTGGTGTCTCCACACCATAGACTCAAGACTCATCTACTAAAGAGAAGCGATTGTACACTAACCTTCTAGATCAATCACCATCCTCGTGATGATCCTATGGTCGGAAGCATTTTATGAGTTAATAATGATTATTCATGTCTTAAATTTTCAACTCTTGAAAATATGAATTATCATTACCATTAACTCAAAGGATGTATCATAGATACTAAATACACATATGTGATAGAAAATAACTCATTTTATTGATTTTAGTTAAAATTATAATTTTACCCCTAGAAGTGTATTATAAGTGTCAGCCAATTTTGGCTTCTAGGGCACATATATCTAACAATCTTCTACTTATCCTAAAGTCAATTGGCTACAAATCTAAGTTCCATCTTCTCAAGGTGGGCTTCGATCTTCTGCTGGCCTAATGGCTTTATAAGCGGGTCTGCCACATTGTCTGTGGAGTTGACTCTCTTGACCTCGACGTATCCCTTCTCGAGGTAATCGCGGATGAGGTGGTATCACCGCTCAATGTGCTTGAATTTTTGGTGAGACCTCGGCTCCTTAGCAAGGGCTATGGCGCCACTATTATCGTAGTAAAGGGGAATGTCATCTGATGGCATTACTCTGATTTCTGCAGCAAACTTATTGTACCAGAATGCTTCCTTCGCAGCCTCTGATGCAGCGATATATTCTACTTCCATGGTGGAATCTGCTATCACCATTTGCTTGAAACTCTTCCAACTGACAGCACCACCATTGCACACAAACAGACTCCCAGATGTCGACTTTTGATCATCTATATCGGACATGAAATCCGAGTCTGTGTATCCCTGGACTTGGAGTTCTCCATTACCAAAGACAACATCATATCCTTAGTTCTTCTCAAGTACTTAAGGATACATTTCACAGAAGTCCAGTGTTCTTCACCTGGATTTGACTGATATCTGCTTGTGACACTCACAGCATGTGCTATATCAGGTCGTGTACATAGCATGGCATACATGAGGCTCCCTATTATAGAAACATAAGGGATCTTGCTCATGCATTCTATTTTCTTAGGTGTGCTAGGGCACATCTTCTTGGAAAGATGAATACCATGTTTGAAGGGTATTAATCCCCTCTCAGAGTTTTCCATACTAAACCTCTTTAGTACTTTCTCTATGTACATCTTCTATGAAAGTTCTAGCATCCTATTCGGTCTATCCTTATAGACCTTAATTCCTAGAATAAAGAATGCTTCACCTAGGTCTTTCATGGAGAATTCCTTGGACAATCATATTTTGACTGTTGTCAACATGGGAATATCATTCTTAATAAGGAGGATGTCATCCATGTACAATACGAGGAAGACAACAGCGCTCCCACTAATCTTTTTGAAGACACACGGTTCCTCTTTATTTTTTGATGAAACCAAACTTTTTGATCACATCATTGAAATGAGTGTTCTAGCTCCGAGATGCTTGCTTAAGTCCATATATGGACCTTTGCAGCTTGCAAACCTTATGATCAGTATCAGTGGATGTGAAACCTAACGACTATTCTATATAGATATCTTCCTTAAGATATCCATTTAAGAACACCGTTTTCACGTCCATTTGCCATATTTCATAATCGAAATAGGCTATAATGGCAAGCAATGTGCGGATGGATTTTAGCATAGCCACTGGGAAAAAAGTATCCTTATAGTCAATGCCTTCACATTGACTATAACCTTTTGCCACTAGTCTAGCCTTGAATGTCTCCACATTTCCATCTGCACCAATCTTTCTCTTGAAGATCCATTTACACCCAATAGGTACTATACCTTTTGATGGATCTGCCAAGGTCCAGACTTGGTTTGAGTGCATCGAGTCAATTTCTGACTGCATTGCCTCTAGCCATTTCTCAGAGTCGATATCTGATATTGCCTCGTTGTAGGTTTTAGGATCATCACCATGAGCACCATTACCTACGAGGAATATTTCCTCTATTTTCTCTAAAATAATATCCAAGTATCTTTCAAGAGGACGAAAAACTCTTTTCGATCTACGAGGTGGAGGAGGTAGTGTTCTTATTGGCTCAACCTAATTTGGTTCCAATTGGTCCTTAGCTCATCGTACTTGTGAGACTTTCTCATCAAGCTTGATATGCTTTTCAATGCCACTATCTTGAATAAACTATTTTTCAAGAAAGATGATATGTCGACTCACAATCACATTGTGGTCTTCTAGAATGTAGAAATAGTATCCTAATGACTCTTTAGGATATCCTATGAATCAAGCTTTGAAGGACCTAAACTCTAACTTGTCCACTTGTTATCTTTTGACATGAGCCAGACAACTCCAAATTCTAAGATGACTCAGACTTGGTTTCTTACCATGCCATATCTCATACGGTGTGGTAGGAACGGTTTTAGAGGAAAACCTATTCAGTAGATAAATTGAAGTTAATAATGAATGTCCTCAAAGAAAATCAGGAAGGTCTGTGAAGCTCATCATGGATTGGACTATATCCAATAGAGTTCGATTTCTCCATTCTGAAACCCCGTTGAGTTGAGGTGTTCCTGGTGGAGTCCATTGAGAGACTATGCCATTTTTTTTGAGATAGTCTAGGAATTTTCAGCTAAGGTATTCACCTCCTCGATCTGATTGAAGAATCTTAATGGGTTTTTTAGTTTATTTTTCTACTTCATGTCTGAATTCTTTGAACTTTTCAAAAGCTTCAGACTTGTATCTCATAAGATACACATACCCATACCTTGATAGATCATCGGTAAAGGTAATGAAGTAGACAAAATTACCTTTAGTCGGTACATCAAATGGGCCACACACATCAGTATGTACTAGGGTAAGGAGATCTGTGGCCCTTTCCCCATGTCCTATAAAAGGGAGTTTAGTCATTTTGCCTTGGAGACAAGATTCGCAAGTTGGATATGACTCAAAAGTCAACGAACTCAATAGCCCATTTTTCTCCAATTTGTTGATCCTATCTTCTGCTATATGACCTAATCTCAGGTGCCATAGATATCTATCATTTGGACTATTTCTAGGTCATTTGGTATTCACGTTTTACTGGATGGTTAGAATAGGTACATCAATATATAGCTGATAAAGACCATTAATAAGGAAACCATTTGTAATTTTATCTCTTTCATAAAGAATGTTACAATGGTCCTTAAAGAAGGTAATCACATAGCCTTCTAGTGCTAAGCATAAAATAGAAATCAAATTCCTGCTAGCTATAGGCACACAATAATAGTCTTTCAAAACTAAGTCTAAACCAGATGGTAATCGAAGAGGGTATGTTCCCACCGCCACTGCAGCAACTCTTGCTCCATTATCGACGTGTAGGATCATGTCTCCATCCCTCTACCTCCTGCTATCCTCAAGATCCTACATGGAAGTGCACAGATAAGCACTAGAACCAAAGTCAAGCACCCAACTGGATATAGAAGAAATTATAAGGTTAGACTCAATAACGAGCATACCTCCAGAAGGACCTTCCTTCTTGTTCTTCAGGGTGGCCAGGTAAGTAGGGTAGTTCCGCTTTCAGTGGCCGTCGCTGTTGCAATGAAAATACTTTTCTTTGATAGTGGCCTTCTTCTTCGACTCTGCCTTCTTCTTCTTTGCTCCTTCCACCTTCTACTTTTTTGTAGACTTCTTTTTCTTTTCAGAAGATTTTTTCTTGGAAGAAGTCTGTTCCATAGCAAGAACTAAATCTTTAGAATCTTTCATAGAAAGCTCAGTGGTGACCAGCATATTCATTAATTCAGCTAAGGAATTTTGAAGTTTATGCATGTGGTAATTCATAATGAATTGCCCATATGCATCAATCAAGGATTGCAGAATAACATCATTCTGCAGATTCAAGTCTAACTTCACACCGAGCTTCTCAATTTCTTCCAAGTCCTTGATCATCATCAGACAGTGATCTTGGATTGACTGCCCATCACACATCTTAGTGTTAAAAAGTCATTTTGTGATTTGATATTTGGCTGCGTGACTCTGTTCACCAAACATCTCCTGCAGGTGAGCCAACATTTGTCGAGTAGTCCCGATATCTTCATGTTGGTGTTGGAGCTCATCAGACATCGAGGCCAACATATAATATCTGGCCTTATTATCTTCGTCTATCCATTTTCTCAGAGATGCTCTCTATTCAGTGGATGGACGGATTGGTAAGGTGGGAGGGTCTTGGTCCAATACATGGGTTAACTTCTCGAAACCTAAAATAATTTTGTAGTTCCTATGCCAATCTTTATAATTGGGTCCGATCAGTCTATGTGTGTCCAGGATATGTGCCAATGGATTAGATGCAGACATTTTCCTGTAGAGAGTCAAAGATTCTAGTTAGATACTGTAATTATGACTTAACCAATTTATTTAGGAATTTTATTTTTAAATAAATTAGCTCTCACTATTTTCTTGGATCCCTACACTCTCTCTGTAGAGATGTGAAAATCTCCACGATTAATGATTTCTAGTGGGTGGTGCGGTCTCACCAACTGACTCATCACCTCATCTAACAGTTATTGGTGATGGGTTAGCCAATGAGTGAACAACTCTTGTTCAATGATTCTCTAATCATGGTGCAGCCAAACTTGGTCTCTAATTCATGAATCTCACCGTATCCAAAATATTAATCCACTCCTTAGTTAAGTCAGACCCACCATTTGCATAGACTGGATTCCTAATTGAGTCTCTCACCGTATCTGAAATATTGAGCCCAACTCATCCTCCAACCCATAGCATCCAATGCCTAATAGACATGGTTGCATCTTTTCGGTGCAACTAAGCCACTATATCCAGTTGAGAATAATCAACCCCGGGAAGGGCCCGCACATCTACAATGATGGAAGACCTCAGACTTAATCTTTTCTTAGGAAGAATTGATTCAAGTCTCATTAAACTAGACTTGTTATAGTCATAACAATTACGACTAACCTAGTGGCATAGGTTAGCTTGGATTATTGACCAGCTCAGATTAGAATTGAGTCAACAGATATGGCCAAGTAAGTGAGACCGGTGGAAGGGTATGCCATTAACTCATACAAGAACGCATTCAGGTCGAGTAGCTTCCAATTAAAAATCAGTCGGTCGTATCTACCAAACTTACCTTAGATACCAAATTATTGAACTAGAACCAATTGGGTTGGCCTACAATCCAGACTCTAACCTTTGAGCCTAATTAGGTCTTGCTTGATCGTGACTCGATCTTGACCCAGACTTAATCCTATTAGGCTGATCAATTTAAGCATTATTGATCCCATCTAACCAACTCTTGATTCAGTTTGATCAACCGCTTAGACCTAATTGAGCTATCCAAGCCCGAATCCAATATTATGAATATGTCTTAGATATGAAATTCTCAATTTTAGACCTAATTAATATTCCATAATCTTAATTCTTAATTAAGTAGAGTTCATAAACAAAATATGCACAATAAATCCTAGGGATTTATGATCTAAGATTTTGCAGAAAGTAAGTTTTAGATTTTTGATTAAGGACGAACGTGCAGCACCCCTACACATCATAAGAACACCCCATCGGATGGGAGGAGAGGGCCTTTAAACCTTTCTTCATTCTTATGACCGGATGGCTAAGAGGAATGCCTTAATCAGGAACATGGAATACTACAAAATAGTTTTAGATCTATATCATATATCTCATATACAAATTAGATCTAATCATGGCATATTTTGCATATATCTCATGTATGGAATCACACATATTTTTAGACTAAATTATCTCATAATAATCTAAAAAATTAGATTTAATTTGATCTTATCAAAATAAACTCTAATCTAGATAACTATGTAGAACTATTCTACAACTAGTCTAGACATGCATCAATCATATCTCATATGATGTTAAAATTAAATAATTTTTATTTACTACTTTTTAAAAACTATTATAATAATTATAATATTAAAAAATAATAAATAAATAGATCTAAAATATGATTTAATTAAATTAAATTATAAACATGCAAGACTATTCTATAGAATTATTCTATTTTAGAACTAGTCATGCATATTTTCTAATCTTAGATCCAAATCATTTAATTTTAATTTTCTAATTTTAGATCTGATCATACCTCATGTGACATCTAAAATCACTTATTTTTTAATTAAAATAAATTTAAAATCAGATCTAAATACTTAAGAACCTTGGCTCTGATACCAGTTGAAGGAAAATCTTAATTTTTCAGACCAGGTTCGTTCAGATCTGATCGGATCAAGAGATATATTTTAAAAATTTTTCTCTTTGATCTAAATTAGATCTACAATATTTTTGATATAATTCTTATTATTTTAATAATAAAAATAAAATCTAGATAAATTAAATTAAATTTAATTTACCTTGATGTAGGGTAATCCTATTACCCGTTTGATGATCCTGTAAGTAGCGGAAGGTTCTGGATCTAGCCACGCAAGTGCCTAGCCTCTATCGATATCCACTCAGACTAGATTTGAATATCCTCTTCTTCTCTATCATGTCTTCAAAAATTATATCTGAATCTAATTTGGAGGATCTTCAAAATAGCTTTCGAAGATCAGCAGTTGTCCTTTGCAGCAGCATAGCCTTCTAGCTTTCTGTCGCCTTTCTCTCACCTAGATCCCAAACCACTTTGGGTGTGGAGAGGAGAAAAAGAAGATGGACTTGGCATGAAGGAGGAGAGAGACAACCTTGGGGCGTGGGAATTTTTAGATACATTGAGTTGGGTGTAGGATCTTATTTATAGACTATGCATGATCCAACTCCTCTTCTTCCCAACCAATCACAACCCTTTATGAAATCAGAACTAAATCTGATTGATGGGAATAGAGTCCCTTGGATTCATCCTTAGATGGTGCCTAAGACTAGTCAAAGTTGGTTCTTAGGAGGAGTTTAATCAGAATCCAAAAAGGAGATGGAGTCCCTGTCCAACAGGGACTCCTGGGCACCTCAAACAAGGGTGGCGTGCGCCCTCCTCCTTGCCAGGTTCTAGTAGAGGGACAAGCCCCCACCAGCTCTCCAATAGGTGCGTGACACATGGACAAAAGTCAAAGTATCAATGGTCAACATTTCACCAGTCAAAGGTCAACTTTTGACCAAAGTCAAAGGACGAGAAATGGTAGGTGACCAAAAATGGCAGGTATTATCTTACAAAATAAGATAACCTTTTTTTGATCTGAACAGGCTCTAGTCAGACCAAGTGAAGGCCTCTGATCGAGCACAAACTCCTTTGGCTCGGTCAGGACAACTATTTATGATAGCAAAAGAAGAATATTAGGTTTAATCGAGTGCTAGTATGATTTTCTTGAACCTAATTGAATCTCATTCAGATCAATTAAACTAGATCAGTTCAATTGATGATCACTAGATTCAAACTCTTGTTTGTGTGACCCAGCTAGATTAAGTTCTGTATGGAAATAGGATATATCATGATCTCTATCATTGACATCATCGAAACTTCTTTCGATGGATCAGAACTCTTCTAATTCGAACAGCTAGAATGATCGATCATCTAAATCATTCTAATTGCTCCCAAAATCCACCAGTGACACCTAGCAGTATATGGTGGCAACCCATCAGAGCTGAATGTGAACCTCTTCGTGCAGCTACCTATGTGATTAAGTTTTTCTATCTTGAGCCCCGATCAGATTAGGTTAAGGTGAACTTGTCAAACCCTAGTTTCTGTCATATGATGTAATCATTCGATTCAAGTCCGATATGAAAATCTAAATAGAAACTCTTTCTATTATTTCACTCTGCCATGGCCATGGGCTTTTGGACTTGATTCTCATGATCATCATAGGGCTGCTCCTCTACCACCGAGGTAGATAGATTCCATCTTGATGCAATCCAGTTCCTACAATGAACATGCTATAGCCAACATACATCTCAGGATTCTGAATGGCTAGGAGACCGAGTTATGGTATAGTCAAACTATAACACCCTCAAGGTGAACTGCTGATGCACCTCAGGTCAAAGAATCAGACATACCATTGTAGCATCGAGTCAGTCATTGACGAGAAGGTAGACTTCCTAATGACTACTCGAGGTGGTCACGCTCAGTGCCCTCATTCTCTAACAAGTACCTATACTCTCACTCTGGTGTCTCCACACCATAGACTCAAGACTCATCTACTAAAGAGAAGCGATTGTACACCAACTTTCTGGATCAATCACCATCCTCATGATGATCCTATGGTCGGGAGCATTTTATGAGTTAATAATGATTATTCATGTCTTAAATTTTTAACTCTTGAAAATATGAATTATTATTATCATTAACTCAAAGGATGTATCATAGACACTAAATACACATATGTGATAGAAAATAACCCATTTTATTGATTTTAGTCAAAATTATAATTTTGCTCCTAGAAGTGTATTACAAGTGTCAGCCAATTCTGGCTTCTAGGGTACATATACTAACCGGTGTAATAAAAACTATAAAGCCTAGGCATGCAAATTTTGAAAAGAAAAAGAAGGAGATAATGCTAAAAAATGAATATATATATATATATATATACATCATTTTGATAATCTAAATTCAAAATATGCTTATTTTGAAATAAAGATGGGGAGCAAGTTGAAAAGTAAATTAATCCAGCTATTAGTATAAAAAAATAAGAGAAGAGATATTTTCTAATTTGATTTGGTTAAAAATATTAATAAATTTTTGATTTAAAATTCTTAATCAATTATCTTATTTTAAGCTTTATTGATTTTAAACTTTCTATCAAACTTATAGTCTTCTAAATTTATGCTTTTATATATTTATTCAATTTGATTTTCTTGATTTAAAGTACTATTGATTTAAAATAGTTTTAGACAAATAACTTATTCTCAATAATTAAAAATTATTTAAATTAGTATTATTAATATGCTAATTTTATATTTTAATTTGAATAATTATCCTTGATAATTGATTGGAGTTTAATTAAATTAAAATTATATTCTTACTCCAAGATATGAATTTCTAAACTTAATTTTAAAACTTATTTAAAAATTTAAATTTGTAACTAAATTTTTCATATGCATTGCAAAATTCCTATGAATTATTTGTATTAAAGTAATTTTTACTCAAAATAATAAATTTAAAAATATGACTAGTATTTGCTTTGATACTATTTATTTTACTTTGCTCGATATATTTTTGATATATATCTTTTTCAAACTTAATTAACTAAAATTTCTTAAGAAAAAAGGTTGAATATTAAAATGAATATTATGCTTGATTTCATGATCAAATCTTTTGAAAAGCTCTATTACTCTTAAAGCTTAAAAATATATATTTAAAAATTTGATTAAAAAATTATATTCATTCAAAAAGAAAGAGAGCCTTTAATATTTGACCTCAAGCTAATTTTTGAAAAGAAAAAATTATTTTTTTCAAAGGAGAGAGGATTTATTTAAATTAATTTTTTGGATTTGATACATCTCTCATTTTGATATATTCTTATATATAATTGATTTTAATGATTTTTTCAACCTTCCCATAAGCTTTTTGATGCTGTCAAAAAGGAGGAGAGGAATGTTAAATATATACTTAATGAATTAATTTTTAAGATGCTCATTAGTTTGATGCTTTAAATCTTAATACTCAATTATTTGAATTGAGACATTAATTTAAAATGAGTATATAAAATATATGTAATGAACTAGATATGTGCAATGAACTAAAGATAAATTAAGAATATTCATGAAGTATGCATTCTTGTATTTGATCTAGCACTTCATGATACATATTGGCAAAATACATTGAAACACATTATTTAGTTTTATTGCATATATACTCAAAATTTTGTAATCATCAAAAAGGAAGAGATTGCTGACCCTATGATTGATTTTGATGATTATAAAATATTGAGTAAAAATATTATTTATCATGTATTTCAAGATTGAATATAGAATTTCTCAAATACTCATATTGAAGAAATTATCTTTGCAAGAAATTCTCTTAAGATGTCAAGCCAAAATAATTAAAAGAAGAAGCTTTCATAAATTTGGATGGCTCATTATGAAGAAAATCAATTTAGAAAGTTTTGGATGTTGAATTGATAAAGATGCTTGGAGAAGATCAAAGTTATAATTTCATTAAGTTAGAGATCAAGGAAATATATTTCAAAAACCTCAAGAGTAAGTAGAAAAGAATTCTGATCTTTTGGAGGCAATCCCATAATATTTGCAAGTCAAAATTGTAAGAAAATCATGTTTGGACAAAAAGGGATGATCCTTAGGTCATTCCTTTTTGAAATGGGAAGCTTGGCATGCTTTGGCATGTTATTTTTGTATGGCTTCATAAAGGGGTCGATCCATGGATCGATCTCTATTGCATAAAAATAGAAAATAGAAGTTGAATTTTTGAGTGCAGTCCAAGTGCTGACACCTGAGCATAATGTGTCAACCCTAGATCATAAGATGTCGATCTTAGATCAAAAAGTGTCGACTCCTGCAAAAAAGTATCAACCCCAATGTCGAGACTGGTTGCAATGGCTAGTTTTCTGTACTTTTTCAACGGATCTTTTTCATTCCAAACGGCTAGTTCAAGCCCTTCAATGGTCCAAACTCTCTCTCCACCCATTGTGAAGACTATTTAAAGGTAGAGAATCAAAATAAAAAAGAAAGAAAGTGGATTGAAAGTAAAAATCATTCAAATTATGAGGTTTATTGAATATCTAAAGAAAAGATAGAAAAGAGAGGACTTTGTGCATCAAATTTAGAGAGCTTCCAAGTATGATCATCTTTGTTGGGGGTAAACCTCACTCTTGCCGAAGTTTGGTCTGATACTCAGAAAAATGTAACTTATAATCATAGAAGAGCTTCAATCATGAATTCCTCCTTCCAAACTTCTCCATCAGACAATCTCCTTCCAGACTTCTCCATCAATCGATCTCCTTCGAACTCTCCTTCAGTCGGATTCCTCCATCAGATGGATTCTCCTTCAGATTTCTCCTCCAGCGGATCTACATGCAGATCCTTCCCACAGACCTCCTTCTGGGTTCCTCTAGCAGACTTCCTTCAGAATTTTTCTAGTAGACTTTCGAACTTCTTCCAACCGAACTCCATGCAGTCGCTTGGGAGGGCCTCAATGCTTACGCGGATCCAACCATTTGCACAGCATGAATCCACTTGCATACAGATGACCCTGAAGGAGTCCGAACTCCTCTAAAATTGATGAAACTTGAAGCTCTTCGCCGCTAGCACCTACCTCCTCCAAACTTCAATAATTAAATCTCAACCACCTGCATTTTACGATAATAGATGCATCACAATAATGGACACTACTCTCTGTAACAAATTTCACGTAGCCCCGAATGGCCCACTACCAGGCGGCTGCAGCTGTCCCTATCAGTTTATTATAGGCTCCATCTATAAGAGAAATCCTTCAGATATATTTTTTCTAGGCTCTCATTCTCCTTCTCAATATGCTGCTACTTTCTCTACTGAGAAATTCTATTTCTATTGGCCAAAAGAGCTGACTTGATCGTCGGAGGGTCTTACCGGAGCCACCACCCCCGACACAAGATGAGACTTGTTTTATAGGTCACCGATGGCAACCTCATCTTCTTTGACTCCAACATCCATTTTGATGACAATCAGATTTTGCACCAACAGAATTAGCGTAAGAGGAAGGGCTCCCTAAAGCCTTTATTCTAAAAGGAGTATCCAGTTGATCTTGATCCTTTTCTAATCCTTCAAGATCCATCAAGATCCATGTCTGTTCAATCTTTTCAGCTTAGAAATACCTCCAAACAAGACAACCACCCGGTGATCCACTGCTTCTGTTGCCATATCTGATCCAGATCCATCCATCCCTATCCCATCACCAATGCCTCGACCTCCTCCATCGGTGGCAATGATAGATCCAGAGTAGTTCAACCTGCTGATGCAATAAGTTCAAGATCTCATCAAAATGGTGTGGGCCATCAACAACCCTCGACGGTGGCTCCATCAGAAAACCCCCCATCGGGGCATCAAAAATCGGTCCCAAGGAGGCATACTTGGGTCAGCAGACCCGTCACTCCTGGGAAGGGGAAATAGAGAGCTGAAGAATCTTATTCTGACCATGATTCCTCTCTAGAAGAAATATTTTCCATCTACAGTCGGAAGCCTTTCAGGATCTGTGATCGAGATGATGTTCTCACTCAAAAATTATAGAAAATGAATCGATAGATTGAGGAACTCTGCCAGGCTTCCTTCTCTCATGGTAATGATATCTACACCGACCCTCCTTTCTCTCATCAAATCATATAGGAATCGATCCCGCTGAACTTCAAGCTCCTATAATTCAAAAGCTACGATGGGACCTCTGATCTGATCTACCACCTGGAGGCCTTCTGGATCATGATGTTACTCCATGGTGAAGGAACCAGATCTAGAATTTCACAGGTAGATCTTGAAAATTTTTTAAGATTATGCAGCGAAAGACTTAAATAAATTAAATATTTATTTAAATAAATATGTAAATACCTAGATCTTTGATCTATGACTTGATCAAGGCATGATATTAAATCAAAAATTAAAATCAAATAAAAAAGAAAAGGTTGATCAAATCAACCTAGATCTATACTACATCAAATGCAGGAATGAAGTTAATAGATCAGATCTATTACCTAAGCAAGTTAGATATTCTAACTTGCTAATCCAGGCTTGAGGATGAAGTCACAAGCCGCACATGTGGAGTCATCCACATGAGCCCACAAATACGATCAGAGATCCTGATGCAGGAAATCGGCATAGTATGCTAGCACTGTGCTGATCTTTCTTCGACAGTCGATCCGATACTTCATTCTTCGAAACTTAGATACTCCAAAATACCAAAAAAAAAGAAAATTTTTTTTTTATGTTGAGACATCTCTCAAAAGCTCATAAAAAGAGAGGAAGAGATCTGGAACAAAAATCCTAGAAGAAGACCCTCTTCTTTTTCTTTTTTCTTTTTCTAGACACCTTGATTTATATTTTCAATATCTCCATGACCCAGATGAATTTTTCTCTAATTTTTCTACACCAAAGAGGCCTCTCAAATTTCTACAATACATAAAAATTTTAGCTAAAAATTTTATTTAAATAAAGAGATATGTAGAGTCCAAGATTGGTCAAAAACCTAAACTAGGAACGTCCAAACATGAGAAGTTATTGGGGCGCCCAACTCTTGGGCGTCCCCACCTAACTTTCCTACTGTGGACCAGCAAAGAAGGGTGCAAAAAATGCCAAAGAATTCCATGAGAGAGAGAGAGAGAGAAAATAGGGAGGTGGCGGCATGAAAGGAAGGAAGTCTTTTGGTTGACTAGGATTCTATCTCATAGAATCCTATAGCGAAACCAATCTCCCCTTTGACTTGGTCATCAAACAAATTTTCATATAAGAAAAAGGAAGAGAGAAGGGAGGTGTGAGAAACCTTGGGTGTAGAGATTATTCACATAAAAACACAAAGAGAAAAGGGTGGGGCATGAGGATTAGGTGGCGCAAGGAATAGGGAGTGACTAGGACTCCTGTTTTGACTAGGACTCCTATTTTGACTTGGTCAAACAAGGTCTTTTAACCAAATAAAAATAAAAGTAAACCAATCCAATTAAATAAGACCCTAATCCATTTAAATACTTAATTAAATTAAATTAAATTAAATTAAATTCTAATTTAATTTTTTAATCAAATTAAAAAATTGGGTTGACCCGAATCTTAGTTAGACTAGGACTAGTTCTTCCTTGCACTTGACTTATCCAATAAGCCAATTGAACTTGATCCAATCAAGTCCAAACTAAATATAATTAAATTATATTTAATTAGACTTAATCTTAGTCTTCTGACTTAGTCAAATTAAGCTAATTAGCAATCAAATTGCTAATCGATCCTCCTGCAATACTTGCATTAGGTTAAACACCAATCGTATTGATTGTTTGACCCTAAAATGATTCGAAATCGCTAATCAACCATCCGATCGAAACATGAACTCTAATGTGTGTAACCTCATAGGTCCAAACCTAAGCTTATAGTATAGAAATAAATTTCTATGCCAATTAAAGTGACCATCTAGCAATGATACCCGACGATCGGATAGGTCGAAAGGTGTAGAACACCATCCTTAGAACCCATGCGAATATAGTTTTCGGATAATTCATCCCCTTGACCAAAATGCTTGTAGAACACATCAGAGTTCAACTGTCAACTCTGATCAGGTTGTCCACATTGTATTTCAAAATATCAAATCCATCTGATAGATTATCTTGGCCAAGGTTTTGCTATATTGAAATATAGTGATACATTCTCCTCTAACTCTTGGAGTGGTTAATTTCATCTTGATCACACTCTAACTTTGCAAGTATTTGACTGTGCTCAGAAGCCTTCCATTACTGAATTAGAAATTTAGTTAGTCTGGTACTAAAGCATAGTGAGTTGCTTGCAAGTCACTAAGGTGATCTCAGATCTAAGGAATATTTATACCTATATCCCATCAAATACATTCTCGATAGCAGAATGCTCTAGAATTGACCACATTCAATGACGATGTACCCATACATCTTACCTGTATGCCATACCAGTGTCTCTACACTCCTTGGTTAAGAGGATAACCAACTTATATGGCATATAGCAACCTATGCTCGATAGACGCTGTTGTCCTAATTAACAACCTATCATTTGATCATGAACAAATTTAAGGACTAATCGATAAATCCTCTCTTTATTGAAACTAAATAGTCCTAAGGACTTCATCACAATAATGGAGTTCATTAGAAGATGTAAATTTATAATGAAAAAGATGCCAAAAAAGTTTTATTAATTAATAAATTAATTACAATATCTCAACCATCAACAGATTGATGATTGGCTTTGGAACACAATTCCCAACAACTCCTACTTGTCTTAAAGCCACTCGGTATAGTATTTAATATCCATCTTCGACTTATGGTAGTCGAACTCCTTGATTGCTATGGCTTTAGTGAAGGGGTCGGCTAAGTTCTCCTTTTCATCGATTTTCTAAAGATTGATGTCACCATGATCCATGATCTCACGAACCAAATTAAAGTGGCACAGAATGTGCTTTGTCCGCTAGTGTGCCTTTGGTTTCTTTGCTTGAGCTATGGCGCCAGTGCTATCACAATAAAGCAGGACTGGACCATCAATGGAGGATGCTACTCCAAGCTCCGTGATGAACTTTCTCAGCCATGTAGCTTTCTTTGCTGCATCTGATGCTGCCATGTACTCTGCTTCGCAAATAGAGTCAGCCACTGTATGCTGCTTGAAACTTTTTTAGTAGATGGCTCCATCATTTAGAGAAAAAATATACCCCGACATACTTTTACTGTCATCATGGTCAGATTGAAAGCTAGAGTTTGCAAACCCCATAAGTTTTAGATCTGACTCACCATAAACCAACCATTGGTCCTTAGTATTTCTTAAATACTTAAGGATGGTTTTAACCACCTTCCAGTGATTTTCTCTAGGGTTAGACTGGTATCTACACACTATCCCTAGTGAGTATGCCACGTTTGGTCTCATACATATCATTACATATATAATAGACCCTACTATCGAAGCATATAAAATTCTACTCATATGCTCTCTCTCTCTTCAAGAGTTGTCGGACAATCCTTTTTAGAAAGAGAAATTTCTTGGTCTATCATGAGATAGCCCTTTTTAAAATTCTCCATGCTCATCCTCTTCAGCATAGTTTCTATGTATGTGGACTCGGATATACCAAGCATTCTTTTAGATCTATCCCTATAGATCTTCATCCTTAGGCCCTAGGATGTAGGATGCTTCACCCAAGTTCTTTATGGAGAACTGTGATGACAATCAGACTTTTATTCCTTGTAGTGCAGGGACGCCATTCCCAATTAAGAGAATATCATCCATGCACAAAATAAGGAATACCACTATTAGACCATTTATCCATTTGTAAATGTAGGATTCTTCTCTGCTCTTAACGAAGCCATACGTTTTGATCACTTTATCAAAATGCATGTTCCAACTTCGAGATGCTTGCTTTAATTCATAAATGGATCTCTGAAGCCTGCACACCTTGGAATCATCTGTGGATGTGAACCCCTCAGGTTGTATCATATACACCTCTTCGGTTAGCTCTCCATTTAGGAAAGCCGTCTTCACATCCATCTGCTAGATCTTATAGTCCAAGTGGGCAGCTATTGCAAGCATTATCCAAATGGATTTGAGCATTACCACTGGGGAGAATGTCTCATCATAATCAATACCATAACATTGATGATACCCCTTAGCAACCAGATGGGCTTTATAGGTCTCCACCTTTCTGTCTGCATCTCTTTTTCTTTTGAATGCCCATTTACACCCAATGGGTTTAACCCCTTTAGATGGGTCAACTAATGTCCATACATCATTGACCTTCATGGAATCTATTTTGGATCTCATGGCTTCTAGCCATTTTTTAGAGTCGGATCTCTACATCGCATCCATATAAGTGATCGGGTCCTCATTGTTCTCATTGAGTTCAATGGAATCACTATCCTGGATCAAGAATCTATAGTATCTATCCAGATGACATGGTACTCTACCGAATCGTCTTAATGGTGCGGATTCACTAGGCTTCGGATCTGATCTGATCAAATCCGACTCAGGTTCAACATTCTATGTCGAACTTTCTATCTGTTGAACTTCATCAAGTTCAACCTTAGAGGCAACAGTTCCTTCACCAAGGAACTCCTTTTTCAGAAAGGTTGCTCTAAGTCTGATGAATATCTTTTCTTCATCAGAATGGTAGAAATAGTATCCTTTGATCTCTTTTGGATACCCTATGAATGTACACTTGTCAGACCTAGGTCTAAGTTTATCTGTAATTAACCATTTGACATAAGTCAAGCACCCTCAAACGTTTAGAAATCTCTCATCTTGCTTAAATCTTCTACTGACTTGCAACCCCTACAATGAATTGCAAATATGGTAAGGGCTATCGGTATTCAATACCCAGTCAGTAATATCATAAATAGAGAAATTATAAGAAGTTATCATATAAATACCTTGCCCAGCAATAGCTTGCTTCTTTCTCTGCCTGTTCAGATCCAAGGAGGCAATGTACTAAGGATAGTTTCTCTTCCAGTGCCCCCGCTTTTTGTAAAAGAAGCATTTAGCATGACTCTTATCGACCTTGATCTTTCTAGTCTAGCCCTGCATGGATGTCCCAACCTGAACTTGCATCTTCTTTGTTTTCTTCTTTTTGTTCTTCTTCCCTTTCCTAAAGGGTCGAGAACCAGAAGATGAACCTCCCACTAAGTTCATCGACTCTTTATGGAGCTGGTGATCCTTCTCAAAGTTCTGAAGTAACCCCAGTAAGCCATAGTAGTCAACTTCAGACTTTGACATTCTATAATGTGTAAGAAATAGGAGATAAGACTTAGGCAGCGAGTTCAGTATTACATCTTTTTTAAGTTGTTTGTGCAAGAAAAAGCCGAGCTTATTCAAGTGCTCTATTAGCTCGATCATATATAGTACATGATCAGTGACAGAGGCTCCATCCCACATTCTGGCATTGAAGATGGTGCAACTAGTCTTGTGCCTCTCAACGTCATCGGGTGTGCCAAAAGAATCCTCCAATACTTGGAGTATTTCATTTGGCTGAGCTATCTCAAACCTACGATTGAACTCATCGCTCATCGTAGCTAGCATAATGCAGCGCACCATGGTTCGATCACTGAGCCACTTCTGATAAGTGTCTCTAACTACTCCACGTGCATTGGTAGCTAGCTCCTTAGGTGCAGGATCCGTCAGCACATATAGAATTCGTTTATGCTCTAGGACAATCTTCAACTTTTGGTACCAGCTACTGAAGTTGGATCCCACCAACTTATCATTGTCCAATAATGATCAAAGCAATAGAAAAGTGGCCATGTCTGCACAAAGAAAAACTAAAATCTAATTAGTAATTGATTCATTAAACCTAAAGATTTGGACTTTAATCAAAAGATTTCTCCCACTATTTTATTCGAATTGGTAGCCTCTACCTTCAATTCGAGGAATTACCCTAATTCCTTAATGGGTACTAGAATCCACAAACTGCACACGTGCCTAACTTTGGTTGGCCAACCCATGTACATCTAAGGATAGGTTTATAACCAATTATTTCTTCAAATAATTGTTAGCAATTAAATTTTGCCCTAGCCCCTGATCAGTTGGCTTTGGTCTTCTCAGAAAAGGGTCCAGTTAGGTCCAACCATTAACATGACCATACTTAACCCATCTAGCCAATGAATAATCAAGCCCAACTTTGGTTGGTCCATCTGACCATCATTTAAAAAAATGTATCAAAGAGATCATATAATGAATGATAATTCCATCAATCGATAAGCACCAGGCCTTTGGGCCTCCAATGATTATCCAACTGATGGATCCATTATCATCTACTTTAATGGGAGGCTATGATCTAGTTGTCATATAACTATTTTATTTTAGGGACCTAATAATTTTAGAGGATTTATTTGTAGAAGTAAGTAGGTCAGATTAACTAGCTTGTCATGATCATCCCACAAGCTTCACCAAGTTAGCTTAAGGAAGACCACTAACAAGCTAGTCTAGGAGCACCTAAATCAGTCACACTGATTTACCTAGCTGACATGGGTCAACTCGAATAGTCAAGTGATTCAATCAAAATATAATCTCACAAAAAGGCTAGGTAAGTTCGATCGATGGGAGAGTCTGCCAAAGCTTACCTTAGACACCATCAGAAATGGTCAGGTAAGCAAGCTACCAATTAAAAATCATCGATCTAATTTATCTTAGACATCAACTGATTTAATTAGTTTCAATTAGATCAACCTAACAGTTCGTGCTAGACCACATAGCCAAGAATCAAATCCATCTTGGGTCTTGTTAAAGACATGGACTTGACCAACTACAACTATTGTAATTGATCTAGAGAATCCTTGACCTAATCTAAGATAATAATTGATTAGATTTAGTCAATTCTCTAATTAAGTTCATTCTTTAATCTAACTCTAGGTCTAACCCAATTAATGGACCTAATCCCCACTAACCCATTTAACCCAATGTGTTATGATTTGTGTCTTAAGATCTTCAATTCATAATCCTAGATCCTAATCAATCAACTTCTTAATTCTTAATTAAGTTTTGAACTGAGGGTTGGGGTTCGGCTTTTCAAAAATGATTTTCATATTTGTAAAATATTTTTACAACATGATTTTATCAACCAAGTTGCATATTCCATTCATAATGAATATGCAAGTAAAATAAACATAAAACTACTTTAGATCTAATCTAAATAGGTTCATGTAATTGAAACAGTTTCAATAATAATCAATCATAAATCTTTCTAGATCAAATCTAACATATTTATGATGATTAAAATTAGATTAAAATATTTTTAATTAGATTATAAATTTTTTTAGATCTAATCTATAATTTTATGATCAATATTTTAGATCGGCACGTACTAGGACAACCTATTGGCTGTAAGGGATAAATCTTACAATAGAAAAATCTTATGGCAATCCATGCAATCTAAAATATTTTTTTTAGATCTAAAATTATTTTAAATCTATTAAATTATAAATAAAATTAGATCAAATTTAATAAATTTATAATTAGAGTCAGATCATCACGAACTAGGATAACCTTTTCACTATAAGGGATAAACTTTACGGTAGGACAACCTTATGGTAGTTCGTACAATCTAAAATATTTTATTTTTAGATCTAAAACTATTTTAAATTTATTAAATTATAAATAAAATTAGATTAAATTTAATAAATTTATGATTAAAGTCAGATCATCACGAACTAGGATAATCTTTTCATTGTAAGGGGTAAATCTTACAGCAGGACAACCTTATGACAGTTCATGAAATCTAAATTTTTTAATTTTAGATTTAATAATTAGACTATAAATTAGATCTAATCTAAAAAATAATTTAAATATGCATAAAAATTATGTAATAAAAAATCTTGCTGTGATACCAATTGAAAGAACTAGATCTAAGGTTTTATGGGTAGATTTTGAAACCTTTTCAAGATCATGCAGCGGAAGACTAAAATAAATTAAATATTTATTTAAATAAATATATAAATATCTAGATCTCATATCTATTATATGATCAAGATATGATATTAAATCAAAAATTAAAATCAAATAAGAAAGAAAAGTTTGATCAAATCAACCTAGATCTATACTACATCAAATGTAGGTATGAAATTAATAGATCAGATCTATTACCGGAGCAAGTTAGACGTTCTAACTTACTGATCTAAGCTTGAGGATGAAGTTATGGTCCACACATGCATCTGGCCTCTAGGAGTCATCAACACGAGCCCATGAATACGATCAGAGATCCTGATGCTGGAAATCAGCATAGTATGCTAGCACTATGCTGATCTCTCTTCGACGGTCGATTCGATACTTCTTTCCTCAAAACTTGGATACTCTAAAATACTAAAAGAAAAAAAAAGATTTGTGATGTTGAGACACCTCTCAAAAGTTCATAAAAAGGGAGGAAGAGATCTGGAACAAAAACCCTAGAAGAAGACCCTCTTCTTCTTCTTTTTTCTTTTTCTAGACATCCTGATTTGTGTTTTCAATATCTCCATGACCCAGATGAATTTTTCTCTAATTTTTCTACATGAAAGAGGACTCTCAAATGTCTACAATCCATAAAAATTTTATTCAAAATTTTTTTTTAAATAAAGAAATATGTAGAGTCCAAGATTGGTAAAAAATCTAGACTAGGAATGTCCAAATATGGAAAGTTGTTGGGGCGCCCAACTCTTGGGTGCCCCCACCTTACTTTTCTGCCATAGACCAGTAAGGGAGGGTGCAACAAATGCCAAAGAATTCCATGAGAGAGAGAGAGAGAGAGAGAAAATAGGGAGGTGGTGGCATGGAAGGAAGGAAGTCTTTTGGTTGACTAGATTCTATCTCATAGAATCCTAAAGCAAAACCAATCTCCCCTTTTGACTTGGTCATCAAACAAATTTTCATATGAGAAAAAGGAAGAGAGAAAGGAGGCATGAGAAACCTTGGACATGGAGATTATTCACGTAAAACCATAAAGAGAAAAGGGTGGGGCATGAGGATTAGGTGGTGCAAGGAATAGGAAGTCCTAGTCACACTAGGACTCCTATTTTGACTTGGTCAAACAAGGTCTTTTAACCAAATAAAAATAAAAGTAAATCAACCCAATTAAATAAGATCCTAATATATTTAAAAATTTAATTAAATTAGATTAAATTAGATTTAATTCTAATTTAATTTTTTAATTAAATTAGAAAATTGGGTTGACCCGAATCTTAGTTAGACTAGGACTAGTCCTTCCTTGCACTTGATTTATCCAATAAGCCAATTGAACTTTATCCAATCAAGTCCAAACCAAATTTAATTAAATCATATTTAATTATACTTAATCTCAACCTTCTGGCTTAATCAAATTAAGTTAATTAGCAATCGAATTGCTAATCGATCCTCCTATAACACTTGCATTAGGTTAAACACCAATCGTATTGATTATTTAACTCTAAAATGATTCTAAATCACTAATCAACCATTTGATCGAAATGTGAACTCTAATGTGTGTGACCTCATAGGTCCAAACCTAGGTTGGTAGCACAAGAATAAATTTTTATACCAATCGAAGTGACCATCTAGAAATGATATCCAACGGTCGGATAGGTTGAAAGGTGTAGAACACCATCCTTAGAATCCATGTGAATATAGTTTCCATATAATTCATCCTCTTCACCAAAATGCTCGTAGGAGACATCAAAGTTCAACTATCAACTCTAATCAGGTTGTCCACATTGTATTTCAAAATATCAAATCCATCTGATGGATTATCCTGGCAAAGATTTTGCTATATTGAAATATAGTGATACATTCTTCTCCAACTCTTGGAGTGGTCAGTTCCATCTTGATCACACTCCGACTTTGTGAGTACTTAACTGTGCCCAAAAGCCTTTCATTACTGAATTAGAAATTCAGTTAGTCCGATATCAAAGCATAGTGAGTTGCTTGCAAGTCACTGAGGTGATCTTAGGTCTAAGGAATACTTATACTTATATCCCATCAGAGACATTCTCGATAGCAGAATACTTTGGAGTTGGTCATGTTCAATGACGATGTATCCATATATCTCATCTGTATGCCATACCAGTATCTCCATACTTCTTGGTTAAGAGCACAACCAACCTATATGGCATATAGCATCCTATGCTCGATAGATGCTGTCATCCTAATTAATAGCCTATCATTTGGTCGTAAACAAATTTAAGGACTAATTGATAAATCCTCTCTTTATCAAAACTAAATAGTCCTAATAACTTAATCACAATAATGGAGTTCATTAGAAGATGTAAATTTATGATGAAAAAGATGCCAAAAATTTTTTATTAATTAATAAATCAATTATAATATCTCAATCATCAACAGGCTGATGATTGGCTTTGGAACATAATTTCCAATACATGGCGCACCAGACGACATCTTGTATCGAGCTTTTTCATCTACTCTGAAGGGAGCAGCAAGAAATCGATACTCGATGCTGAAGTTGGGTACGATCTTCTCTTTCGACTAGATGAGCCATCAATTCATGGCTCACTTCGTTAGCAGCCAGCATCTTCGATGAGGCTTGGATTCTCTCATCCATGTCAAGCAAAAGGAGAGAGAATTTATCAGGACTTATGTCAACCACTTCATGAAGGAAAATATGGGTTTTCTTGCCGTAGGATGCATCTGATCAGATTAGATTTGCAGTGAAATCATTTTTAAAATTTTTTTATGATCTGATCAAATATGAGAGTTCTCATATCTGATTAAATTGATCTAAAATTAGAAGTAAAATAAAAATAAAAATAGTGATAACAATTATCACCTGATCGGATAAGCCATTTATCCATTATGATGATCTGATGACTGATCCAAGATTCTGATTGAGTCGCGCATATGTCCGACCTCATCGGTATCCACTAAGGTCAGATCTAGAAGTCTCCTTCTTTTAGATCTGATCTCCAAAGATCAGATCTAATATCTTTTCATAGAACCTTCAAAACAAACTCCGAAGGTTGCACGTTCGTCTCACGAACACCATCGTCTCTCGCTGATCTTTGCACCAATGGGATTTGATCTTTGCTCGCAAGGTTTGCCCAACTCTTAGGCATGGAGAAGAGGGAGAGGATCAAATAAGGGAAGTGTGGAGATGAATATTTTGACAAGGTTTTGCCATAAAGAAATTAGGATACACAACAGCCTGCGCAGGGCCTTATTTATAGACCTAGTCAAGAGTCCCTTCGCATATAACTTTGAACAAGTCAAAGTTTAACATGCAGAAGGACTCCTCCATGATCTCCATGCCTCATACCATATCTTTTCTATATTTTATCCCACAAAACTCAGAAATATGGCATGGAATAAAGGATAAGCTGAGTAGATGGTGCAAACTCTTATCTTCCTAGACATTTGAATCAAATTCAAATGCTTTGACCAATTAAATCAAATTTGAATGAGTGCCTTCTCTTATCCATCAGATGTGCACGCCATAAAGGGGTGTGTGCTCACAAACTCCACATAAATCCCATATGGACGTGAGCCCTCCAATAAATTCTAGGAGGCACACACCATATCTCTTCTTTCCTGCATACTGGGTCAACATTTGACCCTTATCCTGTTCCCATCTTATGGGATTAAGATAAAATCTTTTCAAGTCCCATCCAATGAATTTATGTCAAATCCTAATCAAGTTAGAATAAGTCTTAATTAGATCAAGACTCGGTCTAGTCAGATCAAGAAAAATCCATCTAAAATTTTTGGGAGAGGCTTGTCCAAATTTCATCCCATGATTTTAGGACAAGTCCTAATATGGCAAAGACAACCCTTGTCTTGTTCCCATCTTATGGGATTTAGGACAAGTCTTGATCAGGCCAAGACAAGATCTAGTCAAATCAAGATAAATTCCTACAGAATTTTTGGATAAGCCTTGTCCAAATAGTTCCATAAATTAGCAGGTCTTGTCCTGTTTCCATTCAATGGATTAGGACAAGCCTAGATCAAGTTAGAAAAAGATTTTTCTTATCTGGACAAGTTCTAATTAGATTAGAACAAACCTATACAAGGCTCCTGGATGAGCCAAATCTAATTTTGCTCAGTCGAGACGATCCAGAAAGACTACAAAAAGAGAATGTTAGCCTCAATCATGTGCTAGCATGATTTTCTTGAACCTAATTGGATATAATCCAAATCAATCGAACTGGATTAGCTCAATTGATGACATCTAGATCCAAACCTTTGTTTGTGTGATCTAGTTAGATTCAATTTTGTATGATAATGGGATATGTCATAATCTCCATCATCGACATCATCAAAACATCTTTCAATGGATCAGAACTCTTTCGATTCATCCAATTAGAATTATCAATCATCAAGATAATTCTAATTGATCCTAAAATCCACTAGTGACATCTAGCAGTATATGGTGGCAATCCATCAAAACTGAATAGCAAACCTCTTAATGCAGCTACCTGTGTGATTGGGTTCTTCTATCATGAGCTCTGATGGGATTAGGGTTAAGGTGAACTCGTCAAATTAACACCCATCATATGAATGAATCATTCGATTCGAGTTCGATGTGAAATCCTAATAGAAACTCCTTTCTATTATTTCACACTACCATGGCCATGGGTTTTAGGACTCAATCTTATGATCATCATAGGACTACTCCTCCTCTATCGAGGTTGATAGATCCCGTCTTGGTGCGATCCAATTTCTACAATGAACATGCTATAACCAATATACACCTCAGGATTCTGAATGGCTAAGAGATCGAGTTATGGTATAGTCAAACTATAACACCCTCAAGGTGAACTGTCGATGCATGTTAGATCAAAGAATCAGACACACGCTACAGCATCGAGCTAGTCATCGACGAGAAGGTAGGCTTCCTTATGACTGCTCGAGGTGATCATGCTCAGTGCCTTCGTTCTCTAACGAGTACCTATACTCTCGCTCCAATGTCTCCACACCGTAGACTCAAGACTCATCTATCCTAAGAAAGCAATCGTACATTGATCTTTCGGATCTATCACCATCCTCATGATGATCCTATGATTGGAAGCAATTTATGAGTTAATTATGATAACACATGTCTTAAATTCTCAACTCTTAAGAATATGTGTTATCATGCCTATTAACTCAATGGATGTATCACAAACAGTCTAATACACGATGTGATAGAATAAATAATTCTTTAATTAATTTTAAGTCAAAATTATAAAATATTTCTAGAAAGTATTTGATAAGTGTCAGCCAATCTGGCTTCTAAGGTATACATCTAACAAACTCCCACTTGATCTAAAGCCAATTGGCTACAAATCTAAGTTCCATCTTCTCAAGATGGGCTTGGATCTTCTGTGGGCCTAAAGACTTCGTCAGTGGATCAACTGCATGGTCTGTAGAGTCGACTCTCTTAACCTCAGTGTATCCTTCTTGAGGTAATGATGGATTGGGTGAAACAATCTTCTTGGAATTCTTCCAACTTACAGTACCACCAGTGCATAGGAATAAACTTTTAGACGTCGACTTTCGATCATCTTAATCGAACATAAGGTCTGAGTCTGCATACCCCTGGACCTAGAGTTCACCATGCTGAACCTCTTCAGCACCTCTTCTATTTGAGAGACCCAGCATCCTCTCCAGTCTATCCCTGTAGACTTTAAAAAGAAGGATGCTTTACCTAGGTCTGTCATAGAAAATTTCTTAAATAACCATACTTTAACCTATGTCAGCATGGGAATATCATTCCCAATCAGGAGGATGTCACCCACATACAATATGAGGAAGACAACAATGCTCCCACTGACCTTCTTGAGCATACTTGATTTCTCCTTGTTCTTGATGAAACCAAATAATTTGATTGCATCAAGCATTCCTCTTCGAGATGCTTGCTTGAGTCCATAGATGGATCTTTGCAGCTTGTAAATCTTTGTGATCACCATCACTGGATATGAAAATAAGTGGTTGTTCCATATAAATATCTTCCTCAAGATATCCAATTATGAACTCTATTATCACATCCATCTTCCATATTTCATAATTAAAATATACTGCAATGGCAAGCAATATGCAGATGGTGGCCACTGATGAGAAGGTAACCTAATATCCTTTCACCACTAGCCTAGCTTTGAATGTCTCTACATTCCCATCTGCACATATCTTTCTCTTAAAGATCCATTTACATCCAATAGGTACTATACCTTTAGATGGATCTACCAAGATCTAGAGTTGGTTCGAGTACATCAAGTCAATTTCTGACTTTATCACCTCTAACCATTTCTCAAAATCGATATCTGATATTGCCTCATCATAAGTTTTGAGATCATCACCATGAACTCATTTTCCATGAGGAATATTTTCTCTACTTTCTTTAAAATAATACCTAAGTACATTCAGGAGGATGGAAAATCCTATTTGACCTAGAAGGTGGAGGAGATAGTAAATTATGGATCGGCTCAGACTAACTAGGTTCCTAAGGTTCCTTGGCTCATTACTCTTTAGAGACTTTCTCCTCAAGTCTAATCTATCTTTCGATGCCATCATCTTGAACAAACTATTTTTCAAATAAAATGATGTGTCAACCCACAATCATCTTATGATTTTTTGGAAGATAGAAGAATAACCTAATAACTCTTTAGGATATCCAATAAATCGAGCTCTAAAGGATCTAGATTCAAACTTGTCTATCATCGGACAATCCTAATTCTGAGATGACTTAGACTTGGTTTCTTACCATGCCATATCTCATACGGTATGGTAGGTATGATTTTAGATGGAATCCTATTAAACTATGTCCCTTAAAAAACTCTGGAAGATCCATGAAGCTCATCATAGATAGACCATATCTAATAGGATCCATTTTCTTCATTCTGAAATCTTGTTAAGTTGAGACATTTCAGACGAAGTCCATTATGAGACTATACCATTGTCCTTGAGATGTCCAAAAATTCTTGACTAAGGTATTCACCTCCTCGATCTGATCGAAGAACCTCAATGGGCTTTCCAATTTGCTTTTCTACTTCATGTCTAAATTTCTTGAACTTTTCAATGGCTTCAGACTTATGTCGTATCAAGTACACATACCCGTACTGAGATAGATTATCGGTAAAGATAATAAAGTAGACATAATTATCTTTGGCTGGCACATCGAATGGGCTGCACACATCTATATGTACTAGGGCAAGTAGGTCTGTGGTCCTTTTCCATATCCCATAAAAGGAAGCTTGGTCATTTTGCCTTAAAGACATAATTCACAAATCGAATATGACTCGAAAGTTAACGGACCCATTAGTCCAAATTTCTTCAATTTGTTGATCATATCTTCAACTATATGACCTAGCCTAAGGTGCCACAAGTATCTTTCATTAACACTATCTTTAGATCATTTTGATCCTATGGCATTCATGTTTTGCTTGACAGACTCAATGATGAGCATTCCTTTAGAAGGTCCTTTTTTCTACTTGTTTCTCAGACTGGCTAGGTACGCAGGGCAGTCCCACTTCCAATGGGCATTGGAGTTGCAGTGGAAATACTTTTTCTTCTCCATGGCCTTCTTCTTCGGCTCGCCCTTCTTTTCTTCTTCTGTTTTCTGCTTCTTCGCAGACTTCTTCTTCTTTTTAAAAGATTTTCTCTTAGAAAAAGTCTACTCCATAGCCAAAACTGAGCCCTTTGAGCCCTTCAAAGTTTGCTCGGTAGTAACCAGCATATTTATTGACTCAACCAAGATGCACTGGAGCTTATTCATATGAAAGTTCATAATGAACTACCCATATGAAGCAATCAAGGACTGCAGGATCACATCAATCTATAGTTCCTTGACCATCAAGATTCTGAGCTTCTCAAGCTCTTTAGGTCCTTGACCATTGCCAAACAATAATCTTGGACCAACTACCCATCATGCATTTGCATCTTAAAAAGTCTCTTCGAGACTTGATAACATGCTGCGCAACTCTATTCACCGAACAACTTTTATAGGTGCACCAACGTTTGGCGAGCAATCTTGATGTCTTCATGTTAGTGCTGTAATTCATCTGACATTGAGCCCAACATGTGGCACCTTACTTTGTCATGATCGTCAGACCACTTCTCATGAGATGTTCTTCGATCAGCAGTCAAATGGGCTGGTAAAGGGGAGGTCCTGGTCCAATACATAGGTCAACCTTTTTGAACTAAAAATAATTTTGAAGTTCTTTAGCCAATCCTTATAAATTGGTCTGGTCAACTTGTGGGCATCTAGGATTCGGGTTAGGGATTTTGATGCAGATCTTTTTCTATAGAGAGTCAAAGTTTTTAGTTAGACTTATAATTTGACTCAACTAATTTATTTAGGAGTTTTATTTTTAAATAAATTAGGCTCCTACTATTTTCTCAGATCCCTACACTTTCTTGACAGTGAAGGAGAAATCCTGATTTTTTGGATCAGGTTCGTTCAAATCTGATTGGATCGAGAGGCATATTTCAAAATTTTCTTCTTAGATCTAAATTAGATCTAACATTTTTCAGATCTGATTTTATGATCTAATAAATAAAAAAGTTAAATTAAATTAAATCTAAATTAATGTTACCTTGATTTGGTGGGTAATCCATTTACCCTTTGATGATTTTGCTGATTGCCTGAGGTTCTAGATCTAGCCACGCAAACGTCTGACCTCTACCAGTATCCACTCAGACTGGATCTGGAAAATTACTTCTTTATCACATCTCCAAAAATCAGATCTGGATCTGATTTGGAGGATCTTCAAAATTTCTTCTAAAGATCAGCAGTCGTCTCTGCAATACTGCTGCCTTCTTTCGTTCTCGTCAGCCTTTTCTTGCTTGGATCGTACCAAACTAAAGCCCAACTTCCTTGGGCATGGAGAGAAGAGAGAGGATCAGTAGATAGCATGAAGGAGGAAGAGGGGCAACCTTAGGGCATGGGCTAAGAGGAACTCACAAAAAGTTGGGTGCAGACAGGGTTTATTTATAGACCCTGCTGTGCCATGCAGTGTTGCATCATCCCGACCAATCGTATTGCTTCATGCAATCAGATCTAAATTTGATTAATGGGATGACATAACCTGATCCAATTAGATGAGAGCCCCACAAATTCATCTTTAGATGGCACCTAAGACTGATCAAAGTCTATAGGTAAGAGTCACCAAAGTTGAATCCAAGAAGCAACCTGGAGTCCCATCCGTATGGGACTCCAGTGTTTACCCACATGGGGTGCACGCCATCCTAGGCTTGCACCCTCCATCTGCCTACCAAATGGTAGGTGGACTTGGTCAATAAGTCTCTCCTATGGATGCATGACATATGGGCAGATGTCCAAGAGTCAAAGGTCAACGTTTGACCAAAGTCAAAGGATAAGAATTAGCAGGTGATGGAAAATGGCAGGTGTTATCTCAAATTTATCTCATAAATTAAGACAACCCTTTTCTGACCTGGATAAGTTTCAGTCAGACTAGGTAAAGGTACCTAGGTGAGCACAAATACATTTGGCTCAGTCAAGACAACTTTTAATGATAATAGAAGGAGAACGTTAGGTTCAATCATGTGCTAGCACGATTTTCTTAAACCTAATTGAATCTAATTCAAATCAATTAAATAGAATTAGTCCAATTGATGATATCTAGATCCAAATTCTTGTTTGTGTGACCCAGTTAGATTCAGTTCTGTATGGTAATGGGATATGTCATGATCTCCTATCATCGACATCATCAAAACTTCTTTCGATGGATCAAAACTCTTCTGATTCAAACAACTAGAATGATCGATCATCTAAATCATTCTAATTGCTTCCAAAATCCATCAGTAATATCTAGCAGTATATGGTGGCAACCCATCAAAACTAAAAATAAACCTCTTGGTGCAACTACCTATGTGATTAAGTTCTTCTATCTTAAGCCTCGATCAGATTAAGGTTAAGGTGAACTCATCAAACCCTAATTTCTATCATATGATTTAATCATTCGATTCAAGTCCGATGTGAAAATCTTAATAGAAACTCTTTCTATTATTTCACTCTCTGTCATGGCCATGGGCTTACGGACTTGATTCTCATGATCATCATAGGGCTGCTCCTCATCCACCAAGGTAGATAGATTCCCTCTTGGAGCAATCCAATTCCTACAATAAACATGCTATAGCCAACATACACCTCAGGATTTCGAATGGCTAGAAGATTGAGTCATGGTGTAGTCAAACTATAACACCCTCAAGGTGAACTATCGATGCACCTTAGATCAAAGAACCAAACACACTACTGCAGCTTCGGGTCAGTCATCGACGAGAAGGTAAACTTCCTTATGACTGCTTGAGATGGTCACGCTCAGTGCTCTCAGTCTCTAACGAGTATCTGTACTCTCGCTCGGATGTCTCCACACCATAGTCTCAAGACTCATCTACTATAAAGAAGCAATTGTACACTAATCTTTCGGATCAATCATCATCCTCATGATGATCCTACGGTCAGGAGCATTTTATGAGTTAATAATGAAAATTCTTATCTTAAATTTTCAACTATTGAAAATAAGAATTATCATTACCATTAACACAAGGGATGTATCACAGATACTAAATACACATATGTGATAGAAAATAATTTATTTTATTATTTATAGTCAAAATTATAATTTTGCCCCTAGAAGTGTATTATAAGTGTCAGTCAATTCTAGCTTCTAGGGCACACATATCTAACAAACTCCCACTTGACCTAAAGTCAATTGGCTACAAATCTAAGTCCCATCTTCTCAAGGTGGGCTTCGATCTTCTCCTGGCCCAATGGCTTTGTAAGTGGGTCCGCCGCATTATCTACGGAGTCGACTCTCTTGACCTCGACGTAACCCTTCTTGAGGTAATCACGGATGAGGTGGTATCGCCGCTCGATGTACTTAAATTTCTAGTGAGACCTCGGTTCCTTAGTAAGGGCTATAGCGCCATTATTATCGCAGTACAAAGGAATGGCATTTGATGGCATCACTCCGATCTCTGTGGCAAACTTCTTATACCAGAATGCCTCCTTTGCAGCTTTTGGCACAGCGATGTATTCTGCTTCTATGGTGGAATCTGCTATTACTGTCTACTTGAAACTTTTTCAATTAACAGCTCCACCATTGCACACAAACAGACTCCCAGATATCGAATTTCGATCATCTACATTGGATATAAAATTCGAGTTTGTATACCTCTGAACTTGGAGTTCTTCATTACCAAAGACCAACAACATATCCTTAGTTCTTCTCAAGTACTTTAGGATACATTTCATAGAAGTTCAGTGTTCTTCATCTAGATTCGACTGATATCTACTCGTTACACTCACAGCATGGGCTACATCAGATCGCGTATATAACATGGCACACAAGAGGCTCCCTATTGCTGAGGCATAAGGAATCTTGCTCATGCGTTCTATTTCCTCAGGTGTGCTAGGGCACATTTTTTTGGAAAGATGAATGCCATGTCTGAAGGGTACTAAACCCCTCTTAGAGTTTTCCATGCTAAACCTCTTTAGTACTTCCTCTATGTACATTTTCTATCAAAGTCCTAGTATCCTATTCGGTCTATCTCTATAGATCTTAATTCTCAGAATAAAGGATGCACTCCTAGATCTTTCATGGAGAATTCTTTAGATAACCACATTTTAACTATGGTCAACATGGGAATATCATTTCCAATAAGGAGGATGTCATCCACATACAATACGAGGAAGACAACAACGCTCCCACTGATCTTTTTGAAGATACATGGCTCCTCCTCATTTTTGATGAAATCAAATAATTTGATCACATCATTAAAATGAGTATTCTAGCTCCGAGATGGTTGCTTAAGTCCATATATGGACCTTTGCAGCTTGCATACCTTGTGATCATTATCACCAGATGTGAAACCTAGTGGCTGTTCCATATAGATATCTTCCTCAAGATATCCATTTAAGAATGCCATTTTCATATCCATTTGCCATATTTCATAATCGAAATAGGCTGCAATAGCAAGCAATGCGTGGATGGATTTAAGCATAGCTACTGACGAAAAGGTATCCTGATAGCCAATGCCTTCGCATTGACTATAATCTTTTGCCACTAATCTAGCTTTGAATGTCTCCACATTCCCATCTGCACCAATCTTTCTCTTGTAGATCCATTTACATCCAATAGGTACTATACCTTCTGATGGATCTACCAAGGTCCAGACTTGGTTTGAGTGCATCGAGTCAATTTTTAACTTCATTAACTCTAACCATTTCTTGGAGTTGATATCCGATATCGCCTCATTATAGGTTTTGGGATCATCACCATGAACCCCATTACCTACGAGGAACATTTCCTCTACTTCCTCTGAAATAGTATCTAAGTACCTCTCAGGGGGACGAAAAACCCTTTCCGATCTATAAGGTAGAGGAGGTAGTGAATGGATTGGCTTAACCTGATTTGGTTCCATTTGGTCCTTAGCTCGTTGCTCTTATGAGACTTTCTCCTCGAGCTTGATCTGCTTTTCAATGCCGCTATCTTGAATAAACTATTTTTCAAGAAAGATGGCATGTTGACACATAATCACAATGTGATCTTCCAGAATGTAGAAATAATATCCTAATGACTCTTTAGGATATCCTATAAATCGAGCTCTAAAGAATCTAAAGTCTAACTTATCCACTTATTGTCTTTTGACATGAGCCAGACAACCCCAAATTCTGAGATGACTCAGACTTGGTTTCTTACCATGCCATATCTCATACGGTGTGGTAGGAACGATTTTAGAAAAAACCCTGTTCAGTAAGTATATTGCAGTCAACAAACAGTATCCCCAAAAAAAATCAGAAAGGTCTATGAAGCTCATCATGGATCGGACCATATCTAATAGGGTCCGATTCCTCCATTCTGAAATCTCGTTGAGTTGAGGTGTTCCAGGTGGAGTCCATTGAGAGACTATGACATTTTTCTTAAGATAGTCCAGGAATTTCTGACTAAGGTATTCACCTCCTCGATCTGATTGAAGAATCTTAATGGGTTTTTCAATTTGCTTTTCTACTTCATGTCTGAATTCTTTGAACTTTTCAAAAGCTTCAGACTTGTGTCTTATAAGATACACATATCCATACCTAGATAAATCATCAATAAAGGTTATGAAGTAGATAAAGTTGCCTCTAGCCAGCATATCAAATGGGCCGCACACATCAGTATGTACTAGGGAAAGAAGATCCATGGACCTTTCCGCATGTCCTACAAAAGGGAGCTTAGTCATTTTACCATGAAGACATGATTCACAAATTAGATATGACTCGAAAGTCAACGGACTCAATAGCCCAATTTTTTTTAATTTGTTAACCCTATCTTCTGCTATATGACCTAGTCTTAGGTGCCATAGATATCTATCATTTGGACTATCCCTAGGTCATTTTATGGTATTCACATTTTGCTCGATATTAAAAATAGATACATCAATATGTAACTGATAAAGATCGTTAATAAGAAAACCACTTATAATTTTATTTCTTTCATAAAGAATATTACAATGGTCCTTAAGAAAACTAATTACATAGCCTTCTAATGCAAGGCAAGAAATAGAAATCAAATTTCTGCTTGCTGCAGGCACATAATAATAGTCTTTTAACACTAAGTCTAAATCAGATGGTAGTCGAAGAGGGTATGTTTCCACGACCACGGTAGCAACTCTTGCTCCATTTTCGATGTGTAGGATCATCTCACCATCCCTCAGCCTCCTGCTATCCTCAAGATCCTACATAGAAGTGCACAAATGAGTACTAGAACTAGAGTCAAGCATCCAACTGGATGCAGAAGAAATCATAAGGTTAGACTCAATGACGAGCATATCTTTAGAAGGACCTGCCTCCTTCTTGTTTAGGGTGGCCAGGTAAGTAGGGCATTTTTGCTTTCAGTGGCCATCATTGTTGCAATGGAAATACTTTCCTTTGTCAGCGGCCTTCTTCTTCAGCTCTGCCTTTTTCTTCTTTCCTCCTTCCATCTTCTGCTTTTTCGCAGACTTCTTCTTCTTTCCAAAAGACTTTCTCTTGGAAGATGTCCATTCCATAGCAAGTACTGAGCCTTTAGAACCTTTCATGGAAAGCTCAGCGGTAACCAGCATGTTCATAAGTTCGGCCAAGAAATTTTGAAGTTTATTTATATGGTAGTTTATGATGAACTGCCCATATGCATCAGTCAAGGATTGCAAAATTATATCATTCTGCAGATCCAAGTCCAACCTCACTCCGAGCTTCTCAAGCTCTTTCAAGTTCTTGATCATCATCAGACAATGATCTTGGACTGACTGCCCATCACACATCTTAGTCTTGAATAGTCATTTAGTGACTTGATACTTGGCTGTGTGACTCTATTCACCAAACATCTCCTGTAGGTGAGCTAACATTTAGCGAGCAGTCCTGATATCTTCATGTTGGTGCTGAAGTTCATCAAACATCGAGCCCAACATATAGTATTTGGTCTTGTTATCATCGTTCATCCATTTATCCAGAGACGCTCTCTGCTCAGCAAATGGATGAGCTGATAAGGTGGAAGGATCCTGGTCCAATACATGAGTTAACTTCTCAGAACCCAAAATAATTTTGAAGTTCTAGAGCCAATCCTTGTAATTGGATCCGGTCAATCTATGGGTGTCCAGGATTCATGCTAGTGGATTGAATGCAGATATTTTTTCTATAGAGAGTCAAAGTTTTTAGTTAGATATTATAATTAAGACTTAATCAATTTATTTAAAAATTTTATTTTTAAATAAATTAGCTTCCACTATTTTCTCGAATCCCTACACTTCTTCTATAGAGATGCAAAAATCTCTATGATTACTGATTTTTAGTAGGTGGTGCAATCCCACCAACTTACTCATCACCTCACCTAACAGTTATTGGTGATGGATTAGCCAATGAGTGAACAACTCTTATTTAATGATTCTCTAATCATGATGCACCCAAACTTGGTCTCTAATTCATGAATCTCACCGTGTCTGGAATATTGATCCACTCCTTAATTAAGTCAGACCCCCCATTTGCACAGATTGGATTCCTAATTGAGTCTCTCACCATTTCCAAAATATTGAGCCCAATTCATCCTCCAGTCCATAGCATCCAATGCCTAATAGACATGGTTGCATCTTTCCAGTGCAACTGAACCACTATAATCAGTCGAGAACAATCAACCTTGAAAAGGGCCCGCACATCTACAATGGTAGAAGACCTTAGACTTAATCTTTTCTTAAGGAGATTTGATTTAGGTCTCATTAAACTAGACTTGACATAGTAATAACCATTATGACTAACCTAGTGGCATGGGTTAGCTTGGATTATTAACCACCTCAGATTAGAACTGAGCCAACAAACATGGCCAGGTAAGTGAGACCGGTGGAAGGGATATGCCATTAACTCAATAAGAATGCATTCGAGTCGAGTAGCTTCCAATTAAAAATCAGTTGGTCGTATCTACCAAACTTATCTTAGACACCAAATTATTGAGCCAGAATCAATCAGGTTAGCCTACAATCCAGACTCTAACCACTGAGCCTAATTAGGTCTTAGCTTGATTGATCACTCGTGTGATTCGATCTTGACCCAGACTTAATCCTATTAGGCTGGTCAATTTAAGCACTGTTGATCCCATTTAACCAACTCTTGATTCGGTTTGATCAACTACTTCGACCTAATTGAGCTACCCAAGCCCAATTTTATGAACATGTCTTAGATCTAAAAATTTTTAATTTTAGACCTAATATGTTTCATAATCTTAATTCTTAATTAAGTTTAGAGTTCATAAATAAAACATGTAAATATGATCCTAGGGTTTCAGGATCTAGGATTTTATAGAAAATAAGTTTCTAATTTTTGATTAAGGAGGAACGCGCAGCACCCCTACACATCATAAGAACATCCCATTGAATGGAAGGAGAGGGTCTTTAAATCCTACTTTGTTCTTATGACCAGACGGCCAAGGAGAACACCTTAATCAGAAATACGACTAATCTACAAAACTAATTAGATCTAAGCATATATCTCATATAAAAATTGATCTAATTAAAACATGTTTTGCATACATCTCATGTATCATATCATGCATGTTTTTCAGATCTAAATTATCTCATAATTATCTAAAAAATTAAATTTAAATTTGATCACATCAAATAAAATTTAATCTAGACCTTTTGTAGAACTATTCTATAACTAGTCTAAACATGCAACTATCATATCTCATATGAATAAATTAAATTTAATTTATTTTCTATTTTTAAATTTAATTATAATATTTATAAGATCAAAAAATAGTAAATAAATAGATCTTAAAATTATAATTAATCAAATAAAAATTATGATTATACTAGACTACACATAGTATAATTCTATTCCTAGTCTAGTTATGTATCTCATACATTTTAGATATAGATTAATTATTTTTAATTTTTTAATTTTAGATCTAATCACATCTCATATGATATCTAAAATTACTAATTTATTAGATTAAATTAGATCTAAATAAATTTTATGCAACCTGGCTCTAATACTAGTTGAAGGAGAAATCCTGATTTCTTGGATCAGGTTCGTTCAAATCTGATTGGATCGAGAGGCATATTTCAAAAATTTTTTCTTAGATCTAAATCAGATCTAACACCTTTCAAATCTGATTTTATGATCTGATAAATAAAAAAATTAAATTAAATTAAATATAAATTAATATTATCTTGATTTAGTGGATAATCTGATTATCCTTTGATGATCCTGCTGATTGCCTGAGGTTCTGGATCTAGCCATGCAAGCATCTGGCCTCTATCGGTATCCACTCAAACTGGATTTGAAGAACTTTTTCTTCTTTATCACATCTTCAAAAATTAGATCTGGATCTGATTTCAAGAATCTTCAAAACTCCTTCTGAAGATTAACAGTCATCTCTGTAGCAATGCTGCCTTCTTCCTTTCTCATCAGCCTTTTCTTGCCTGAATCACACCAAACTAAAGCCCAACTTCATAAGGCGTGGAGAGGAGAGAGAGGATTAGAAGATGGTGATAAGTGGTAAAAATAAACTAATAAAAGTATTAAATTATAAAATAAATTAATCTATTTTTTTAGAAATTAATATTTTTATTAATCTTATGTAGGAAAGAAGGCCACCAATATGAAGATCTTATTTTTTTGATTTAGATGAAATAAATTTCAGACAAAACGGACTTCAAACGAGCCCAAAATTGAATTTCAAAAAAAAAATTGATCCAGTTCAAATCGGTTCAGAAAAATTGGCTCAGTAGACCGTCCAGTTTGACCGCACCAGCAGACCGACCCGTTGATGTAGCGCTGATGCAAGGCTGATGTCAGCATTTTTCATGCGGTGCATGATGGACCAATTGGAGGGCATTTCATGAATTTCACATGAAGAAGCATGCTCCGATTGGCTGAAGAATGCGGCGATTCATGCAACACCAGGCTCACGCATAGTCTACAGAGGGCAATTTAGGAATTTTATTTGATCCGACGGGCACGTTTCACTGGGATTTGATCGAACGATTGAAATGCATGCGCTTACGAACGGCATCCACAGCTCCCGATCGAGATTCAACGACTGAGATTCATCCCGACGTTAAACTAAAGATCAAAAGCCTTTCTTGTGTGTGATCTAATGGCCCAGATTCAATGCAATGATTGATCCGATGGCTGGCATGAATTCTGACTTGATCTGGAATATTTTAAAGTTTTAAAGCAATTTTTGGACCATTTGATCAACATCCAACAGTCAGAATCATCCAGGATCCTAATTTGAGTTGTTTTGAGATTTTTAAACCTAATTTTCAAAGGATTTTGGAAAAAAATTGATCTCTGAGCCTATAAAGCCCGCTGTTGCTGAAGAAAAAAAAATGGGGAGAGTGATAAAAAAAAAGAAGAGAAAAGAGGAGAGAGGTAGAAAGAGAAGAGAGA
>QRFJ01000434.1:983099-1000134 GCA_006176705.1 Cocos nucifera | reverse complement strand
GGTCAATAAGTCTCTCCTATGGATGCATGACATATGGGCAGATGTCCAAGAGTCAAAGGTCAACGTTTGACCAAAGTCAAAGGATAAGAATTAGCAGGTGATGGAAAATGGCAGGTGTTATCTCAAATTTATCTCATAAATTAAGACAACCCTTTTCTGACCTGGATAAGTTTCAGTCAGACTAGGTAAAGGTACCTGAGTGAGCACAAATATATTTGGCTCAGTCGAGACAACTTTTAATGATAATAGAAGGAGAACGTTAGGTTCAATCATGTGCTAGCACGATTTTCTTAAACCTAATTGAATCTAATTCAAATCAATTAAATAGAATTAGTCCAATTGATGATATCTAGATCCAAATTCTTGTTTGTGTGACCCAGTTAGGATTCAGTTCTGTATGGTAATGGGATATGTCATGATCTCCTATCATCGACATCATCAAAACTTCTTTCGATGGATCAAAACTCTTCTGATTCAGACAACTAGAATGATCGATCATCTAAATCATTCTAATTGCTCCCAAAATCCACCAGTGACACCTAGCAGTATATGGTGGCAACCCATCAAAACTAAAAATGAACCTCTTGGTGCAGCTACCTATGTGATTAAGTTCTTCTATCTTGAGCCTCGATCAGATTAGGGTTAAGGTGAACTCATCAAACCCTAATTTCTATCATATGATTTAATCATTCGATTCAAGTCCGATGTGAAAATCTTAATAGAAACTCTTTCTATTATTTCACTCTCTGTCATGGCCATGGGCTTATGGACTTGATTCTCATGATCATCATAGGGCTGCTCCTCATCCACCAAGGTAGATAGATTCCCTCTTGGTGCAATCCAATTCCTACAATGAACATGCTATAGCCAACATACACCTCAGGATTTCGAATGGCTAGGAGATTGAGTCATGGTGTAGTCAAACTATAACACCCTCAAGGTGAACTATCGATGCACCTTAGATCAAAGAACCAAACACACTACTGCAGCTTCGGGTCAGTCATCGACGAGAAGGTAAACTTCCTTATGACTGCTTGAGATGGTCACGCTCAGTGCTCTCAGTCTCTAACGAGTATCTGTACTCTCGCTCCGATGTCTCCACACCATAGTCTCAAGACTCATCTACTATAAAGAAGCAATTGTACACTAATCTTTCGGATCAATCATCATCCTCATGATGATCCTACGGTCAGGAGCATTTTATGAGTTAATAATGAAAATTCTTATCTTAAATTTTCAACTCTTGAAAATAAGAATTATCATTACCATTAACTCAAGGGATGTATCACAGACACTAAATACACATATGTGATAGAAAATAATCTATTTTATTATTTATAGTCAAAATTATAATTTTGCCCCTAGAAGTGTATTATAAGTGTCAGCCAATTCTAGCTTCTAGGGCACACATATCTAACAAACTCCCACTTGACCTAAAGTCAATTGGCTACAAATCTAAGTCCCATCTTCTCAAGGTGGGCTTCGATCTTCTGCTGGCCCAATGGCTTTGTAAGTGGGTCCGCCGCATTATCTACGGAGTCGACTCTCTTGACCTCGACGTAACCCTTCTTGAGGTAATCGCGGATGAGGTGGTATCGCCGCTCGATGTACTTAAATTTCTAGTGAGACCTCGGTTCCTTAGTAAGGGCTATAGCGCCATTATTATCGCAGTACAAAGGAATGGCATTTGATGGCATCACTCCGATCTCTGTGGCAAACTTCTTATACCAGAATGCCTCCTTTGCAGCTTTTGGCACAGCGATGTATTCTGCTTCTATGGTGGAATCTGCTATTACTGTCTACTTGAAACTTTTTCAATTAACAGCTCCACCATTGCACACAAACAGACTCCCAGATATCGAATTTCGATCATCTACATTGGATATAAAATTCGAGTTTGTATACCTCTGAACTTGGAGTTCTTCATTACCAAAGACCAACAACATATCCTTAGTTCTTCTCAAGTACTTTAGGATACATTTCATAGAAGTTCAGTGTTCTTCATCTAGATTCGACTGATATCTACTCGTTACACTCACAGCATGGGCTACATCAGATCGCGTATATAACATGGCACACAAGAGGCTCCCTATTGCTGAGGCATAAGGAATCTTGCTCATGCGTTCTATTTCCTCAGGTGTGCTAGGGCACATTTTTTTGGAAAGATGAATGCCATGTCTGAAGGGTACTAAACCCCTCTTAGAGTTTTCCATGCTAAACCTCTTTAGTACTTCCTCTATGTACATTTTCTATGAAAGTCCTAGCATCCTATTCGGTCTATCTCTATAGATCTTAATTCTCAGAATAAAGGATGCATCTCCTAGATCTTTCATGGAGAATTCTTTAGATAACCACATTTTAACTATGGTCAACATGGGAATATCATTTCCAATAAGGAGGATGTCATCCACATACAATACGAGGAAGACAACAACGCTCCCACTGATCTTTTTGAAGACACATGGCTCCTCCTCATTTTTGATGAAATCAAATAATTTGATCACATCATTAAAATGAGTATTCCAGCTCCGAGATGCTTGCTTAAGTCCATATATGGACCTTTGCAGCTTGCATACCTTGTGATCATTATCACCAGATGTGAAACCTAGTGGCTGTTCCATATAGATATCTTCCTCAAGATATCCATTTAAGAATGCCATTTTCATATCCATTTGCCATATTTCATAATCGAAATAGGCTGCAATAGCAAGCAATGTGTGGATGGATTTTAGCATAGCTACTGACGAAAAGGTATCCTGATAGTCAATGCCTTCGCATTGACTATAATCTTTTGCCACTAATCTAGCTTTGAATGTCTCCACATTCCCATCTGCACCAATCTTTCTCTTGTAGATCCATTTACATCCAATAGGTACTATACCTTCTGGTGGATCTACCAAGGTCCAGACTTGGTTTGAGTGCATCGAGTCAATTTCTGACTTCATTAACTCTAACCATTTCTTGGAGTTGATATCCGATATCGCCTCATTATAGGTTTTGGGATCATCACCATGAACCCCATTACCTACGAGGAACATTTCCTCTACTTCCTCTGAAATAGTATCTAAGTACCTCTCAGGGGGACGAAAAACCCTTTCCGATCTATGAGGTGGAGGAGGTAGTGAATGGATTGGCTTAACCTGATTTGGTTCCATTTGGTCCTTAGCTCGTTGCTCTTATGAGACTTTCTCCTCGAGCTTGATCTGCTTTTCAATGCCGCTATCTTGAATAAACTATTTTTCAAGAAAGATGGCATGTCGACTCACAATCACATTGTGATCTTCCTAGAATGTAGAAATAATATCCTAATGACTCTTTAGGATATCCTATAAATCGAGCTCTAAAGAATCTAAAGTCTAACTTATCCACTTATTGTCTTTTGACATGAGCCAGACAACCCCAAATTCTGAGATGACTCAGACTTGGTTTCTTACCATGCCATATCTCATACGGTGTGGTAGGAACGATTTTAGAAAAAACCCTATTCAGTAAGTATATTGCAGTTAACAAACAGTATCCCCAAAAAAAATCAGAAAGGTCTATGAAGCTCATCATGGATCGGACCATATCTAATAGGGTCCGATTCCTCCATTCTGAAATCTCGTTGAGTTGAGGTGTTCCAGGTGGAGTCCATTGAGAGACTATGACATTTTTCTTAAGATAGTCCAGGAATTTCTGACTAAGGTATTCACCTCCTCGATCTGATCGAAGAATCTTAATGGGTTTTTCAATTTGCTTTTCTACTTCATGTCTGAATTCTTTGAACTTTTCAAAAGCTTCAGACTTGTGTCTTATAAGATACACATATCTGTACCTAGATAAATCATCAATAAAGGTTATGAAGTAGATAAAGTTGCCTCTAGCCAGCATATCAAATGGGCCGCACACATCAGTATGTACTAGGGAAAGAAGATCCATGGACCTTTCCGCATGTCCTACAAAAGGGAGCTTAGTCATTTTACCATGAAGACATGATTCACAAATTAGATATGACTCGAAAGTCAACGGACTCAATAGCCCAATTTTTTTTAATTTGTTAACCCTATCTTCTGCTATATGACCTAGTCTTAGGTGCCATAGATATCTATCATTTGGACTATCCCTAGGTCATTTTATGGTATTCACATTTTGCTCGATATTAAAAATAGATACATCAAAATGTAACCGATAAAGATTGTTAATAAGAAAACCACTTATAATTTTATTTCTTTCATAAAGAATATTACAATGGTCCTTAAGAAAACTAATTACATAGCCTTCTAATGCAAAGCAAGAAATAGAAATCAAATTTCTGCTTGCTGCAGGCACATAATAATAGTCTTTTAACACTAAGTCTAAATCAGATGGTAGTCGAAGAGGGTATGTTTCCACGACCACGGTAGCAACTCTTGCTCCATTTTCGATGTGTAGGATCATCTCACCATCCCTCAGCCTCCTGCTATCCTCAAGATCCTACATAGAAGTGCACAAATGAGCACTAGAACAGAGTCAAGCATCCAACTGGATGCAGAAGAAATCATAAGGTTAGACTCAATAACGAGCATACCTTTAGAAGGACCTGCCTCCTTCTTGTTTAGGGTGGCCAGGTAAGTAGGGCATTTTGCTTTCAGTGGCCATCATTGTTGCAATGGAAATACTTTCCTTTGTCAGCGGCCTTCTTCTTCAGCTCTGCCTTTTTCTTCTTTCCTCCTTCCATCTTCTGCTTTTTCGCAGACTTCTTCTTCTTTCCAAAAGACTTTCTCTTGGAAGAAGTCCATTCCATAGCAAGTACTGAGCCTTTAGAACCTTTCATGGAAAGCTCAGCGGTAACCAGCATGTTCATAAGTTCGGCCAAGAAATTTTGAAGTTTATGCATATGGTAGTTTATGATGAACTGCCCATATGCATCAGTCAAGGATTGCAAAATTATATCATTCTGCAGATCCAAGTCCAACCTCACTCCGAGCTTCTCAAGCTCTTTCAAGTTCTTGATCATCATCAGACAATGATCTTGGACTGACTGCCCATCACACATCTTAGTCTTGAATAGTCATTTAGTGACTTGATACTTGGCTGTGTGACTCTATTCACCAAACATCTCCTGTAGGTGAGCTAACATTTAGCGAGCAGTCCTGATATCTTCATGTTGGTGCTGAAGTTCATCAAACATCGAGCCCAACATATAGTATTTGGTCTTGTTATCATCGTTCATCCATTTATCCAGAGACGCTCTCTGCTCAGCAAATGGATGAGCTGATAAGGTGGAAGGATCCTGGTCCAATACATGAGTTAACTTCTCAGAACCCAAAATAATTTTGAAGTTCTAGAGCCAATCCTTGTAATTGGATCCGGTCAATCTATGGGTGTCCAGGATTCATGCTAGTGGATTGAATGCAGATATTTTTTCTATAGAGAGTCAAAGTTTTTAGTTAGATATTATAATTAAGACTTAATCAATTTATTTAAAAATTTTATTTTTAAATAAATTAGCTTCCACTATTTTCTCGAATCCCTACACTTCTTCTATAGAGATGCAAAAATCTCTATGATTACTGATTTTTAGTGGGTGGTGCAGTCCCACCAACTTACTCATCACCTCACCTAACAGTTATTGGTGATGGATTAGCCAATGAGTGAACAACTCTTATTTAATGATTCTCTAATCATGATGCACCCAAACTTGGTCTCTAATTCATGAATCTCACCGTGTCTGGAATATTGATCCACTCCTTAGTTAAGTCAGACCCACCATTTGCACAGATTGGATTCCTAATTGAGTCTCTCACCATATCCAAAATATTGAGCCCAATTCATCCTCCAGCCCATAGCATCCAATGCCTAATAGACATGGTTGCATCTTTCCAGTGCAACTGAACCACTATAATCAGTCGAGAACAATCAACCTTGAAAAGGGCCCGCACATCTACAATGGTAGAAGACCTTAGACTTAATCTTTTCTTAAGGAGATTTGATTTAGGTCTCATTAAACTAGACTTGACATAGTAATAACCATTATGACTAACCTAGTGGCATGGGTTAGCTTGGATTATTAACCACCTCAGATTAGAACTGAGCCAACAAACATGGCCAGGTAAGTGAGACCGGTGGAAGGGATATGCCATTAACTCAATAAGAATGCATTCGAGTCGAGTAGCTTCCAATTAAAAATCAGTTGGTCGTATCTACCAAACTTATCTTAGACACCAAATTATTGAGCCAGAATCAATCAGGTTAGCCTACAATCCAGACTCTAACCACTGAGCCTAATTAGGTCTTAGCTTGATCGATCACTCATGTGATTCGATCTTGACCCAGACTTAATCCTATTAGGCTGGTCAATTTAAGCACTGTTGATCCCATTTAACCAACTCTTGATTCGGTTTGATCAACTACTTCGACCTAATTGAGCTACCCAAGCCCAATTTTATGAACATGTCTTAGATCTAAAAATTTTTAATTTTAGACCTAATATGTTTCATAATCTTAATTCTTAATTAAGTTTAGAGTTCATAAATAAAACATGTAAATATGATCCTAGGGTTTCAGGATCTAGGATTTTATAGAAAATAAGTTTCTAATTTTTGATTAAGGAGGAACGCGCAGCACCCCTACACATCATAAGAACATCCCATTGAATGGAAGGAGAGGGTCTTTAAATCCTACTTTGTTCTTATGACCAGACGGCCAAGGAGAACACCTTAATCAGAAATACGACTAATCTACAAAACTAATTAGATCTAAGCATATATCTCATATAAAAATTGATCTAATTAAAACATGTTTTGCATACATCTCATGTATCATATCATGCATGTTTTTCAGATCTAAATTATCTCATAATTATCTAAAAAATTAAATTTAAATTTGATCACATCAAATAAAATTTAATCTAGACCTTTTGTAGAACTATTCTATAACTAGTCTAAACATGCAACTATCATATCTCATATGAATAAATTAAATTTAATTTATTTTCTATTTTTAAATTTAATTATAATATTTATAAGATCAAAAAATAGTAAATAAATAGATCTTAAAATTATAATTAATCAAATAAAAATTATGATTATACTAGACTACACATAGAATAATTCTATTCCTAGTCTAGTTATGTATCTCATACATTTTAGATCTAGATTAATTATTTTTAATTTTTTAATTTTAGATCTAATCACATCTCATATGATATCTAAAATTACTAATTTATTAGATTAAATTAGATCTAAATAAATTTTATGCAACCTGGCTCTAATACTAGTTGAAGGAGAAATCCTGATTTCTTGGATCAGGTTCGTTCAAATCTGATTGGATCGAGAGGCATATTTCAAAAATTTTTTCTTAGATCTAAATCAGATCTAACACCTTTCAAATCTGATTTTATGATCTGATAAATAAAAAAATTAAATTAAATTAAATATAAATTAATATTATCTTGATTTAGTGGATAATCTGATTATCCTTTGATGATCCTGCTGATTGCCTGAGGTTCTGGATCTAGCCATGCAAGCATCTGGCCTCTATCGGTATCCACTCAAACTGGATTTGAAGAACTTTTTCTTCTTTATCACATCTTCAAAAATTAGATCTGGATCTGATTTCAAGAATCTTCAAAACTCCTTCTGAAGATTAACAGTCATCTCTGTAGCAATGCTGCCTTCTTCCTTTCTCATCAGCCTTTTCTTGCCTGAATCACACCAAACTAAAGCCCAACTTCATAAGGCGTGGAGAGGAGAGAGAGGATTAGAAGATGGTGATAAGTGGTAAAAATAAACTAATAAAAGTATTAAATTATAAAATAAATTAATCTATTTTTTTAGAAATTAATATTTTTATTAATCTTATGTAGGAAAGAAGGCCACCAATATGAAGATCTTATTTTTTTGATTTAGATGAAATAAATTTCAGACAAAACGGACTTCAAACGAGCCCAAAATTGAATTTCAAAAAAAAAATTGATCCAGTTCAAATCGGTTCAGAAAAATTGGCTCAGTAGACCGTCCAGTTTGACCGCACCAGCAGACCGACCCGTTGATGTAGCGCTGATGCAAGGCTGATGTCAGCATTTTTTGCGGTGCATGATGGACCAATTGGAGGGCATTTCATGAATTTCACATGAAGAAGCATGCTCCGATTGGCTGAAGAATGCGGCGGTCCATGCAACACCGGGCTCACGCATGGTCTACAGAGGGCAATTTAGGAATTTTGTTTGATCCGACGGGCCTTTCACTGGGATTTGATCGGACGGATTCGAAATGCATGCGCTGACGAACGGCATCCACAGCTCCCGATCGAGATCCAACGGCTGAGATTCATCCCGACGTTAAACTAAAGATCAGAAGCCTTTCTTGTGTGCATGATCTAATGGCCCAGATTCAATCCAATGATTGATCCGATGGCTGGCATGAATTCCTGACTTGATCTGGAATATTTTAAAGTTTTAAAGCAATTTTTGGACCATTTGATCAACATCCAACAGTCAGAATCATCCAGGATCCTAATTTGAGTTGTTTTGAGATTTTTAAACCTAATTTTCAAAGGATTTTGGAAAAAAATTGATCTCTGAGCCTATAAAGCCCGCTGTTGCTGAAGAAAAAAAAATGGGGAGAGTGATAAAAAAAAAGAAGAGAAAAGAGGAGAGAGGTAGAAAGAGAAGAGAGATTTTTGAGAGAAAGGAAAGAGGTTTTAATTTTTTTCTTTCGATAATCAGAACAGTGATCAAGGAGCTTCTTCTTCTTCACCAAGTTCTCCACACCAAGAGCGACGGATAATCAATTTCAGCAATCAAACAGTCTAATTTTTTTATGCTTTTTATTTTATTTGCTGTTTTTGAACTTGTTATCATGAACTAAATTTTCTTTTACTAAGGCTAAGGTGTAGCCACTCTTTTGATGCAATATTCAGTATGATTTATTTTTAATTTTAAATTTTATTCATGAGGAGTATATAAATCTGATCTTAATGCTTTTAGATTACTGGCCATCTTCTAATTGATCTGATGAACATAGATGTTATGGACCAAGTACATCTATGTTATTGCTTCTTGATTATATACCTTGTATTATGAATCAAATTAGAATTCATATGCATGTAGGAATTTTAGTGCGCTTTGGATGCAGCGTATTTTAATTAGAGGGTTTCACAAAACTTAATGCATTAATATTTATTTAAATTACACCTGGACCAAAGGATAATTAATAAATATTGATAGTTTTGCTATGCCTGGACCAAAGGATAGTGAATAAATTAGGAGACTCCACCGTCACATGAAATAAAATTAATCTAATAACCTGAATATTGTATTGACTGAGTTGGTGAACCGATTGCCTTAGTAATACATTGCTCTTAAGTTTAAAATCCTAATAATTACACTCTCTCTATTTCCTTAAAATTTTTAATTATTTCTTTATTTTAGTTCTTTAATTTCTTATTCTCATAAATCGGATCTTCTAAATAAAGCATAGGAAAGAGCTTTTCAGTACTTATTTTTCAATCCTCTAGGGATGATACTCTACTCATTCACTTTATTACTTGATCGACTGGTGCACTTGCCATAGCTATAGATTAGCATGCATCAAGTTTTTGGCACCGTTGCCTGGGATTGTGTCTAAAATAATATTAAAATTTTGATCCTAGCTTTACTTTAAAATTTTATTTTTAATTTTTATTATTATTTTATTTTTTAAAAAAAAATTATTCAGTGCATGACACGTACTGGACATAGTAACTTACTACCTTTAGATCCAGAAATTGAAAGGACCATTAGAAGACTACAACAAGAAAGAAACATGGCAGCTGAAGATCCTAACGACATCAATCTAGGATTGGATATGGCGACTGAAGGACAGCATGAAGCTATTCGACCAGTACATCATCCATTAAATGATTACATCACACCATCTATAGTCGATGCAGCTTCGAGCATCAGGAGACCGCCAGTGCGAGCAAACAACTTCGAAATAAAATCGACGATGATCCAGATGATTCAATCAACTGTCCAATTCAGTGGACACGTGCATGATGATCCGAATGCCCATATTTCTAACTTTCTTGAACTTTGTGATACTTTTAAAATTAATGGGGTGTCGGATGATGCTATTAGATTAAGGTTATTTCCTTTCTCTTTATGGGACAAAGCTAAAAGTTGGCTTCATTCTCTTCCTGCAGGTTCTATCACAACTTGGGATGTCCTAGCCCAAAAATTCTTAGCCAAGTACTTTCCACCTTCCAAGACTGCCAAGATGCGCAACGATATCACTTCTTTTATGCAGATGGACATGGAGACACTATATGAGGCTTGGGAGCATTTCAAGAAATTGCTGAGGAGATGTCCACATCATCAACTACCCGTATGGCTTCAGGTACAAACTTTCTATAATGGTTTATCTCCTACTAATCATTCTATGATTGATGCAGCAGCAGGAGGAACCATTAATCAAAAAATGAAGGAAGAAGCCTTCGATCTGATCGATGAGATGGCATCAAATAGCTATCAGTGGCAGATAGAATGCATGATGCCAAAAAGACTAGCAGCTGTGCAGGGAGTAGATTGCGTGCCAACCTTACTAGCTGAAATTGCAGCCCTTAGAGCCAAAATCAACAACTTGAAGGAAACAGCTATGCATATTCAGAGCATCACTTATGACCTGTGTGGAGGAGGACACGATACGAGCAATTGCCAGACAGGTAATCCTTTTGCTAAAGCAACAGATACAGCTAATTATGTTGATAATTTTTTTAGGCCACAACAAAACAATCCCTACTCCAACACATACAATCAAGGGTGGAGGCAGCACCCAAATTTCTCATGGAGTAATCAAAATGCAGCACAACAGCCACCCCTGGGATTTCAAGTACCTAAAAAGAAGTCCAACATGGAAGAGCTGATGGTCAAATTCATGCAAAATCAAGAAGCAACTATAAAAAATTTGGAAGCCAAACTTAGGCAGGACCAAGCAGCAGCAATTCAAAACTTGGAGATGCAAATAGGTCAAATGGCTAAGATAATCTCCGAGAGACCTCAAGGATCCTTGCCCAGCAACACGGAGACCAATCCAAGGGAGCAAGTCAATGCTATCACCCTAAGAAGTGGTACAAAGCTGGAGGAGCCACATCAGAAGAAAGAGACTGAAGAGCCAACTACAAATAAGGAACCATCAACTAAAATTCGTCAGTCACCAAAACAACCAGCAGATGGATGGTCTCCAGGTATACGTTTGCCGATCCAAATGTGAAGCCCTACGTGCCGCCACTACCATTCCCAGAGAGACAAATACAGCATCCAGATAAGAAATTTTCTAACTTTTTCAAAATATTAAAGAATTTACATATTAATATTCCTTTTGTAGATGCTATTACTCAAATGCCCAGGTATGCCAAGTTTCTCAAAGAAATCCTAACAAATAAGAAAAAGCTGAAGGAGCATGAGAGAATAAATTTGAATGAAGAATGCTCAGCAATACTTCAAAATAAATTACCACAGAAGCTAAAAGATCCAGGGAGTTTTACTATCCCTTGCATTATTGGTGATTGTAGTTTTGATAAAGTTTTATGTGATTTAGGAGCAAGTATTAATCTCATGCCTTTTTCTATTTTTCAGGAAGCTGGGTCTAGGAGAACCAAAGCCTACCACTATTACTCTTCAATTAGCCGACAGATCCATCAAATATCCAAGAGGTATAGTGGAGGATGTCTTGGTAAAGGTAAACAAGTTTATTTTTTCTATTGATTTTATTATTCTTGATATGGAAGAAGATTATGATGTACCCCTTATTTTAGGGAAGACCCTTTTTAGCTACTGGAGGAGCTTTAATAGATGTTCAATAAGAAAAATTAATTCTTAGAGTCCAAGATGAACAAGTTACTTTTAATGTTTTCAAAGATACTAAACATCCTGATGATAATCAAACTTATTTTCTAATTGATATTATTGACAATTCAGTATATGAGAATTCTGTAGAAAATAGGTTTGAGACTATAAAAGCTAGCAATGTCCAATTGAAAGAGGACTTGACCAAACATGAAAGTATTCCAATTGAAGTGGCACCGGATTGATCCACTTTAGAACTCAAAGAAAGTCAAGCTGAAGACTATAAATCAGAACTACTAGATAGGTTGTTTCTTTTCTTTTTAGTTTTGATCATTTTTTTTTCTTTTATTTTTCAGTAATTTATTGTTGCTCTTTTACTGCTTTGGTGTGTATTTTCAATTTTGCAGAAAAAAATCAATGAGAGCTCAAGCAAAATTTCAAAGCTCCAAAGAACCAGACTGAACCAAATCAGGTGTATTCCTTCCTATCCTTTATTGCACCCTTTATTTTTCTTTCTCCTTTAAGACAATGTAGAATAAGTTAGGGGGTAAAAAAAAAAAAAACCATGTGTCAAGAAGAAAATCTTGAGCAAGATAGACTGGACAAGTGATAAAAGATAGAATTATTTGCTAATGAATGTAATGAGTTAAAGAAGTAGATTAGTTGGTCAACTTTTAGCAGCCTACTTAGGTCATTAAAAGACTATTAGCACTTCTAATTGCACATGCACACTAACAAGGCAAAGTAGGTATTGATTATAAGGCCAACTGAGGATTCAATTATCACTAAAAATTGATAATTAATATACATTCTAATCAAAGAAACTTGAATTTAAGGAAAGAGCTACCTGCCTAAAAATAAAGTGCAAAAGATAGAGTATATGTGGATTGCCCAAAGCCTAGTAACTGGGATCTCTGCACCTAGGTCAAGTATGAAAATTTACATGTAAAATGGTGAAGGAAAGGCCAGGATGCTCAGCACAAAAAAAAAAAAAAAAAAAGGCAGTGTGAAAGCTACCTTAATTCATGAGTATAAAATTGAGAATGTATAGAAAATTGACCAAAATAGGTGATAAGAGAGGATACTTTTGTTCTTTTAATTTAATACTGAAATGCTAAAGTTAGTCATCACGAACACAAGTGCTATAGATCTTTGATGTACTCTAAGAAAGTTTTTAATTATATTGACTGAAAAATTTGCTTCTGAAGCTCAATGCTTAAGTTAGCAGTATTTTCTAAACTTTTTGACCTTTAGTCCTAGATTTTATCTTTATGATGGATAATCTTATTGAAACATGGTATTAAATAAAACATTGCTAAGGGACTAGCAATGACTAAGTTGGGGGGTGTGATAAGTGGTAAAAATATACTAATAAAAGTATTAAATTATAAAATAAATTAATCTATTTTTTTAAAAATTGATACTTTTATTAATCTTATGTAGGAAAGAAGGCCACCAATATGAAGATCTTATTTTTCTGATTCAGATGAAATAAATTTCAGGCAAAACGGACTTCAAACGAGCTCAAAATTAAATTTCAAAAAAAAAAAAATCGATTCGATTCAAACCTGTTCAAAAAGATTGACTCAACAGATCACTCGATTCGACCGCACCAGCAGACTGACCCGTTGATGCAAGATTGACATCAGCATTTTTTATGGTGTACGATGGACCGATTGGAGGGCATTTCGAGAATTTTATATGAAGAAGCATGCTCCGATTGGCTGAAGAATGCGGTGGTCCATGCAACACGAGGCTCACACATGATCTACAGAAGGCAATTTGGGAATTTTGTTTGATCCGATAGGCGCGTTTCACTGGAATTTGATCGGACGGCTAAAATGCATGCACTGACGAATGGCATCCATAGCTCCCGATCGAGATCCAGTGGCTGAGATTCATTCTGATGTTAAACTAAAGATCAGAAGCCTTTCCTATGCGCGATCTGACGATCCAGATTCAATCCAATGATTGATCCGATGGTTGGCATGAATTTCAACTTGAGCTGGGATATTTTAAAGGGTTTTTAAGCAATTTTTGGACCGTTTGATCAACATCCAATGGTCAGAATTATCCAGGATCCTAATTTGAGTTGTTTTGAGAGTTTTAAACCTAATTTTCAAAGGATTTTAGGAAAAAATTGATCTCTAAGCCTATAAAGCCTGCTGTTGCCGAAGAAAAAAAAAGGGGAAAGTGAGTCAGAGAAATAAAAAGGGGAAAGTGATAAAAAAAAAGAAGAGAAAGAGAGGAGAGAGGTAGAAAGAGAAGAGAGATTTTTAAGAGAAAGAAAAGGAGTTTTAATTTTTTTTCTTCTGACAATTAGAATAGTGACCAAGGAGCTTCTTCTTCTTCACCAAGTTTTCTACATCAAGAGCGATGGACAATCAATTTCAGCAATCAAACAGTCTAATTTCTTTATGCTTTTTATTTTATTTGCTATTTTTGAACTTGTTATCATGAACTAAATTTTCTTTTACTAAGGCTAAGGTGTAGCCACTCTTTTGATGCAATATTCAGTATGATTTATTTTTAATTTTAAATTTTATTCATGAGGAGTATATAAATTCGATCTTAATGCTTTTAGATTACTGATCATCTTCTAATTGATTTGATGAACATAGATGTTATGGACCAAGTACATCTATGTTATTGCTTCTTGATTATATACCTTGAATTATGAATCAAATTAGAATTTATATGCATGTAGGAATTTTAGTGTGCTTTGGATATAGCGTATTTTAATTAGACGGTTTTACAAAACTTAATGCATTAATATTTGTTTAAATTACACCTAGACCAAAGGGTAATTAATAAATATTGATAGTTTTGCTACGCTTGAACCATAGGATAGTGAATAAATTAGGAGACTCCATCGTTACATGAAATAAAATTAATCTAACAACCTGAATATTGTATTGACTAAGTTGGTGAACCGATTGCCTTAGTAATACATTGCTCTTAAGTTTAAAATCCTAATAATTACACTCTCTCTATTTCCTTAAAATTTTTAATTATTTCTTTATTTAGTTCTTTAATTTTTTATTCTCATAAATCGATCTTCTAAATAAAGCATAGGAAAGAGCTTTTCAGTACTTATTTTCCAATCCTCCAGGGACGATACTCTACTCATTCACTTTATTACTTGATCGACTGGTGCACTTGCCATAGCTATAGATTATCACGCATCAGATGGCATGGAAGATGGAGAGGGGCAGCCTTGGGGCCTGGGCTAAGAGGAACTTACAAAAAGTTGGGCGCAGACAGGCTTTATTTATAGACCCTACTGCACCATGCAGTGCTGCATCATCCCGACCAATCGCGTTGCTTCGTATAATCAGATCTAAATTTGATTGGTGGAATGATATCACCTGATCCAATCAGATGAGAGCTCCATACATTCATCTTTAGATGATGCCTAAGATTGGTCAAAGTCTATAGGTATAGGTCACCTAATTTGAATCCAAGAAGCAACCTGGAGTTCAATCTGTATGAGACTCCAGTGTTTATCCACATAGGGCACACGCCATCCTAGGTGTGCGCCCTCCATCTACCTACCAAATGGTAGGTGGACTTGGTCAATAAGTCTCTCCTATGAGTGCATGACACATGGGCAGATGTCCAAAGGTCAAAGGTCAACGTTTGACCAAAGTCAAAGGACAAAAATTAGCAGATGACGAAAAATGGTAGATGTTATCTCAAATTTATCTCATAAATTAAGACAACCCTTTTCTGACCTAGACAAGTTTCAGTCAGACTAGGTAAAGGTACCTGAGTGAGCATAAATATATTTGGCTCAGTTGAGATAACTTTTAATGATAATAGAAGTAGAACGTTAGGTTCAATCGTATGCTAGCACGATTTTCTTGAACCTAATTAAATCGTATTCAAATCAATTAAACTAGATTAGTCTAATTGATGATATCCAGATCCAAACTCTTGTTTGTGTGACCTAGTTAGGTTCAGTTCTATATGGTAATGGGATATATTATGATCTCTTATCATCGACATCATAGAAACTTCTTTTGATGGATCAGAACTCTTCTGATTCAGACAACTAGAATGATCGATCATCTAAATCATTCTAATTGCTTCCAAAATCCACCAATGACACCTAGCAGTATGTGGTGCCAATCCATCAAAACTGAAAATGAACCTTTTGGTGCAGCTACTTGTGTGATTAAGTTCTTCTATCTTGAGCTCCGATCAAATTAGGATTAAGGTGAACTCATCAAACCCTAATTTCTATCATATGATTTAATCATTCCATTCAAGTCCGATGTGAAAACCTTAATAGAAACTCTTTCTATTATTTCACTCTCTACCATGGCCATGGGCTTATGGACTTGATTCTTATGATCATCATAGGGCTGCTCCTCATCCACCAAGATAGATAGATTTCCTCTTGGTGCAATCCAATTCCTACAATGAACATGCTATAGCCAACATACACCTCAGGATTCCGAATGGCTAGGAGACCGAGTCATGGTGTAGTCAAACTATAACACCCTCAAGGTGAACTACCGATGCACCTCAAGTCAAAGAATCAGACACACCACTACAGCTTCGAGTCAGTCATCGATGAGAAGGTAGACTTTCTTATGACTGCTCGAGGTGGTCACGCTCAGTGCCCTCATTCTCTAATAAGTACCTGTACTCTCGCTCCAGTGTCTCTACACCATAGACTCAAGACTCATCTACTATAAAGAAGCGATTGTACACTAACCTTTCGGATCAATCACCATCCTCATGATGATCCTATGGTCAGGAGCATTTTATGAGTTAATAATGAAAATTCTTATCTTAAATTTTCAACTCTTGAAAATAAGAATTATCATTACCATTAACTCAAGGGATGTATCACAGATACTAAATACACATATGTAATAGAAAATAACCTATTTTATTATTTATATTCAAAATTATAATTTTGCCCCTAGAAGTGTATTACAAGTGTCAGCCAAATCTAGCTTCTAGGGCACACATATCTAACAGGCAGAGATGCAAAAATCTCTACGATCATTGATTTCTAGTGGATGGTGCGGTCCTACCGACTGGCTCACCACCTCACCTAATAATTATTGGTGATGGATCAACCGATGAGTGGATAACTCTTATCTAATATTTCTCTAAACATGATGCATCCAAACCTAATCTCTAATTTGTGAAGCTCATCGTGCCAGAATATTGCTCCACTTCTTAGTTAAGTCAAACCCACCATTTGCATAAATTGGATTTTTGATTGGATCCCTC